>OX336378.1:38798722-39398722 GCA_946902895.1 Fragum fragum | reverse complement strand
TGGAAAATGAAGAAATTGATTGTATCAAGCATTTTCTCCCCTATCTGCAATTTCTTCAATCCAAAAAGACGAAAAAATTATGATTTCGTCAACTCGAAATTGTTATCTGCAATTTCTTTCAAATTTGGCCTGTCAAAATTATTTTTGTATTGAAATTGGTTACAAGGTACCAACAGGCGGTGTATACTAAGATCAGACTGCACATATTTGCAGACTTATCTTTGTCTTTACCTGCTGCTAAAAGAAGAATATGCCGGGTTCAGCATGACAAAGGTTAAAATCTCAATAGATGACAGCGCGTCATTTTGTGTTGGTATGTAATGTTAACACGAAACTTAGAAATGCTATCTGTTCTATTGTCCTAGATCGAAGGAATGGTGATGAAATATATGGATTCAAACCTATCGTCAATTTCTTGAAATGTTATCATTCTCGAGATGTGCCAGAGAAACCAGTCGATGCGAATTTCTATCACTGACGTCCCATTTTAATATTCTTTAGGTTCTCTTAACCCTTTAACCGAATTTTATAATATACCATTAGTCAATGTTTGCACTCATGACAAAGCTAATTTTATCCAGATGGTATGTTAAGCTTAGGGTGGACGTCACGACACACCCACCCACTCAAACGAAAAAAGTTTCCGTTTTGGTCCCTTTATTCAGTAGGTGGTTTTCGATGAATCATCGTCGTAACGTTAATATCTACTTCGATACAAGTTTACCCCAAACGATGTTTTTGTTGTTTTTTTAAACACAAGTTTATAAGACACATTGATCAACCTTAAAGCGGCTCTTGAAAGATTATAAAAGAAAGATCTTGGCTCTCAATTTCCAAAATTTCTAACTTTAATGCTTTCAGATATTTGAAAAGAGTGTATTAAGCTGATTTTGGAATGAAAATGACCGTTCATAAATTGATAAAAAGACAAAAAAAAGAAGCAAAAATATTTCGCGTTACTATACGACAAAAAAGTCATCTAAATACAACGTGAATTTAACCGGAATTCATCCGATAAAAACGTTATATGTCAAATGCACCGAAGGTTGTGCTATTTGTGGTTTTCATGACGTATCGACTACATCATTGCTTCCGCTAGTAATTTAGTCGTTATTGACATTACTCGAAGACTAACAACCTGACCCGATAAATATTCATGTTTTAATGGATTTAACTCAAAGAAAAATATTTATCGTGAAAATGACATGAACCACTATTGACAAAGGAAATATTTTCCATAAACATACTTTCATGAAAATCTGTTCAAGAGCCGCTTTAAAGTTTTTTAGAATATATAAATTTTAAATTCCTTTTCTTTAGCATTAGAAAAATTTGTTCATGTAAAAAAGTAATGACAATAAGGGTATGAAAACAATCATGGTGACTCTGATAATTGATTGTTTGTTTGAATCGGGTGTAATGTCACTTTTAACAGAATATCAATCATATCACGGCGGACGAATACATCACCAGACGGCAAAATTATAGACTGGTTCTAATTGAAAGGAGTTGCAGACGACGAATCTTTTTTATCTTTTTCAATTTTCTAGGTATAAAACATTGTTGAAAATGAAGAAATTGATTTTTGATTTTCAACAATTTTTTCTTCTTTTCTCAAGATACCTCCCTAAATTATTTTTCTTCGGTGCGTTAAAAAGAGGGATTGTGTGGGAATGGATTAAGACTCCATTTCCTTTACGTAGCGGTAAATAAAGCCAAGAAGAAACCATTTGGATACGATATATCGGTAATAAAGTAGAATCATTGGCCTCCGAGACCCGAAAAACAGACTTTATTATCGTAAAAGTGATTTTAATGACACAATAAAGTGTTATGGAATGTAGATCTTTCTTTTTTATATTAAGTCTTCTTTTAGTTTTTTATAATTTAATTTTAGTCTACGGTATCAAGATTCCAGCGATTTGATTTGCTGGGGTTGGGTTGGGGGGGGGGGGTTGAGGAAATTGTGACCACACAACTATTCTGTATGCTTGTGCACATAGAAGACCAATATCATTCACTCAAAACTAGTAAAATGTTTGTGGTATTTTGCTTGATGGTGTTAAATTATGTGAAACGAAGAAAATATTTTATTGTTTTCACTGAGGCGTGGGCTTAAAACTTAATCACAGTGTGATGAAGTATTAAGGTCCATACCTTAATGAAAACAATAGTATTTTCTTCGGTGCTATTTAACGAAAATTTTTGAGTGTGTCGATTTTATAATTTCGTTGAATTTTTGAAATCTTTTAGCGTATCTTTGAAAAAAACGCTATTAATTGCTTGATGCTCACTATTGTATTAAAATCGCCTGCTCATCATTTTATTTATATCATTCAAATACCTCACTAAAATCGTTCAAATCCTTCCACAACTTCTTTCACATTACTCAAACATTCCGTTATTCAAATGTGAATTTGGAATTTCGGGTATCTGATAGGCATGTTTTTGAAATCAAGTAGACATTAATCAACTAAGGTAAAAACTATGCAAATAATCTGAAACAAAAATGTTGCTTTAGATAGCCAATCATGGAAATGACGTCACTATAAGGGTGTTATAACGTCATTTTTTCGAACTACGTTCTATGTGTAAAGAAAATGAGACTTTATATCCGATAACTCACTAAGTCCAAAAATATTCCTAAGGGAATCGAATAAACACCTTTAAATAATGTACTCTATTTCGATATTTCGGCTAATGCCTTTTTCAAGAAATAACTCATGGAAATGTCACTTCTACATCTTTACATTCTTACTGTGCAGCCATATTGAATATTCAATATGGCTGCAAAGTAAGAATGTAAAGATGTAGATGTGGCATTTCCATGAGTTAATTCTTGAAAAAAGGCATTAGCCGAAATATCGAATTAGAGTATCCGATATCTCATATGGCCTGTACTCATAACAATCAAAATACGTACATACACCGAGGCGCAAATACTGTAAGTTTGACGCATTTTGACAATACATCGCAAAAATCAAGTTAACATGAAAACTTTGTAAACTTAATTAATTCGACAGGATGCCTTTGACCATTTACAATACAAAATATTTTTAACATAACCTTGAATGTGAGTACACGAAATACCCTGCCTACGTTTTGCTCTGCAAAGTCTTGTAGTTTGTTTGTCAATATATATGACTCGTTGTATAAACTTATTATTTCACTAATTTTAGATTCTAAACACCATCACTTGGAGCCGCCGTCATAGCGCAGTGGGCAGCGCGTCGGACTGTCAATCTAGAGGTCCCGGGTTGGATCCCCGACGGCGGCATTCATCCTTTCCGACTATTTATCTCTAACCAATGGGTCGATAATCGTAAACTTATGTGGGATAGCAGCTGGAGGTTAGGAAAGGATGTAATGATAGTACTGGTGTGAAAAATACCAGGATTCCATTGTTAGGTGCTCCAGGCGCCGCGATATAACTGAAAACCCCATTTAAACAAACAAACAAAGCTATCACTTGGAGACCAAAATCTATTTACTGCTGCTTGTAAAAGGTCACCTAACTATGATATGTTTCACCAAAGTCCTGGTATTTCAAAATAGATGACAAAGTAAAGAAACTCAAATCTTTTTCAGCACAAGAATTACAAGCAAACCATTTCGAATAGTTAGACATTAGTAGACTTTCCTTACTTTCATTTAGAAATGATTTTTTTTTAAATACCATCTATGTTATTTAAAAAAATGATACAAATTCAGTCCATAAAAACATAAATTACCAAGAAGCCAAGGATTTTACTAGATCATAGATGGTTTTTAATGAAACTATTTCGAGCCAGTTCTTTCCTCTGAGGAACGGAAAACCTTTTTAAGCAATATATTGTTTATTTGGTCACTTAAGTAAACAAGAGTCTTGTAAACGGAGGGTATGTGTGAATTTCTTCGGAAAGGGTGTATAGTGCTTTGATTTACGAATTCAACTCGTGTTTGTGCACCCGATTTTTAACCGGAAATGTGTGGTAATATTCGGCATTGAATGGCTGATAGCTAAACTTCACGGACGAGGTCAATAATTTCGGTGAACGAGCGGAATTGTTAGCTTGTTGTTTGAATGACTATCGTAAGTGGAAACGTCATCATTGACATCATAATTTTATAAATGTAAAGAGTAATTTCATATATATTTGTGCTTTTCTAATTACTTTTGTTGTGTTGGGGAGGGGGGCTGGATTACGGCCTTAATTGACGGGGCGCTTGCTACACCCACTTCCTCTGACATGAAGTATCAATAGATTTTATTTAATCTAACTTGATAGTAAGGGTTTATATATTTATACATGTACTAACCTCCTAGATTATAGATAGTAAAGTTTTAAGACAGATTCAGCCGTCTGTGGATTTTAGCCTGCTCAAATTGTATTCAGATATGTTTTGTATCGATATTGACTGGCAAGCCTAATCTCAATTGACTAATCGTTTGGCTAACTCACTAGCTTCGTTGGACACGCCATAGGACTCCGACAGAAAGTCCGACTTTATTTCAAACGGCGTTATTGTGCAAATTCTACGGTCAGTAGCATGTAACAAAAGAGTAAAATGGTAGGTTGGTTGGTGAGCTAAACGTCGTAACTACAGCTTGAGTAAGCTGTAGTTACGACATTTAAGTCGCTAAACCAACAAAAAAAGGTAAAAAAGACGTCAGCCAATGTTGGAGTTGAAAGCTCGGATCTTGGCTGAATAAATGATTTGGTTGGTCGGTTAATTCCTTGAATGGCAGCCACATTTGTCAGCAAGGCGGGCGAATCTTTGACACAACTCTTATCCAAGGGAATATCTATAGACGATATTAACACGGAAATGTGTCGTTTAATTCCAGAATATTTCCACGAATCAATAATTAATAAGATAATGTATAAATCTTATAAGGCAGTAATAAATAATAGATTTTGTTTTCAATCGATTTATGATAAATATATTGTACCATGTTACCGAAGGAGTACATCTGCACTACACTGTTAGGATTGTAATACCTTAGATTCGAGAAACGTTACTTAATCGGTGCAGATAAACCAATGTTGACTTGGATTTATCTATGTACATATATATATGTGTGATTTCAATTTTAAAGAAAATGCATCAACTAAAACATGTCTGCATATTTTTTTACTTAAATTGTGTTGGCGATCTTAACATCGAAGCCACCAAATCAACTTTTACTTATAATATCTGGGGTTCAAAGTTCACTTTCGGTCTATATGACTAATATTGGCGGTGGCGATCCGTATATTCACAATAACACAAATCAGTTTCACAATCATCATATTTCTTAATCTTAGGTAATACGTAAATGATTTCGAGATGATTTGATTCGCCGGTTCTGTTGGTTCTTCTTAACTCATTACCAGATGACAAAATTATAGATTGGTCCGAATTGAAACAAGCTTCAGACGGCATTTCAAATAGCGATTATATTCGAAAATAAGTTTCAAATTGGGTACATAACATTGTGAGAAAAAGGAGAAATTGCTTGTCACAAGAAATTTCTCCTTTACCCACAATGTTGTCCGTGGATGTATCACTTCAGAGCGTCAGAAAGCTTCATTGTGTGGTAATGGGCTAATGATTTTGCTAGAGTCAGAATAAGTAATGTTGTTTTTGTAAAGCCCGTATGTACCCAATTTACAACGAAGTCATCTTCTTTTGTTTGTCAAACAGTTCTCGTTAATTTAACCCATATAATTTTCTATTCGTAATTTATCTTAGAACAATTTACCCAGTGCAGTACCGTAGAACATGTAATGTAACCAGTATATACAAAGCAGTGAAATATTTGGATTTCCATGTGTTAAATTTTTTTATTGTAAACCTTGCTGTGAAATC
This sequence comes from Fragum fragum, assembly GCA_946902895.1. Taxonomy (NCBI): domain Eukaryota; kingdom Metazoa; phylum Mollusca; class Bivalvia; order Cardiida; family Cardiidae; genus Fragum; species Fragum fragum. Next base: position 39,392,890 of record OX336378.1, on the reverse strand, counting down.
TTGGGATTTCTCAGTGTAATTAATTTTGATACCGTCACTGGAGTGACGATAACACTTTTCAGTTTCACTCTCTGTAATAAATCTTTAATCATGTATTCATCCGCACTTTTTTCGATAGACCGTCTCTCTATCAAAAAGATTAGTTTCGATATCTAAATAAAAAAATAAGATAATAAGGTATTTAATAAATAGAGGATAATCAACTGGTTATTCCAGATATGAAAAAAAATTTCACTTGGGTGCGTTGTTAGCCTTTAAAAACTCATGCTGTATATTGTACCATGTTACCGAAGGAGTACATCTGCACTACACTGTTAGGATTGTAATACCTTAGATTCGAGAAACGTTACTTAATCGGTGCAGATAAACCAATGTTGACTTGGATTTATCTATGTACATATATATATGTGTGATTTCAATTTTAAAGAAAATGCATCAACTAAAACATGTCTGCATATTTTTTTACTTAAATTGTGTTGGCGATCTTAACATCGAAGCCACCAAATCAACTTTTACTTATAATATCTGGGGTTCAAAGTTCACTTTCGGTCTATATGACTAATATTGGCGGTGGCGATCCGTATATTCACAATAACACAAATCAGTTTCACAATCATCATATTTCTTAATCTTAGGTAATACGTAAATGATTTCGAGATGATTTGATTCGCCGGTTCTGTTGGTTCTTCTTAACTCATTACCAGATGACAAAATTATAGATTGGTCCGAATTGAAACAAGCTTCAGACGGCATTTCAAATAGCGATTATATTCGAAAATAAGTTTCAAATTGGGTACATAACATTGTGAGAAAAAGGAGAAATTGCTTGTCACAAGAAATTTCTCCTTTACCCACAATGTTGTCCGTGGATGTATCACTTCAGAGCGTCAGAAAGCTTCATTGTGTGGTAATGGGCTAATGATTTTGCTAGAGTCAGAATAAGTAATGTTGTTTTTGTAAAGCCCGTATGTACCCAATTTACAACGAAGTCATCTTCTTTTGTTTGTCAAACAGTTCTCGTTAATTTAACCCATATAATTTTCTATTCGTAATTTATCTTAGAACAATTTACCCAGTGCAGTACCGTAGAACATGTAATGTAACCAGTATATACAAAGCAGTGAAATATTTGGATTTCCATGTGTTAAATTTTTTTTATTGTAAACCTTGCTGTGAAATCTTGGGATTTCTCAGTGTAATTAATTTTGATACCGTCACTGGAGTGACGATAACACTTTTCAGTTTCACTCTCTGTAATAAATCTTTAATCATGTATTCATCCGCACTTTTTTCGATAGACCGTCTCTCTATCAAAAAGATTAGTTTCGATATCTAAATAAAAAAATAAGATAATAAGCTATTTAATAAATAGAGGATAATCAACTGGTTATTCCAGATATGAAAAATTATTTCACTTGGGTGCGTTGTTAGCCTTTAAAAAACTCATGCTGCGCACTCGTTTTTTCAACGCCTAAGTATGCATCCTAGTGAATTATTTTTTTCATATCTGAAATAACCAGTTGATTATCCTCTAGTTATATCATCACTTGTGATGATACAAACAAGTGATGACACAAACTTTCACTCCGAAAATCAGGATTTTTTTTCCTCCCTAATGGGCCCTGGAACATTGCAAAATCTCAAATCTTAATTTTCATATTTTAGACAAAATTACCTCTTAAGGTAGGTATCCATGTTTTTTTCATGTCACAGATCTTAATTATTTTTATTTCCTCTCGTATACTATTTGAATACAATATGCCGAAAAGAAGTTTGCAAAAATCTGAGGTCGCTTATTAGAACAAGAGGGCCGTTGGCCCTGGGGCGCTCACCTGATATAAAGGCTCTTTTTCTTTCAACAGTCTAATTTCATGTTAAGGTTAGGATTATGAAACAAGTGGGCCACAATTACATATAAAGACTATGAAGCTGGGGATCCAAAAGTCTAAATTATAAATTCCAAGGCCTTAGTGCTGATTTGAAAGAAGGAAAAAAACTTTTTCCATAGGTTATAATTTCAAAAATAAGAAAGAAGTCTGTGAACTGATGCTTCATGCCTATACCCCCCCCCTATCGAGTCTGCCCCTGGAAACCCTAGGATCATGATTTTAGCTGTTTTGTAAGAGATCAATATACTGATGCTTCATGCAAAATATCAAGGCTCTACACTTTCTGGGTCAGGCGGAGAAGATTCTTAAAGATTATTTTAAAATTTCACTTTTGTTGCCATGGCAACCAGAGTTTTTAACAGATTTCAATTCTTTTAGATAATTTTAAGGGGGACCACCTAAGCAACATTTCTGCCAAATTTGGTTCAAATTGGCCCTGTCAATTTGGAGGAGATGTCATTTAAAAAATCGTTCTTTATTTCTATATACCCCCCCCCTGGGGCTTCGCCCCTGGGGATCCAAGGATCATGATTTTAGCTATTTTGAAAGAGGTCAATATACTGATGCTTCATGCAAAATATCATGGCTCTACGCCTTCTGGGTCAGGAGGAGAAGATTTTTAAAGATTATTTTAAAATTTCACTTTTGTTGCCAAGGCAACCAGAGTTTTTAACGGATTTCAATTCTTTTAGCTATTTTTGAAGGGGACCACCTAAGCAACGTTTCTGCCAAATTTGGTTCAAATCGGCCAAATGGTTTCAGAGGAGATGTCATTTGAAAAATCGTTCTTTATTTCTATATAAACCCAACCCCCCCTGGGGCTCCGCCCCTGGGGCTCCGAGGATCATGATTTTAGCTAATTTGAAAGAGGTCAATAAGCTGATGCTTCATGAAAAATATCAAAGCTCTATGCCTTCTGGGTCAGGCGGAGAAGATTCTTAAAGATTATTTTAAAATTTCACTTTTGTTGCCATGGCAACCAGAGTTTTTAACAGATTTCAATTCTTTTAGCTATTTTTGAAGGGGACCACCTAAGGAACATTTCTGCCAAATTTGGTTCAAATCGGCCCAGTGGTTTGAGAGGAGATGTCATTTAAAAAATCGTTCTTTATTTCTATATAAACCCCACCCCCCTGGGGCTCCGCCCCTGGAGCTCCGAGGATCATGATTTTAGCTATTTTGAAAGAGGTCAATATACTGATGCTTCATGCAAAATATCAAAGCTCTATGCCTTCTGGGTCAGGAGGAGAAGATTTTTAAAGATTATTTTAAAATTTCACTTTTGTTGCCATGGCAACCAGAGTTTTTAACGGATTTCAATTCTTTTAGCTATTTTTGAAGGGGACCACCTAAGCAACATTTCTGCCAAATTTGACTCAAATCATCCCAGTGGTTTGAGAGGAGATGTCATTTAAAAAATCGTTCTTTATTTCTATATAAACCCCACCCCCCTGGGGCTCCGCCCCTGGGGCTCCAAGGATCATGATTTTAGCTATTTTGGAAATGGTCAATATACTGATGCTTCATGCAAAATATCAAGGCTCTACGCCTTCTGGGTCAGGAGGAGAAGATTTTTAAAGATTATTTTAAAATTTCACTTTTGTTGCCATGGCAACCAGAGTTTATAACAGATTTCAATTCTTTTAGCTATTTTTGAAGGGGACCACCTAAGGAACATTTCTGCCAAATTTGGTTCAGATTGGCCCAGTGGTTTAGGAGGAGATGTCGTTTAAAGAAATTGTTGACGGACGACGCACGACACACGACGCACGACGCACGACGGACGACGGACGGACGCCGGACAAAAGGCGATCACAATAGCTCACTTGAGCACTACGTGCTCAGGTGAGCTAAAAAAGCAGGGTATTTCCTTAATATATAGCCTACATGTACATAGGCTGTTAATCTATTTTTAGATTAACCCCAGGTCGTTGCGAATAATATATGATCATTCACGTGGTGTATATAACCGTTGGAATCTTGAATTTAGTTAAAATTACGTCACACCAACGTCATCGTTACGTCATCCGGAGTTATGTTCGCTAGCAGGTCTTAAAGGGAGGTATCGATGTTTGTGAAACATAGATAAGAAAAATTACCAAGTGCCAAAAAATAGACTCAAACGAACATTTAATACTTTAAGTTAGGTCAGGTATTGTCTTGGTGGTTATCTAATAGACCTAAAGTGGCTTTTTGTGGTTATATCGGAAAGGTTCAGCGGAATTCCAGGTTATTTTTTTCAAATAGTTTATGAGAGGAAATAAAAATAATTAAAATCTGTGACATGAAAAAAACATCGATACCTACCTTTAAATTCTGTAAGGATCTGTCCAAAACTGTCGTAAGCGTTATTTCGAATATAAACACTTACCGTCCCTTTCTAGGACGTTGGTTGTTTCGCTAGTAAATTTGTTACCTTCAGTTGACTGGGTCATATGCAAATGAGGTCATTCGATGTCAACAGTCGAATTCCGTGATATCTATAAATAACCTTGAATTCCGCTGAACCTTTCCGATATAACCACAAAAAAAGCCACTTAAGGCATTTTTAGATTACAGCCAAGACAATACCAGACTCAACTTTAAGTATTAGATGTTCGTTTGAATGTCTTATTCGGTACTAAGTATTTTTTTTATTTTTTTCTCTAGGTTTCGGAAACATCGATACCTCCCTTAAAAGGTAGGTATCGATGTTTTTCATGTCACAGATTTTAATTATTCCTATTCCCTTTCATACAGAATTTAATACAAAATTTTGAAAAGTAGTAATGTGCAAATCAGAAGTCGCTTATTAGAGAAAAACGGTATGTCCCTAATAGCATTCGTAGGCTATAAATCTATTTTTAGATTGAACCGAGACAGTTGCAAACAATAAAGGGTCAAAAACGTGGTGCGAATAACCGTCTGAATCTTGCATTTAGTTTGAATTACAACAAACAAACGTCATCGTTACGTCATCAGGAGTTTTATAAGCTAGCCGGTCTTAAATTCTAAAAAGATCAGTCCAAAACTGTCGTTAGCGTCATTACGAATATAAACACTTACCGTAGTTTAGCGATAACCATTTGATATGATAAAATTCAGGACATTGATTGTATCGCTAGTCAATTGGTTATCTTCTGTTGACGCTGGAGCATATAAAAATGAGGTCACGCGATGACGACAATCGAATTCCATGATATCTATAAATAACCTGGAATACTGCTGATAGTTTCCTGTATAACCACAAAAACCCACTTTACACATATAAGATTGTCGCCAAGACAATATCAGAACAAGATTTGAGTATTAAAAGTTCGTCTCTTTCGACACTTGGCTATTTTTAGCTCAACTGAGCACGAAGTGCTCTGGGGGAGCTATTGTGATCGGTCATCGTCCGGTGTCCGCCCGTCCGTTCAAAATTACAAATAAAATCTTCTCCTCCTAATCTCACCATGTAATTTCAACCAAACTTCACAGAAATAATACTTAGGTCATGCTCTTTCAAAATACTTTAAAGAATTGAAATCCATGAAGACTATGGTTGCCATGGCAACGGAGTGAAAAAACTTAAAAAATATTCTCCTTCAAAGCCGTAAGGCCTAGAGCCTTGATATTTGGTACAGATCATCATCTATTAACCCTCTACCAAAATACTTCAAAGAATTACCGTATTCCGAAAATTAGCCGTTTTCTGTGCGATCCCTGATTTCACATAGAAATAAAGAAGGAAAATTCAAAAAATCTTCTCCGCCCAAGCCGTAAGGCATAGAGCTTCAATATTTTGAATAAATCATCATCTATTGACCCCCTACCTAAAAACTACAAAGAATTACCATATTCTCATAATACGCCCTTTTATGTACGATACTTGATTTTACATAGAAATGAAGAAGGAAATCTTTAAAAAACGTCACTTTAAAGAATTAATTTATTCTGAAAATAAAACCTTTTCTGTTTGATCACTGATTTTACATAGAAATAAAGAAGGAAAACTTTATAAATCTTCTTCTCCCGAATCACAAGGCCTAGAGATTTGGTATTTGGCATAAATCATCATCTATTGATTCTCTACCAAAATACTTCAAAGAATTTGAAATAGAATGCGTTTTAAAGCGTCAGCAATAGAATTAACAGTTTGTTTTTTTTTTTTTTTTTTCTATTGAAGCAACGGTGAAAAAGATAGGAGAATAGCGAAAAAATTTGGTGGCCTAACATTCAACTTCAATTCAATTCGAAAACAAGTAAATAAATGTTCATAACTATATTAATAAGATAACCTTTTTTTAACAACTTAATTTTATTTTAAACCATAACAAACCTGAATTTTTTAAACCATAACAAGCCAGTCTCATTTTAAACCATAGCAAATCTTTCTCATTTTAAACCGTAACAAACCTCTCTCCATTAGAGCCGACTGTTTTTTATAATTTCATTGTTCTTGTAACCAACAAAAGATTGCTACATATTCTTTGAATCTATTAAAGTCGAAGTCTTGAATGGTCAACCGATGAACGAATTATCTCGGTGGCTGTAGGTCGACGATTAGGTTATAGTTCATATTTCGACAAGGTTGAGCCGCCGTCATAGCGCAGTCGTTAGCGCGTCAGACTCCTAATCTTCAATCATAGGGGTGTCTCCGGCGGCAGCACATGTTCTTTCCGACATTTGTCTCTCGCCAATGGGTGGATAACCGTAAAACTATGTGGGATAGCAGCTCGTCCTCCTGACTCGTTTTTGAACGCCGCATTCTCCTGAGAGAATTTCATATTAAATGTAATCAGTGGCCACACAATATTTTCTACCAAAAAAGTTGAAAAATCTAAGCTTCCATCCACTTAAAATAGTACTTTGCAACCCCTTTCAGTTTGGACCAGTCTAAAATGTTACAGTCTGGTAAAGCGTTATACAAGGTTTCGTCTTAGCTATGGTCTTAGTTATGATTTATTTTTTATTTATTTTTTATCTAAATGACTTAAGAGGCAAAAGAACCTTTACATTGGAAGAAAATATTACAAAGGAATTACTTTACGTCCAAAAAATTGTTGAAAATACTCCTTTTTTCCTCTAATGTTAGAGAAAACAGCGCATTTTTCCAAATACGCCCGGATTGGACCCGTTCCTAAAACTTCGAGAAAAAATATTACATGTAAGCTTACCCGGGCGGAATTCCTAGTTTATTGATGGATATAGTATACAGTGCTGGTTTCCATCATCAGTAGATGTGTCTTTTGAAACATTTTTTGATAGCAATTAAAGCCATATCTTTCATCCGAGAAAGGAAAACAGTTTTTAACAGTTTATCGTGGGTTGTTGTTGGTTTTTTGTTGTTGTTGTTTTGTTGTTTTGTTTGTTTGTTTTTGTCACAAAAGCAAACAAAGGCCTTCTTAAAATCAATATACAAAAGGAGGATATGAGTGACGTTCTCTAAAAAGAGGACTTTGTGTTTTTCTTAACAATTTCAGCTCGTGTTCGTTTAAATTTGAGATCCAATTCTTTCCGGAAATGTTCGGTGATCTTTGGCATTTACTTGTATACACAGGTGCTCAAAACTAAACTTTACGGACGATTTTGTTAATCTCCATGACCGAGATAGCAGTTTGAGTGACTAGCGAAAGTGAAAACGCCATCACCGACGTCATTATTTTATTTAAATAAAACTTAAATCGTGGTGGGTCACGATTTAAAATATCGTCACTTCTTCCGTGAATTATAGGCTTATAGAACTATTTTGAGATTATAATTTCAACCGCCATATCAATTTACGCTTTTTTAGCCTGTAGTATGGTTTTCTTCTTGTGTGTTTCGAGACACTATTTCCGTAATTACATGCTATACAAATCTTCTATGGGTCAACACAGTTTCAGCGAGTCGGTAAGCAGAGTTGTTGTTCTTTACTCTCATCATAGGTTTAAGCCTGTTAACTTGTCGTATTCTTATGGAAATTACATGGCCAGTACCGTGTAACTTAAAAGTAACATCCTTCGTTTACAACCTAAACGTTTTAACTACAGCTTGAGTAAGAACAGAACAGAACTTGAAAATTGAATAAGCTGAGTACCGACGTTTAAGTCCTTAAACATCAACAATGATTCACATAAATGTCGGTCCATGTTGGAGTTCAAAGTTCACTTCCGGTCTTAATGTAATACCTTATGAATCGACCGACTCTATGACTGACAGTCGCGATTCGTCAATTGTCAATAGGTCAACAAAGTTAGCAATTCTTGAAACAAACTCTTGTCTAACGGTATATACGGATCTCTAACAAAATATAAGGATGGATTTTGTTCCGGATAATCAATTAATTGGATGATAATTATGAACGATTCAAATAAGACATTTTTAATTATTTCATTTGGTTCTGTTTATATATGGCGCAGATTCTGTATCACGGAGATTAACGCTATCGTCCGTAAATTTTAGTCTACAGCACCTGTGCACATAACGGTCAAAGCCGAAAATAAACAAAATATTTCCGTTGGAGAGTCGGTTTCATTTGACTCGATCTCAAATGTGAACAAACTTGTATTGAAATCGATAAGAAAACACAAAATACTCTTTCCAGAGAACTACAATCATGCCCTCCTTTTGTACAGTGTTATTTAGAAGGCTCTTGTTTGCTTTAGTGACCAAATAAAAGATATATAGATTGTTCAAACCATTTTCCTTCATCTGGGGGAAGATATGGCTTTAATACAAGTCGGGGTATTTTGTAAATGAAATTCTGCTCCCAGCTAAACGATTTGAGTCGAATATATGAAATTGCAACTGTAATAAAAATCCGATATATGTTGAATAGGTAACCTAATGATATCTAAAGTAATCGAAAAACTAAAAATACCCTTTGTGTCAGTATTTCAAATTACCGTTTAATTATTTAAGTTTCGTCTTCTAATATTCCAGCGTTTTTTCATTTGGATGAACTCTTTTTCTTACTTCCATAATCTATTTTAGTACGCATCCGTTTTTAATGCTTGTGCACCATCAAAACTAGTGAAACAGTTGTTTTTGGTGGGCTCGATGGCATTATGTTATGGGAAATGAAGATAATGTTTTGGGGATTTTTATTTGAAGTATGAAAAAATGTTTAGCACGCACCTATTTTTTATGCATGATCCATAAAATTTTACTCGAAACTAGTAAAACATTTGCTTTGTTTTACTTTATGGCGATAATTGTTACTTTATGGCAATAAATGGAAAGAAATGAAGAAAATATGTATTGTTTTCATGTAGATTTAAACCTAAAAAATGCTTCACTGTAATGTATAAATTCGCTTTGCGTATTCAAACAGTTTACGTTTAAAGGGTCAGACCTCAAAGGAAACAAAAATAATCTTTTCATTTCTAGACATACAAATTTAATTGTGAAGAAGTGAGTGGACTGAAATGGGATGCTATATATTAAAGTGGCTCTTGCAATGATTATGAAAAAAACGGCTCTCAATTTTCAAATTTTTAACTGCAATGCTGTAGGACATTTGTAAGAAGGTGAGCAAGCTAATTTTGTAACGAGAATAATTGTTCCTAACTTAATTGAATCTACCTCATTAAAACTGAATTTGGCGTGAATTTAGTAGATTTGACATGAAGAAAGGATATATATCTGGACAACGATATTATTAACGAATGGAAAAGCAGATGATATTTAATGAAAATCTGTTCATGGGCCGCTTTAAATCAAGTAATTTGAAATAAAAGACATTGCATAAAGACGTACTTTGTAGTTAGCTAATTGTCAGCTTTGATAGTTTAGCTTAAATGGAGGTCTTGATGTTTCTGAAACCGAGATAAGAAACAAATTCAAAGTGCCGAGAAATACACTCAAAAGAACATTTAATTCTTATGGTTGAGTCAGGTATTGTCTTGGCGGTAATCTAATAGGCCAAAAGTGGCTTTTTGTGGTTATTTCAGAAAGGTACAGCGGAATTCCAGGTTATTTTTAGATATAACGGATTTCTAGCGAAAGAGCCAACGTTCTAAATCATGTCACATGAAAGGGTTGACGGAAAAAGACGGTAAGTGTTTGTAATCGTAATAACGCTTACGACAAATTTGGACTGATTTTAACAGAATTAAAGACCGGCTAGTGAACATAACCCCATCATGATGTAACGATGACGGAGGTATGATTCAATTTAAAACAAAATGAAAGATCCCAAATAATATAATTGAGGAAATAAAACTAACTAAAATATGTGATGTGAAAAAAAATCGATAACTACCTTTAAAGGTAGGTATCGATGTTTATCTAATGTCACAGATTTTAATTATTTCTATTTCCTCTTGTATACTATTTGAATACAATATGCCAAAAAGTAGTTTTGCAAAAATCTGAGGTCGCTTATCAGAAAAAGGCAGGGTATTTCCTTAATAGCCTACGTAGGCTATTAATCTATTTTTTGATTAATCCGAGACCGTTGCGAAGACTATATGATCATTCAAGTGGTGTAAACTTGAATTTAGTTTAAATTACATCACACCAACGTCATCGTTACGTCATCAGGAGTAATGTTCGCTAGCCAGTCTGTAAAGATCAGCCCAAAACTGTGGTAAGCGTTATTACGAATAAAATCACTTACCGTAGTTTTGCGCTTAGCCTTTCATGTGACATGAATTAGGACCCTAGCTTTTTCGCTTGTAAATTTGTTACCTTCAGTTGACTTTGGGTCATGTGCAAATGAGATCATTCGATGTCAGCAGCCGAATTCCGTGATATCTATAAATAACGGAATTCCGCTGAACCTTTCCGATAAAGCCACAAAAAGCCACTTTAGGCCTATTAGATTACCACCAAGACAATACCTGGGTCATCTTAAAGTATTAAATATTCGTTTGAGTGTATTTTTCGGTACTTTGTATTTTTTTCTTATCTAAGTTTGAGAAACATTGATACCTCCCTTTAACGGCAAAATGTTTAGGTCGTCTCAAAGTTCAACGAGTGCCAACTGACACTGGAGGCTTAACCACTAAATCAATTGAATGCCTACACCAGAAAAGTAGTTCTTATGCATTTCAGGAATATTGAAAACTCTATTCAAATTGTAGAGAACTCTTTCAAAAACATGCTAACCCATTCACACTCGATTCCGCTTTTAAGCATCTCAAGAAAAAAACTTTGGAAAACATTGTGGACAATGAAGAAATTGCCTGTGATAAGTAAGTTCTTGATTGTCCACAATGTTTCCTAGCCAACTAGTGAAAGATTTTCTAAATTCAACAGACTTGAAATTGTCGTCTGCAACTTCTTTCATTTGAACCAGTCTAAATTTTGTCATGTCTAAATGAGTTAACTGTTACTTTAACCTTGTTTATTTATCATGATAACCTTTGGCAAAAAATACTTAACGAAACCATGCTTTGCTAGCTTACAGTACGTTCAGTACTGTGATTGAAAACGGGATTAGTTACCTAAAAAATGATAAACCCAGATTGTTAACAAAAGAGACTTCATACAACAGAACTATAATTCTTAGATTGAAAAGTTGAATAGATGTAACTGTATTTAATTTAGATTGAGGCCGCTGCTTGCGCGCTTGTCCGTACCTCTCGTGCCATTTCAAATCACCAGAATAACCCTCCAACCACTTATCCAACTTCTTCAGGGCAACTGTATTTCGCTCCTTGGTGAGAAACGAATCACGCCTGAGGACTTTTAAATGTCAGGAAGAAAAATGTTTTTTTCGGGTTCGAAATCAAGACCACAGAAATGATATCACAGCTTGTTGCCGATTTAGGTATTTTGCGCTGTTATGTTATACTTACATATGACCGGAGAAAAAATAAATGGAATTGACGCCCAGCGGACATTTAACTCACACCAGCATTTTGTCCGTAAAGTAGAGTAGTTGACTTTAAACCTATATTACCGAAAAATGTTTTCATTAACTTTATTCCTGTTGGAGTCTGTGGACGTTGCCACGAAAGAAGTAAAAAAAATGTGACCAACCACAATATTAGGTTTGTTTACATCAAATTATGACGTCATTCAAACAACTAGCTAGGCAATCGTCCGTACAGTTAGTAATCAGCATCTGTAGATAAAACGGTCAATGCCGAAGATAAGCGAAGATTTCCGGTGAAGAATCGAGTGCATTCGTCTCGATTTTAAAATGTAAACAAATACAAATTGAAATCGACAAGAAAATCACAAAATACTAGTTCTAAAGAATATCACTCATACCCTGCTTTTGCAAATCAGTATCACGAAGGCCCTTGTTTGCTTTAGTTACCAAATAAGCGATATATTATTTCAATTATTTTTGTCTTCTTTGGATGGCAGATATGGCTTTTACGTCTGAAAAATGGGCACTCGCACGACTGAGCAAGTTATGGATCGCGGCAATCAATCCGAAAAACAATGGACAAATCAAATAATTCATTTAGATTGGAAGTGAGTATTCGACCGATATTAACCCATTTCCACACAGCATTATTTAGACTGTTCCAGAAGCTGGAGACGATAATTTTAAGTTGATGGAACTTCAATTTTCTTCGTCTTTTTGGATAGAAAATGTTGTCAATGAAGAAATTGAGATACAAGCAATTTCTTCAATTTCCACGATGTTTTCCAAATAGTTTTCTCGATGGGCATACATAGGAGGGGCTGTGTTGTGATAGGTTAATGTCCTAACTAAGTTATTCAATAAGGTCACCTTTTTGTTTCTTGTTACCGGTCATAAAATTTGAAAAAATAATTCCGTTTATCATCGATGCGGAACTTCCCGTTGGAGTCTTTGGACGTTGCCAGCTGAGTCGATTGGCGGATCAAGCGATCTACACTGTATACGCAGACCCAAACTGATTCCTTTATTTATAATTTAATTTTTAGTTTCGTCTATCAAAAACGAGCGATCTGATTGGTCGAAAAATTTAATTCATACCTCCATGAACAAAATTTTGAGTACGCTGCCATTTTGAATGCTTCCACACAAAATAGTTCACTACAAAAAAGTATCAAAATTTGTTAAGTTGTTGCATTTTTCGCTCGATGCTATTAAATTATAAGAAATGAAGATAATATTTTTTGTTTTCATGGAGGTATGAACCGAAAAACCTAATCACACAATGTATGAATCCGCTTCGCGTATTCATACAGTGTGATTAGGTTTTTCGGTTCATACCTCCATGAAAACAAAAAATATTATCTTCATCTCTTAAATGGCAAGTCACAGTTTTGTTGATGACACCTTTGGGAAAACAGTATAGCCATCGTAATGTCGGAAACGATATTTTCTAAATAATTCGAAATCGTCACGATTATTATATTACCATATATAGAGCCAGGGGGACTATTAAGATTTTACAAACGACAGCGTGAAATGTTTCGAACGAATTTAAACACGAATAGCGCGAATTTCACAGATCGCAACTGTCAATCAAAGAATCAATCGACCAATTGAGTTATTCATTTCTAACGGAAGTGAACTTTGAATTCATACATTGTATGACGTTTGTGTGAAGCTTTTTTTGGTTGTTTTCCGACTAACCCGTCGTAACAATTGAGAAAGCATAGAACAAAAAGAAGAAATTGGTTGTATTTTATATTGTCTACCATATTGAATGGTTATTTTTCAAATCAAGTCCTCTTTAAATTATTGTATGCAAAGCCTTTGATTTCTGACAGGTCTAAAGGTCTGAAATCAGGAAAGGCTTAAGCTGTAGTTACGACGTTAAGACCACCAAGCAATGATTTTACCCTTTTGTTACATGGCACTGACCATAGATTTTGCAAAATAATGCTGTTTGATATCGAAGCTGAACTTCCTGTTAAGCTGTGGGGGCGAAACAGCTATCCGACAATTTTATATCTAAATGTGTTGATAAATGTTGTTTGTTTGAATGGGTTTGAAGCCACTTTTTACAGTATTTCAGTCATATCCCGGCGCTTGAAGCACCTAACCATGGATTCCTGGTAATTCTCACACCAGTACTACCACTGCATTCTTTCCGAGCCTCCAGCTGCTACCCTACTTAAGTTTACGGTTATCCACCCATTGGTGGCAGACAAATGTCGGAAAGAATATTTGCCCCGAGCGACGATCGAAACCTAGACCCCAAGACTAAGAGTCCTACGCGCTACCACTGTGTTAAAGCCGCGGCTATTGACAAATGTATAAATGTACAAATTCGTGAAGATTAATGAATATTAGCAAGTAGCAATATCGCTTGAATACATAAGAACTAAGGTGATCCTAGGACAAGTTGCTATTGAAAATGGATCTTTTTAATTTTAGACCAATGATCAACTACATTAAAAGCGGCTCTTGAACAGATTTTCATTAAAACTTGATTCAGGAAAAAGTACCTGTTTTTAGACTAGCTATATTAGTGTCTGTTTTTCGATTAGTTACTAGTTTTATGTTCACAAAAATATCCTTTCTTCGTTTATATCTTAGATATCGCTATTGATTTAAGTACATTCGATACGCCCTACTTTAAAATATCAGAGTTTATATGACGAGGTTGTAAGTCCTTGGGGTAATGTCGATAACGACTGAACTGCTAGCGGAAGCCAGTGACGTAATTGATACCCCATGGAAACCATAGATAAGTCAATTTTCGGTGAAATCGAAAGAAAACACGCCGATGGATTCCTGTTCCGTTCTGGTTACTTTGTTGACTAATTTGGTGTCTCGTAGCGCGATTATTTTTACTTCTTTTCCTTCTTTATTAACTTATTTATCAGCCATAATCTGTTCAAAAGGCGCTGAGTTTTAGTTCCATGCAAGGCATTTCTTCATCAGGTGCCACATGCATACTTTACAAGGAAGTTGTAGATATATACACTGTAAAGGCTGCTTTCATGATGACAGAACACTGAACGAGCGCGTTCCGCTTGAACTCGGTTTTGACAAAAGTGCACTTGCAATATTGCACTTTACCCGATCGCTGGCCCCGCCTACTGACTCCGCTGGCCACACCCACTGATTTTATTATGCAGGTCCGCTTCGATACTCAGTGGCGTGATTTTGCAAAATGTATAACAAGAAACAAAAAAGCAATTCTAGTAAGCTGGCGACCTAAACATCGTAACACGATCGGTCAAAATTAATGATTTGATTGGCCGTTTACCCTTAAAATGACAGGCGTGATTGGTCAATTTTCAAAATTTTAGCCATTGCGAATGCAGGTTTGCGAATTCCCTCCAGAGAGGTTTCCCCACTTGAAATCCATTTTGATAAATTTTCACGAACAAAACTTTGTACCATTCTTAAAAGCTTTTTATCATCTTGAACGCGGGGTTGTTGTTCGCATTGGAAAACGGGAATCAATGGCGGATAGTAGAAAAAATGCTTGCGGACTCTTCTTTTACCCTGTTGCTGTACAAGACTGGGATTTCGCGTCGCTGTGAATTTATACTTAGGAAAACATAGTGAGAAAAGAAGAAATTGCTTGTAGCAAGCAATTTCTTCCTTTCCCACAATATTTTCTACCATATAGGACGGTTTCATTTAAACTGCATACCTCTTTCAATTTGGACCAGTCTGAAATTTCAAAAAACAGGAAAAGGTTAAAACAAAAATATACCTCTGGATGTATTAGACGAGTAGAGTTGGCTGCAGAGGATTAATTCTGCCTAGTTTATATAATCATTTCCTTATCCCCAGTCAATTGATGTCGGTCAAGGGAGAAATTTGAATAATATGACCTTATTTGTATACTTTCTCCTAATGAAGTTGATTCTATGCAATTATCTACAGAAAAGTACAAGCTTTTTCCGAGGCCGGGATTGAGATTAAGTTCGTTTATCAGAAGATTGCGTAATTTATGGTATAGTAAGGTCGACCATAAATCAAAACTTTACGATGAAAAACACTAGGGAATACAATAATTTATCTTTAAGATGGTTTCTTGGTAAATATTTTCAACATCTCGAGTATTTTTACGTTCAGAAGAAAAAAAGGGAAAACATTGCGGACAAAGAAGAAAATGCGGCCTAGAAGTATCCTCGTTTTTTCCACATTTTTTTTCAAAGAGTTCAACTATTTGATTCGATTCAAAATATCGTCTGGCACTTTTTTCACTTTGGACGAGTCAATAATTATTTCTAATAATGGGTTAATCGATTATTACATAATCCTGCGTTTTGAGGCCTCGAACAATTATAGTTTTTGAAAACATTGTGACAAAAGAAGAATCGCTTGAAAGAAATTTCACCATTCCCCTTATTTTGTACTAATTTTCCAATGTTAAATCAATGTGAAATGTCGTCTCTTAATTTGGACCAGTCTAAAGGTATTTCTAAGGATTCAAGAGGCATTGATGATATTTTAACTTCTTCCCTCTCTCTCACTCTCTCTCTCACTCTTTCTTTCTTTCTCTCTCTCTTTTCTCTAGCCCCCTCTCCCTCCTCTCTTTCTCCCTCTCTCCTCTCTTCCTCACTCTCTCCTCTCTTCCTCTCTCTCTAGCCCCCTCTCCCTCCTCTCTTTCTCCCTCTCTCCTCTCTTCCTCTCTCTCTTCTCTCTCTCCCTCTCTTTTTCTTTTTCCCATCTCTTTTTTTCCCCTCTCTCTCTTTCTCGCCCCATCTCTCTATCTAATTATCTATCTTACTATCGATCTCTATTTATCTATGTCTCATTATCTCTCTCTCTTGATAGTCCTATCAAATCATTCATACTGACCAGAAATTAACTTTGAGCTCAAGTATGTGAAGAATATTATTTGGTTTGGTGACTTTAACGTATTTGCTTTTGCCTATCATCATCATAACCAGAAAATCATTTTATTTACGATCGAGCGGTATACCTTTTCAATAAAACTTAGAAAGCTTCTCAATGCTGTAGCTTAACACCAAGTATTTCAACAATTGACCGATCGCTGGCCCCGCCCACTGACCTTCGACAGGATGTCCCGCTTATATATTAAACGGCGTTATTATGGAACATTATTGCTATAGTAACATGTAACAAAAATGTAAAAGGGTTGGTACATGTACGTCCTTACTACAATTTGATCTACTTTTAATTTATTTATCATAAACCATGAATTGACAAGAAGTCCGAGTTTGCTCGATGAGCATTTCTCTTTTTTCTTTGCACTGGATTAAACGCCGTTTTTAAGAGTATTTCGGTTATATTTTATGGATTCCTGGTATTTCTCACAACAGTACGAGTACCACATCCTTTCCGAGCCTCCAGCTGCTCATCCCACTTTGGTTAACGATCATCCGCCAATCCATGTCGAAAGGGATATTTTTTCCCGACTGGGGATCGAACCCTGGACATTATCACTGAAGATGAGCATTTAAGATAGATTGTAATTCGGTCCATTTTCATGAAATTGTATCAAGATGAAAATGAGATTCGAAGCTTATTCTTCATGTCAAGACCGAAAATATAGCTCAGCGATGACGTTTCCCATAATGGAGGAGTTGTTTGTTACAAGCAATTTCTTAATTATCCACAATGTTTTCTACCCTAAAGGGCAAATATTTTTCATAATTTGACCAACCTAAAGTTGTCGTCTGCAACATTTTGAATTCGGACCAGACTTAAATCTTATTGCCTGGTAATGGGTTACAGAACGCGCTATACCTGTACTGGTCTTCAACATTTAAGACTTGTCCAAAATTAAGGGGGAAGCGGACAACATTAAAAGGATTGTACAATTTAAAAAGTAGCCATCTCTAATGATAGAAAATATTGTGGAAAAAGAAGAAATTGCTTGTAACAAGCATTTTCTTCTTTTCCAAAAATATGTCTCAAGTATAGTATCATAAGGACCTAAATTCAGGGATAGTACGATTAAGGATAATAGCCTCTTCGTTGCTTGTAAAAGAACTTGATGATTGTGATAAATTAGAACCGCACCAAGTGCTGAAACCTGTATTTACATAGACAAAATTGGGACGTCCACGGACGTCTATAAAGTATATACTCTGATCAGATCGCGTGAACCTCGACGCCAACGTCCCTAATCACATCAAGTGGTAAACGATAAGTGTATTATATTTAATTATGTATTAATTAAATCTGGCTATCTAATAAAACTCGACAGAAAAAAAATCAATATTCGGCGTGTACCAAAATACCGTATTCATCGAGTGCCGTTAAACACGGACACCTTTTTGTGTATTGCCGTTCGGGTTTTTTTTGTTTTTTGTTTTTTTTTTTTTTTTTTTTTTTGTTTGTTTTTTTTTTTTTTTTGTTTTTACTTTTATTATTATTTTACGGAATGTTGGTTATTTCTTAATCATTTTAGAGATTTTTCTTAATGCCATGTCCTAAAGGTATATAATAAAAGGAATTTTACAACAGTGTGTTTTTTCTAATTGTTGTTATCGTGTTCTCGAAACGTGTGTAGGTATTTGTTGGATTCGACCTTTGGTCTCATCCGAAAAAAAAACCTACACACGATTCTTGAACACAATAGCAACAAATAGAAAAACATGCTGTTGTAATATTCCCTCTATAACTCTTACGGCAGTACTGGACTGATCTTTACAGAATTGAAACCAGCTGGGGAACATAACTCCTGATGACGTCACGGTGACGCTGTTTGAGCAAATTCATATTGAATTCGTGATTCCAACTGTTGTACGTACCATGTCAATGCCAAAATATTCATTGAAACTGTGTAGGTGTAATCTAAATTCGATTAAAAGCCTACGTTATCTATCAAGGAAATACCCTGATTTATTTTTATCAATATAAGTAAATTTTTGACATGAAATAACATCGGTATCTCGCTTTAATGTCGTATATGCAGCTTGAATAAACTGTAATTGCGACTTTTATGTTACCAACCAACAAAATACTGAACAAATATATCGGAGTTCAGAGTACATTTCTGATATTGATGAACGGATTGATTGGAGAATCGATTTTTATCCACAGAGGTAGTCAGCCAATTAATGTACTCGATTTGCTTCTAATACTACTTTACATCTGGTTATAGACAGAGATTTCGTGACTTTTCAAATTCAAAATATTACTGAGTACTGATTTTCAAAAATGATAAGTTGTAGCATTTTGACTTTTACGGTGTATACCTTTATCATGCACAACCCTCAATATTTTGTTAGGCAGGATGTATTGACAAAGATCATCCCCACAAATGTGCAGTCTGATCTCAGTGTACACCATCTGCATTTCCATTTGAAGCCAGCGTTTTTATCAGATGAATTTAGAAAATAAATACCAACCACTAATAAGTACTTCCAGTTCTTTCATTTTATGATTTCAATGTACAATGCAATTGAAATGAATCGCGGCTGTCAATTATATAACCAGTCGACCAATCATTCATGTAGACCAGAAATGATTTTTGAACTCCAACAATTGCCTACATTTTTGTTTACCCTTTTGTTGGTTCGGAGGCTAAAACTTCATAACTACAGCTTTTTCAGGATATAGAAACGACCTTTTTTGCTACATGCTACTGGCCATAAATTTGCTAGATAACGTCGATTTAAATCGAAGCGGGACTTCCTGACGGAATCAATAGGCATTGCAAACGGAGTAAGCTGCTTGGGCCAGCGATTGGCCAATTGAAACATTAATTCAGCATGACCTGGGTTCACATCTAGGAGACACATACGCTGTAGTATAACTATAATATGAGCCTATGCGTGACATTTCCAACCATTTGGCAAGTGCGTGACTCCCACACATTGAGCACCCTAGACAGCCATTCGGGGCAATTAGAGTATTCGCAGATTGTTTAAAGAAGCTTTGGGTCAGTATCTATCTACAGAGCGCAGAGTGAAGACTCCGATCAGACTGTGCGGATGCACAGGCTGATCTGAGTCTTTACCTGGCGCACAT
This sequence comes from Fragum fragum, assembly GCA_946902895.1. NCBI lineage: Eukaryota > Metazoa > Mollusca > Bivalvia > Cardiida > Cardiidae > Fragum > Fragum fragum. The sequence goes on along the minus strand of OX336378.1, from coordinate 39,373,252 downwards.
GTGTGATGGTTGGAAATGATGTCACGCACGCGCTCATATAACTTTTTCAGCGTTCGTTGTTTGTCCTCCTTACCTCACCCTCGCATATGCTTATACCCGTTTCACTTCTTTATCGTTATTTGAATTGACGGATCACCGGACACGCCCTCTAGTCTCCGACGTAGATACCAAACGTCGTTATTTTGCAAAACTCATAGTCGGCTACATGTTACACAAGAACTAAATCGTTGGTTAGGGACCTAGACGTAGTCCCCACAATTTGAATTAGCTGTAGTTCATCTTCCCCACTAAAAATGCTTAAAATAAGTGACGACGTTCAAAGTTCAATATATGTATGATCGACTCTTTGATTGACTGCGGCGATAATTGCCTTCTATACTTTTTTACTTGATTAAGAATATTTTTCAGTCATAACACAAAACTGTCATGATTATGACTTTTGTAATTTCAACTGGCCAGTCAAAAATACATACAGTTGTATGATCTAATATGCTTTATCATTTAGCAATCGATTTCGTCCATATGTAGCATGATATTGAGGCATTCATGAGTAGACCAAAGATATTTTTCACGGCAAACATATATGTATTTACATTTTTATCTTTGTGGGTAAACCTATGGGGATTTGATATATGATTTGTTAATTACAGGCCCCGCCCACTGACTCTGCTGACAACACCTTCTGGCTCCAAAAGGAAATTTAACTTCAAAATTAAATGACGATATTTTGTAAACTTTTTGCAAGCATGTAACAAAAATGTATAATGGTTGGTTGGCGACGTATACGTCGTAACTACAGCTTATCCAGGTTACGCAAAACCAACAAAGATGTTTGACAGAAATGTGGACATTTTTGGAGTTCAAAACTCGGTTCCGGTCCAAATGAATGAAATAAATAGTGGTTCGATTTTTTATTGAGAGCTGCGATATATCGATTCAAGAAGAACAGCATTGTAAGCATTTTTCGATTGGTACATACCATCGTAGTTACAGATTGAATAATGCCCATTCTCTGGAAAACTACCAATTTTCGATGCTATCTTCGTGATGACAAATCCAATCACCAAAAGAGTGATTGAGGTGTTTCAAACCGATTTAGTTCTCTTTCAAGATAGAGCTTCCTTTATTTTCCTTGATTTTCATTTTTTTCTTTCGCCAAACGTAATGCTTGAAATAATCTTTCCTTTGATACTGTAAAGTTACCAAGTTTAACTTTTGTAGTTTATAAATCGTGCGCCGCCGTCAAAGTCGGTAGCGCGCCAGACTCCTAATCTTCAATCATAGGATGTTATGGGTTCGATCAACGGCGGCGGCACATATCCTTTTCGACATTTGTCTCTCACTAATGGGAGGATAATCGTAAACCGAAGTGGGAAAGCAGCTGAAGGATAAGAAAGGATGTAGTTGTAGTACTGGAGTGAGAGAGGTATCCATTGTTTGGTGCTCCATTCGCTGCGATATGACTGAAATACTACTAAAAGTGGCGTTAAACCACATTCAATAAATCAATTATAAGGCGTGCATAAGACCAAATATTAATTCAACTATACATTTATTGGCATGAAATGAAAGATTCGACACCCTCAGCATTTTAAGACAAGAAGCCATTTACCTAAACAATGAAATATTGCAAGTTTGTAGGACAAAAATACCCCATTTTAGCCTTGTAACTTGGCGGGAAATATCGCGCTAATATTGCGCAATAAAGAATGAATTCTTGGAACTTAATGCATTATTCTCTCGGCTCGTTTTTCCCATCCATATAATAAAAGTTTATTACCAATGCTTTTACTTTTTTGCTATTAAACAAGACACATAAATAAATTTATTGCATTTCACAAACGAAGCCTTCAAATGAGGGACGGTCAGAAACATCCGGACTTTCACGCCCGTCTCTTTCCACGTGGAGCTATATGTACACATTATATATTGGTGAAACTACATCCATTCGCCAATATCGTGATCAGTTTATTTTCGATGATAGTTGTATTTACACAGTATTTTGTACTCCGATATATGAAAGGTGTTTCGTCTGTCAGGGACTCTTTGTTAGAGGAACAATGCTCTGTTATTAAGTATCCGGTTACAGAAGGTGAATGCCACATCTGTCAGAGGTTTAAAACAATTTGATAAAATTTATATCATGTTCAACCTTCTACAACTGGGTTTCTCAGTATCCTGGAGGCAGAACAAGTGCTTGTGACAGGCTTAGGACTTGGCGGCCAGTTGAGGCGGTGACCCAAACAATGGTAGCAAATGTTAAAGCTTTTGTCATCAAAAATCGTCGAGTAACTTTGGAGGAGGTAGCCAACAGGTTTAGTATTTGTATGGCATCTACACACAGGATTTTTCACATACACCTAGGCATTAGCAAGGTAAGTGCTAGGTGAATGACTTGACAGCTGTCCGCAGATCAATGGGAAACCAGAGTAACCAATGCGAAAGAACATTTAAATCGTTTAAGTCGTGAAGGCGATATGTTTTTGAACCACATTATCACTGGATATGAGATGTGGGTTCATTATTCCGAACTTCGGACAATAGCTCAGTCAAAGCAGTGGAAACGAGCTGGTTCCCCACCTCCTAAAAATTTTTAGCTGTCTCCTTCGGCTGGCAAAGCCATGATTGGTGCCTTTTGGGATTCACGAGGAATGATAGGTCAAAAAGTCAAACTGTCATTGCAAAGAATCATTCTGAAGTAATTCTGAAAGATCTTAGAGAAAAGCTTGAGCAAATGCGTCCCAGGTTAGCACAGAAAAATGTGCCCCCCCCCCCCCTCTTCACGATAACTCCCCCTTCCAAACAGTGGATGTTATCATCTCTAACAAATGACGATTGTTATCTGACCCTCCTTATAGTCTTGACCTCGCCCCCTGTGAATTCATTTGTTTCCAGAACTGAAATTATTGCTTGCTGGAAAGAAATATAAGGCCAGATCTGTACCTAAAACACGTGTCTACGTCATGGTTCACAACCGGAAAAAAAGCTTCCACGAAGGTGGAAAATGCGTGGACGTAGCTGGAGAATATTTGAAAAAAAGGTGTTGTTTTTTGTTTGTTTGTTTGTTTGTTTGAATATTGAATGTTTTTCGCTAACGAATCAAAAGTCCGGATATTTTCTGACCGTCCCTCGTATGATATATACAGTTGGTCAGTAATACAGGAAAACTTGCCCAAATGACGGTACTTTACGGTTTTGGAAAATTTCAATGTTCTGATTATGTTAAAATGGTCTGATTATTTCTAAGTTCTTATTCCTAAGAAAAAATACTTGAAAATATTTTTGAAATGAAGAAGCTTCTTTTTGCAAGCAAGTTCTTCATTTGCACAATATCTTCTATCTTATAGCACTGATTTAAAAAGGTCATCAACTGAATATAATCATCTGCAACTTCTTTATATTTGGACAAGTCTAAAGCTTTAGCGTCTGCTAATTGGTACTGCACCAAAACGGTTGTAACTTTGTTAAAATTCAATTCATTTTTTTACCTTTTTTGTGAATCAGAAAAATAGGTTAAGGAAAATCTTGGGGGGGGGGGGACATTATTGTCATCTAGGCAGGTTATGTTACGACATTTGCTCGCGCACTGACGATTAATACATATACTAATTTCCACCAGTGTGATTTTTGTTAAGGTGTCTTAACTTTCTTTTTCTCTATCAGATTTCTAAAACAACTTTAAAACCATATCATCTCCCAAAACTACAAAATTGATAAGAAAACCATTCTCGAGGCCGAAAATATATAAATAAGATGATAGAAATGATAAGATCAGAAGAATTACAGACGACAACTCAAATCGCTATGAGATTAAGGCCCTGATTTGGTAGAAAACATCGTAAAACAAGCAATTTCTCCTTTTTCCACGATGTTTTCTTTAATCAAATTCTCCAAGGGCGCAAAAACGTGATTTTGTGAGAATGGGTCAAAGTTCTTGTGGATCACGGAGGATTAAAAAGATGTACAAATTCGCTCATTTGTTTCTTCTAGGTAATAATTCTCAATGATTACTGCTAATCTAATATTGTACAAGTTTCTAAAAATATGATATCTTTATTATTTGTGGAATGTCTTCGGAAAAGGATAAACTTTAAAAAAAAGTTTTAATCTTGAAAGCTAGTTAGATTGCGTTCAAGTGAAATTGTTTTAACGTTACTTTCGGTAGTATTTCATCAAAACTGCGGTTAGTAGGTGCATCCAACCATGGCTTCCTGTAATTTTTCACACCAGTAACATGTACAACTGCAACAATAGATTTTGGTCATTACATGTGTAGCTGCTCAGCCAACTTTACAGGCAAATTACTTATCATATTTCCATATTTCCATCATATAAAGCCAAATGACGCATGTGACGCATGTGACAATGGCATTTTTCCGACCCGTGATCGTTCTGGGACTCTAAAATAGAAACATCCTATATAGCATGTACCTATTAAACAAATCAGGCTAGGTAAGAAGTCATGCTTTAAAAATATTATCTATATGAGAATTGCCATTTTGTACACCAAAACGTGCATATCACTATACGATGCCGACACGGACGTTCATCATCAGTACTTCCAGTGCTTTGATAATTACACTGTAGTATTTTTATATAATATAAAATGGGAGTAATTGACTAAACAATTAAGAGATGAAGAGAATATTTTTTGTTTTCATGGAGGTATGAACCGAAAAACCTAATCACACTGTATGAATACGCGAAGCGGATTCATATATTGTGTGATTAGGTTTTTCGGTTCATACCTCCATGAAAACAATTCGCGGATTCATATATTGTGTGATTAGGTTTTTCGGTTCATACCTCCATGAAAACAAAAAATATTATCTTCATTTCTTATAATTTAATAGCATCGAGCGAAAAATGCAACAACTTAACAAATTTTGATACCTTTTTGTAGTGAACTATTTTGCGGAAGCATTCAAAATGGCTGCGTACCCAAAATTTTGTTCATGGAGGTATGAATTAAATTTTTCGACCAATCAGATCGCTCGTTTTTGATAGACGAAACTAACAATTAAATTATAAAAGGATACAAACAATAATATACCACATGTTGAGAGTGAGAGGGGGAGAGAAGGAGACACAAATAGAGTGATGGTAGTGAATGAACCATTTGGTTAAAATATGTACGTTTTCTGTATGTGCAGTAAGGAGTTATGATGTTATGTGTATTACCTCTGAGAACGGAGTATATCATTAACCGACATAACATTATATTTAGCTAAACAGTTTCTTGTCTGTGCATCTTTGGTGACATCATTTTCTTATGCCGGGAATAAGTACACAGGCAAATTCTATTGTACTACAAAGTTTGGAGCATCGCGTTGCCTGTGTTGTGGTTTCATTGATACCGATTGCAACAGAAATGCGCCTCCTCTTAAAGGATTTGACGTCATGTATTCCACGGAATATGTTGACAGTTTCGGATATGGAGAAAGCGCGGAACTTTTATTGATTATGGATTTCTAGCTAAAATGATAGGTGATAATTTTTATTTGTGTTGAAAAGTTGAATGTACTTTGGGATTGTTGGCTGAAGCATATTTGTATTAATGGAGCTATTGAATCACATTTAAGAATTAGATCATCGCTCCCTGAAGTTCATTTGAAAATACATACTCGGCTAGCGAGAGGCCTAGGTTCAAATCACAGCATAGAGGGACTTACAAGGTTGAAGATCAGCTAGGTTTCAATAATATAAATCGAAAAACTGTTTAACGGAATTTTAATAGAGATCCTCTGCGAATACGACCCTTTTGACATTTGATATTCAGTAACACATATACCGTACTCATGTAAAAACGCACACTATGCTTAAAACACAAAACAAAATTCGTCCCCTTTCTAAATATAATCTTTTTTTGTACAAACTTTATGGATATGCGGATAGTTACTTGGTTGGCTGTGTTAAAACTCATTTTTGCAACTAACGAAGCGAGATTAAACTGGCCGCATCTAAAAACACAAGCTAGACTCCTTAGTGATAATACGTGCTGTTATACCCTAGCGTCGTGCATATGACTATGTCAGGTGTTTATAGATCAAGTAAATTCCGATAATTATCTTTGTTATATAATAAAACATTATCTTAATACGTTGTGTGTAAATGACAGAGTCATGTGAGGGTGTCCTATAATGAACAACGCAATACCTAATATTGACGGATCGCTTGCCACGTCCACTGAGCTCCAACAGGAAGTTCCACTTCGATACCAAACTGCATTATTTTGCAAATAATAAGGCCATTAAAATGATGCATAAACGTTAAATGATTGGTTGGCGACCTAAATGTCGTAATTACAGCTTGAATAAATTCTAGTTACGACGTTTAAGTGGCCAAACTGACAAAACATAAATGAATCAATATCGGGGTTAAAAATTCACCTCCGGTCTAAATAAATGATTTAATTGGTCGATTGATTCTCTGAAATACCCGACCAGCCAGAGACTTGCTTTTCAATAGAGGTGTTTGCGTATTAATCCTTGTAATTCTGAATAAAAATCTTTTCTGCATTTGCATTAAAATCAAAGGCCTGAGGGTCAAAATTAATTTTAAAAAAAAAATTATAAGCAACTCTGGGTCAAAGGAGACAAACAGGAGGTGTAGACCTAGTCAGACAGAACATTTGTGCAGGCTGATCATAGTCTATACCTTCTCCCAAAACAGCAATATTCAGGGTTCAGCTTGACAAGGGTTGAGACTGGGAGAACCATCACCACCTGCTGTCCCGGAACAAGAAGGTTATTACTCCTAGATGGCGTGACATAATTCCTGTAATGAGGATGCTCGAACATAATTAGTTCGTAAATCTTCTTTCGTGCCATAAAACCACTCTTGGCAATTATTGAAACATTACGGTTATAATTACTATTTGCCATTGGGTTGTTTGCATGGAAATGAACTAAATTTGAAATGAAAGAAAATTCAGATAGGCTTAATTTGCGAATTCATTATCTTTTTTTCTAAAAGAAAACAAGGAATTTGCCGCAAGTCAACGACCACTGGAATTAGGGTACCAGCCAAGGGAGAAAAGCATAACACAAAATTGAAGGAGGTAAATTTAAAAAAGATGCTTTGGGAAAAGTGAACTACATGTATTTTACTATAAACCTATGGTATTTTCTTATAAAATGAATTTATTGCACACGGACTAACTAAATCGGACACGACGGAAAAGAATCACCGAACTGGTAAAATACTTAGGGGATATTATGTTACGACAGCGATACAACATCTTGTATTTTGAGATGCGGAGGAACATTTTAATATTTCACGAGAACGAAGGTCTAGCACCCTCACGAGTGAAGGGATATCGAGATCATCTTTTTCTCTAGATAAGTAGAACATTCGCCGCCCTTCGTACAACAAGATAAAGGTCGAGTGGATCAAAATCCACAGCGAGAAGACAATATAAGATGTCGGGTCCCTATAGAACCTTAGCATTCCATTTTTAGCTCACCTGAGCCGCCGTCATAGCGCAGTCGGTAGTGCGTCAGACTACCAATCTTCAATCATGGGATGTCAGCGGTTAGACCCCCGGCGGCGGCACATATTCTTTCCGACAATTGTCTCTTACCAATGGGTGGATAACCGTTAACCTAAGTGGGATAGCAGCTGAAGGCTGGGAAAGAATATAGTGGTAGTACTGGTGTGGGAAATACCAGGAATCCATTGTTAGGTGCTCCAGCCGCCGCGATGTGACTGAAATACTGGTAAAGCGTCGTTAAACTCCATTCAAGCAAACAATAAGCTCACCTGAGCACGAAGTGCTCATGGTGAGATATTTAGATCGTCTTCTGTCCGGCGGCCGTTGTGCGTCCAGTGTCAACAATTTTAAAACGACATCTCCTCAAAAACCGCTGAGCCAAATTCAAACAAATTTGGTAGAAATGTTCCCTTTGTAGTGCCCTTTAAAAATTGGTATTAAGATTAAATCCGTTAACAACTCTGGTTGCCATGGGAACAAAACTGTAATTCTTAATAAAAAAAAAACTATAAGATTTTACTCCTCCTGACCCAGAAGAGTCACCCTCGGGTCCCAAGAGGAAGAGCCCCAGGGGGGTGAGGCTTATATAGAAATAAGGAAGGATTTTTAAAACGACATCTCCTCCCAAACCACTTTGCTGATTTCAATCAAAAGTAGCAGTTCCTTAGGTGGTGCCCTTTAAACGTTACTTAAAGAATTCAAATCTGATGTGACCAATTTTGTTTGTGAAATGTATATAATTTACTAGAAATATGCATATTCATATAATAATAATAGATTACGTCATATTCCTTGATATTATGATTCTAAAAAATGTTGATTTCGAAATATTTCATTAGCTTCTTTTATTGTCAAGTCTCTTTGGCAAATAATCACATGAATGCTTTAATATAATAGCGATACGAAAAATTTCATTGTTTTCTCGCCGTGTAGGAAAAATTTATAATTCATTCGACCTTCGGTCTTTAAAAAAATTCAATTTATCTACGCGGCTCGAATCCAAATTTTACTACATGGATAAAATCTATATAAGGTTTTGTGTCTCAACTTTAACATCAATCGCTTAATTTATCTCAGTTCATTTTTTAAAAAACACTATAAATGACGATTTCGAGATTTACGGTTCGCGCATTATAAATCCTGAATAAAGTGGAAAGCACATATGCTTTTTTCCCCTATTTTGCACGCAAGAAAAACTCATTTTCACAAGGTATATATGTAAAGTGTAAAACAAATTGATCAGAAAGAGTGTCTTCTTTGAGTATTTTTGCAGCAGTTGTCACAAAACTCGGAAGATAACTCGACGTGACGTCGTTTAATAAAGACGTTATTCATCGGTTCAGAAATCCGCGGTTGTTTTTACCCAATATTTATTATTTAAGACAAATCAATAAATATTGTACCATGCCTAATCGACCATTGTTTTTGGATGATTAAGAAAAAGTGCTTGTTTGTGAATTCAATTAAGTTAACTGAATTTAAACCTTGAAGCGTTCATACCCCACCCAAAAAAAATACGCTCTCATTAAAAAAAAATATATAGAACTATCACAATAATACATTTTTCATTTCTGTGGTTAATAAGAATGTGATTTAAAGGAAACAGTGATAGATAAATGATTTGATAGTAAAAAACGATTACCGTACCATTTGGACAGTGTTATAAAAACGTATTAAACCCGCTGGGTTACTATGATAGTCGGCGACATTTTATGCTAAATCTGATTCGGCGACCCCCTTTTTCTTAGTATTCGGTATACATTAATGTGCAAAATAATGTAATAAAGCAGATTTCTATGGAAGGGATCTAATTCTAGAAGAGACAGTCTATTAAATTAAATATAGGACTAAAGTGAGCGGATCTCAAAAAGTAAGACTATATCAACGTGTGAATGTTGTCTGGCACTGCCCGAAAGAGTTAACATGCAAATACACAGAATGATTCAGGGCAAGTTTTGTGAATCCTAGACTAACAAATTAGTAGCCAGCACTCTTTAAATTGTCTGGAGTGGGTCCCATGGACCCACTTTGAGTCAAATTCGGCAACGAATTGAAGACTGTTTTAACAGTTTCTTCAAAAAGCCTTGTTCTATTTCAGAATATTGAACTTCTCTATTGAAACTATATTAAATGAAATTATGACAACTTCAGTTTTAGCTACTGTATGATTTCATAGGAATATCAATCAAAACCTTAAGATTTTCATTGTCTCGAAAATATTAAGGAGACCTGATAAATGTAAGCACTATAGTGATGTCGAATTTTTATTTTTTATTATCAATATCATTTCAAAAATCCATTTTTTTCATTGTTATGCTGAAAGCCCAATACCATCAACACACTGTGTTTCAATCGATTGCGATTTTTTAAAGAACAATTAAGAATTTGATCATTTAGGAATCGCATTGTACATATTCGATCAAGCAAACGTGGTGAACCCGCCTACTATATGTAACTATTTAATTAAAGCAGCACTTGTTTTAGACATTTTAGAAATACATTTAATATTTGAAGAGTTACTTCACAAATTCACACTTACTTCTTCTTTTTGACCCCCTGCTCCCAGGTAAAAGCTTTTTGAAAACATTGTGAACATGGACAATGAAGAAATCGCTCGTAACAAGCAATTTCTTCAAAGTCCAGAATGCTTTCTACGTAACCCTAAAAGGCAATTCATTTTCACCTTTTTCACTTTTGAAACGTTCAATAACTTGAATAGTCGTCTGCAACTTCTTTCAATTGGACCAGTTTAAAATTGTTGTTGTGGTAATGGGTTCCAGCTTTCTGAGCTGAACATGATACTATACTTTACTATACTATACTATACTTTTTTAAACACTACAAAAGTACAGACACGGTTTATACATGTACTTAAAGTATGGCCATTTCTTTCGTGTAGACCTAACAAGTATATATGCATATTATTACACATTATTCAAGATCAGTTATTACGATTGTTATTGGTATAAATTACCGAAAATAACTTCTGTAGAGCCAGTTTTAAGTAACTGACGGATCGCAGCTGACAATCAAAGAATCAATCAACTAATCAAATCGTTCATTTAAATTGGAAGTGAACTTTGGACTCCGACATTGACCGACATTCATGTGAAGCGTTTTTGTTGGTTTGGAGACCTACGTCGTAACTATAGCTCATTCAGGCTGTAGTTACGACATTTAGGTCGCCAACAAACCTTTTATTTTTTTTGGTTTATGTAACTGGCCATTTTCTTAAAAAAATAACGCCGTTTAAAATATATGTCTAACTTCCTGTTGGAGGTAAGTCGGCGTGACCAGCGATCCTTCCATTCTTATAAAAAAATAAAAATAAAAAAAATATATATATAAATATCCCTATAAAAAGAATACAACATACATCAATATAGAAATTATTGTCCACGTTGATTCGTATTTGGCATCAATCAATGAAGTATTTTTTGCAATTTAGTAATACTTTAGAAAATGATAGAGCTTTTGGTAGCAGAAGGTTATAAATAGGGTCAAAAGATGGGAAAATATAGATTGTCCTAAAATGGTAGGAAAAAGAATGGAGCAAATGAACACCCAGCAGCCTCGGCCTGTGAATCTATACCCGATATATTTTTTAAACAGTTTTCATGGTAAGGGCTTCATGGTACATGCTTCTTGTTCAAATTTTATTAAGAAAGTTAGTTGTGCCATGATTTAAAAGTGAGGCCTTAATTAAACAGCGAATTTCAATACAATTACGCGAGCTTTTCTTGTATTAATGCAATGAAACATTTGTACGTGTAACAGTTTTAGACCGGTTATCAAATAAATGTAAAATATTAAAAGTGTTCAAAAATATTCCATAAATGTATACTATTTTGCGCATAGATTCCCTTTTCAAAAAGATATGACGCGAAATTAGAGGACGAACATTTTATGTACGATGCAACTGTACTTTGCATGCCGCGCAAATTAGCATCACGTAGTAGACCGAGCCTACGTGACCTTGTCTTTCAAGCTGCAACTCACCTGAGATTGCACCATGATTACTTTCGTTTTTCATAACATCTGCGATTTGCATAGGAGACATGCTCTGCTAGTCCATATATTTGGTGATAATAAGTTAACCCCCATGCTAGTAGGCTACTTATTGGACTATCAATGGTTTTTAGTCTTTGCATGAGTTTCTATACCTTTCTAATGTATTTAGATTATAAAGAATCAATGTAAAATATGTTGTATGTATTTAATATAAGATAGGTGGCTGATTGCGACTGTCGATAAAAAAAATCGATCGACCAATCAAATCATTCATTTAGACCAATAGTGAACTTTGAACTCAGACATATATATATTTTTGTTGGCTTGGCGACTTGGATGTCGTAACGACAGTTTATCCAATCTTTTTTACAACGTTAAGGCTGCCAGCCATTTCATTTTTGTTTCATTTTTGTTTCTTGTTACTGACCCTAAATTTTGCAAAATAACAAAATCATCATTTTTATGTCTAAGTCGAACTTCCTGTTGGAGACAGTGGGCGTAACCAGCGATCCGTTAGAATATAGTTTACGCATATTGCAGCCTATGTTTTAACATTTATGAAGGCAAGACGTTTAGACTACGGGGAGGAAGCATATATATATATATTTCATATATAACGCATTAGCTTTGTAGGAATAAAATGCCAGTATATCCTTGTTGATAATCGCATGTCCTCGAAGGGTTAGCAAATCATCATACTGTTAATACTTGTCATTCAGAGGAAACGCTAAAACTCTAATTATTTTAATAAGTTCACAAGAAGCGGATTGGTGTTCATTTATTGGGGGTGCTAAAACTATAATCATAATAGTAGGTTCACCAGAGGGGGGTCGATGTTCATTCAAAAGAGACACTAAAACGATAATTATGATAGTAAGTTAACAAGAAGGGGGGTGATCATTCATAGGAGACACTAAAACTATGATTATGATAGTAAGTTTGTACGATTGGGATTAATTTCAATTCAAATGGGATACTAAAACAATAATTACGATAGTAAGTTCACAAGAAAGAGGATGACTTTTATTCATAGAATACACCAAATTTTAACTATAATAGTAAGTTCACAAGAAAGGGAATGGTGTTCATTCATAGGTGGCGCTAAAACTATAACTATAATTGGAAGTTTGCAAAGAGGGGATAGACGTCATTCATAGGAGGTGCTAAAACTATAATTATCAAAGTAAGTTTATAAGAAGTGGATTGATTTTCATTCATAGGTGGCGCTAAAACTATAACTATAATTGGAAGTTCGCAAGAAGGGGATAGACGTCATTCATAGGAGGTGCTAAAACTATAATTATCATAGTAAGCTTATAAGGAGTGGATTGATTTTCATTCATAGGTGACGCTAAAACTATAATTATAGTAGTAGGTTCACGAGATAGGGATTTGTGAAAGTTAAGTGATGTAAGTAAACTTGTAGTAAGTTTATAAGCAGAGGATTGGTGTTCATTCATTGTCGACGCAACAACCACAAATTTAATAGTAAGTTTATAAGAAGCGGATTGATGTTCATTCATCGGAGATGCTAAAACTATAACTTATTAACAGTAAGCTCACAAGAAGGGGGTTTATGTTTAATCATATATGGTTCTAAAACTAGAATTATAATAGTAAGTTATGAGAAAAGGATTGATGTTTATTCATAAGAGATGCTAGAACTATAACTATGATTATAAGTTCATAGAAGAAGGGGGGTTAATTTCAAATATTCTAGAAGTATCACCATATTGGCCATCAACATTCTCAGAGACTCGAAAAAAATATTTAACGCTCGAGCACTCAGGGTCGTTGAAGCATTTCACTGATCCCTGCAAATGCTCTCGACCGAGTGAGAAACGAATTGATACCATGATTGTATAATTATGGGAAAATTTATTTAGGCAACGAAGGCGAAATAAAAAAAACAGAGAAAATATTTGAGTTATTCAATTAAGAACGTAAAAATATTTTACTTTTCATTCACAAATTAGGGCTTTTCGTTTTTTTTTTAAATTTGATTTAGGATAACCATTGAATCCTATAATATTTAAAAGCAGCTTAAGGGCTAACGTCAAGTATAAATTCTTTCGAGACAAAAAAAACAAGCAAACAACACGGTAGCTTATAGAAGGATATTTTCAAAATACATAGTTGAAATTGATCGATACTGTCAGTCAAGGAATCACTAGTTCAATTAAATAATTCATTTAGACCGGAAGTGAATTTTGAACTCAAAAATTTATGTGACGATTTTTTATTGGTTTGGGGACTTAACTCTTTACCGATTTTTCCTATTTTAATATAAACTGAATTATCTTTGCTTTATCTGGCAAATAAATCTGGTCACTGAAGTCGTTGAAATACAAATGTAGTTCTAAAATGGCATTTTCAACGTTACACAGTTTTCACTGTATTACAACAGTTAGAGGGGTTATGTAAAATATTTACTAAGTCAGATGAAAAGGTCTTTACAAAATTTCCTTGCATACCATATATGAACATACGATAATAAAAGCCATGGCTTTCGCCAAATTAAAATTATACATAAGTATCTAACAAAGAGTTACCTGAGGATCATTCCTTCGAAATTTGGTCGAAATCCATCTACATTTTTCAATATATTCCATATATAGAAATAAGCGTCCAACCCCCACAATGCCATATATTCATCCAATCAAATTGATTTTAAAAAGCTGATAATGCGTCTCCAAAAGAAAATTCCCGTGAAATTATGTTGAAATCAATCAACTGGTTTCTGAGAAAAAGTATCTTCAAAGTTTTTATCATATATGATATAAGCCCATTCTAGGCTTTTTAGGCATGTTTTTCACCCGATTAAGTTTCTTTTAAATAATCTGATAAAAAGTGACCAAAGGATCATTCCTGTAGAATTTGATTGAAATCGATCGACTAGTTTTGAAGAAAAGGATTTTTAAATTTTTCACAATATTAGCCCCGCCCTTAAAGCCATGTTTTTTCAACAAATCCAAAATCATTGAAGAAATCCGATAAAGAGTCACCAAGAAGCATTTCTGTAAAACTTTGTCGAAAACCATTAAATGCTTTCTCAGAAGAAGATTTTCAAAACTTTCGCCATATATGAGCCATGTTATTCATTCTGAAGAGAAGATTCTTTAAAGTAAAAGTTTTCCGACAGAGCGCAAGACGGACATCATGCCACGACAATATCCAATAACTTACAGGCAGTGGAGCTAAAACAGGGATAGTACGGGAAAGTGTTAAACCCCCGTAACCACAGTTTATTCGATGTTCACAGGAATTTTGAGAATTAACGCCTTTTAATGTCTAAAGATAAATTTCTGTAGGAGCCCAGTGGGTGTGGCGATCCGTTAATTGCCCAATCGCTGGCCCCACCAGCCTACATAGTTAGCCCCGCCCACTTACTCTAACAGAAGTCCCGCTTCAATTGTTAACGGCCGGTTAATTTTGTTGTTGTTTTGTTGTTGTTTTTTGCTCACCTGAGCACGAAGAGCTCTGGGGGAGCTATTGTGATTGTCATCGTCCGGCGTCTGTCCGTCCGTCCGTCTGTCCGTCCTTCCGTTAACAATTACAAGAAAATCTTCTCCTTCTAAACTCACGATGGAATTTCAACCAAACTTCAAAGAAATGATTCTTAGGTCAAAATACTTCAAAGAATTGAAATCCATTCAGAACTTTGGTTGCCATGGCAACGGAGTGAAAAAACTTAAAAAAATATTCTCCTCAAAAGCCGTAATGCTTAGAGCTTTGATATTTGGTACAAATCATCGTCTATTGACCCTCAACCAAAATGCTTCAAAGAATAAGCATATTCTGAAAATTAGCCCCTTTTTGTGCGATCCCTTATTTTACATAGAAATAATGAAGGAAAACATTAAAAAATCTTCTCCTCCAAAGCCATAAAGCCTAGAGCCTAGAGCTTCGATATTTGGTACAAACTATCATCAATTGACCATCTACCAAAATGCTTCAAAGAGTTACTGTATTCCGAAAATTTGCCCTTTTTTGTGCGATCCCTGAGTTTACATAGACATAAAGAAGGAAATCTTTATAAAACTTCTTCTCCTAAACCGTAAGGCCAAGAGCTTTGATATTTAGAATAAATCGTCATCTATTGACCCTCTACCAAAATACTTCAAAGAATTACTGTATTCTGAAAATTACAAAGAAATAAAGAAGGAAAACTCTAAAAATCTTCTTCTCAAAAACCATAAGTTCGAGAGCTCTGAAATTTGGATCAAATCATCATCTATTGACCCTCTACCAAGAAACTTCAAAGAATTACCGTATTCTGATAATTAACCATTTTCTTTGCCATCCCTGATTTTACATAGAAATAAAGATGGAAAACTTCAAAATCTTCTCCCAAACCATGAGGCCTAGGGTATTTATACTTTGTATAAATCAACACCTTTTGACCCTCTACCAAAATACTTCAAAGAATTACCGTATTCTGATAATTAGCCATTTTCTTTGCCATCCCCGATTTTACATAGATTTAAAGAAGGAAATCTTTAAAAATCTTCCTCTCCCAACCCATAAAGCCGAGAGCTTTGATATTTGGTGTGTAAGTATTGACTCTGTACTAAAATACTTCATAGAATTACTGTTTTCTGAAAATAAGACCTTTTCTGTGCAATCCCAGGAAGGAATAAAGAAGGATATCATAGAAAATGATTAGTTGTAGGGCTTTGATATTTTGAATATCATATCATAAAGCCTTGAGCAATCATACTCAGGGTAGCGATATAGGACCATCATGGTCCTCTTGTTTTTATGAATTATAGCCAGCAGCATGAAACAAAAAAGTAGAATAGTTGGTTGGTGACCTAAACGTCGTAAATACAGCTTGATATGCTGTAATTACGAGCTTTAAGTCGCCAAACCAACGAAAAGGTTAACAAAATTGGCGGCCAATGTTGGAGTTGAAAGTTCAGGTCCAGGCTGAATAAATGGTTAAATATGGTCGCTTGAATCCTTTGTTGACAGCCGTGATTGGTCAATTAATTTGATTTTCCATGCTATATATCGATGGCTTAAGGCAAAAACATAGTATGGCTCTATACATTGTATAGAGACATATTATGTTTTTGCTCTAAGCCCTCGATATGTAATCGCAAGTAATACCGTCGAAACTTCCATCACAGCGAAATTAAGGTAATCTTTTGAAAAGCCTCCAAAATTTGATTCTTGCCATGATGAACCCGGGTATTTCTGCTTTGTTAGGGGGTATAGACTAAGATATGAATGTTTGACGTTTAAAAAAGAGTTGTTATAACATTAATTAACACAAAAAATGTTGCCTTACATTCGGTGTCTTCAGACCTCAGATTTTAAAGCATTTTCAACGAGGATTGTATTCAGCATGACAAGGGTAAATACAGCGAAATTATTGAAACATTTGGAGTATAAAGTAAATCTTTTATAGTGATTAAGTGAGCTGGATGATAATAACTAAGGCTAATTTAATAAAATATTTCTTTATTTTATTCATTTACAAATATTTTACATACTTTTTATTTACATGTTTATTCAAATACTTTATATGTTTGCTCTGACAAACTGTGAAATCGGGTTATATGAATTAAACCATCCCAACGAAAACATTGCTTTAAGACGTCTGGAAGAAAAGAATCAGAAAACATATAAAAAATGAAGGTTTTGCTTGTTACAAGCAATTTCTTCATTGTCCGTATTTTTGTGTGTTTTTTGTTTGAATTTTTCATCAACTGAAAATTAACTTATGTTACATTTTTGAATTTTGACCAGTCTGAAATATTTTCATCTGGTATAATGTGTTAAATTGGTTTATTCTGCATGATCTATCTGTATAAGTTTTAAGCCCCTGATTTAAAAAGGCTTGAGAAAACAACATTTCTTATTAGTATACATGTATGTATATTCTATATAGTTGCCATTGTCAATGTTCTTTGTATTGTAGGGGAAGGGCCGATACTAAGTTGTTAGAACTTGTGGTCCGACCCCATTTCATGTTTTATGTGAAATAAAATATGTTTAAACCAAACAACATGAAAACGTTGCCTGATATAAGCAATTTCTTCATTATCCATAAAGTGTTCTTCCATAGAAGACAAATATTTTTTTCAACTTTCACCAAATTAAATTGGTCTCTGCACTTTCTTTCAATTCGTACTAGCTTAAATTTTTGTCATGTGGTATTGAGTTAAAAACTTTGAGTAGAAACAACCACTGTGATCGAACAGTGTAAGATATTAAAAAATATCGTCGATGTTTACCAAAACCTCGAAACTTCAGCTTGGAATAAGCTGTAGTTACGAGGTTTGGGGAGAGTATCGACAATATGAGACTATGGTTTCTAAAAGGAAGGTGAATGGACCACATGTTCATAACTTTTTTTGAAAAGAGGCATCTCCAAAGTTATTAGATACAAGACATTCTAAATCTATCATTTAAACCAAAATAAAAACTAACAACAGTGTCATTTTAATTATAAAAGCCCGACAGATGAGACAATTTATAATGTTGCAGTCAGCTAATATTTTGCATAAAAAACCTGGAAAACAATTTTTCCGTTTTCAATAATCTGCCCCAAGAAGAGATGATAGATTTTTACCAATCAATGAAAGTTTTCTCGAAACGACCTGCCGCCACCATAAAACTTTCTAAAATGTCAGAACTAAATTGAGGTCAGTCGCCCTTTCTCTTATTTATTGTCTCCTATCATAGAAATTGTTCTCGAGCTATCGAAGCAAAGAAAATGATGTAACACTAATGGTTATATTGACAGAATAACAAAGAAAATACCTCCCATAAATAAAGCATTCGTCTTTTTGTAGCTAGGCGATGTCGTTTATTAACAATAATAGCTACAAGTTCGGATTTCTTGTTTTTCCTTGAGGTAGGAAGTACAGAGCTATATTTCATTTGTTACTGCAAATATTTTATTTCCACAGGTTATGGTGGGGAAATTGTTTTAACCCATTCCCATATAATCACGATTTTTTTCTTTCAAGAATAAAATGTATTCAAATATTGTGGAATATGAAGAAATTCATTTTGTTCAAGTAACTTCTTCATTTTCTACAATGTTTTCAAAACCAATAGAAAGTTGTTTCTAAAAAATCATCAACTCAAAATCATCGTCTGCATCTTCGTTTTCTTTGAACCAGTTTTAGTTTTTTTCGTTCTTTGGTGGGTCAAGCGGAAGTAGTTTTCTCTATTCTTAGGTGGAAAGAACAAGAGAACAAAGACCGATTTATTTGTCACGTGAACTTAACAATGGGAAAGGCTAGTAAAAAATAGAGAGAGCGTGAAAATGACACACAACAAACAATTGCTTTTAACCCACTCCCAAACGACAAAATTTTGAACTTGTCCAAATTGAGAGAAGTTGCCACGAAATTTCCAAGTGTGTGTAATTTGAAAATTAATGAATGAATATGGTAAATATTTTTTCGGAAAAATGAGAAATGGCTCGTCAAAAGCCATTTCTCATTTTCATATACTGTTTTTGTTTGTATTATTCTACAAGGGCGTCAAAAGCCGTTAATGAGTGGTAATAGGTTAAGTGAAGTTTTACTGTATTTGAAAATAAAATCGAAAAATAGCGATGAGCATTTTATTGAGGGAAATTACATGTTAGAAATGCATTAATTTTAATTAATTGATTGATTGATTGGGGTTTAACGCCACTTTTAACAGTAGCTCAGTCATATCACGGCAGCTTGAGCATCTGTAACCATGGATTTCCTGGTATTTCTCACACCAGTCATCAAAACGTCCTTTCCTAGCCTAGAGCTGCTCATCCCACTTATGTTTACAAAGTATGTTCTCATTGGTAGGGGACAAATATCGGAGAGGATAATCGCCGCATCAGGGACACAAATTTCAATCTTAATACGAACCAAAATACTTAACACTCCCCTAAAAAATCGAAGAGAATACATAAAAGAAATCTATTTAACATTGTGACTTGAACACATATGGATCACCGACATAATAAATCGCATGCATGAGTACAGACAGATTTATAACAAACTAATAAGGAAAAAACATGTAAGACCAGACATGTCTTACTTGAAAAAGACATGATGAAATGTTAAAGTATGTTGTGTCGAATAAACGAGAATTCCAAATATTTTCGACGAATATGAGATAATATCTATGATTCTTGATACGACAGGGTGATGATAATCCAAATCTTTTATTTGCTCATCCAAAACCTTTCGCTATGACGTGACGATTCTAATGAGTACCAAGAACACGGTGTTTGGTGGAAAAATAATAATAAAGAAAACTACAATTGAAAAATAATACTCCTTTTTATCTGGGAATTGTCCTAGTTCCTGGATAAAAACTTATTTGAATGGATCGGATGGATAAGGGAGGTTTTAAGGATTTATGGTTCTTTAAGTTATAAAGAGCCAAGCTATTTTTTAATCATTTGGTCTATCTAAGAATTGATGAATTCACCAAATATTTTCTTAGAAGAAAATCTGTGACATTTACACTTTTTAAGAAAAGTAAGTAATATTTTCCAGGTAGTTTCTGACATGTTAAAAAAATACAGCTTGTTTGAAAAACAGTTAAATTGAGCTCCTTCGTTATAACCTTCAAGCAAATTTGTGATTTACAACATCTGCCTAACTTTTTTCAGCGTCATTATTCATATATTTTAGAAAACCAAGGGATGTTTTAATTCAAAGCGCTCACCTAACCAACTGGTTGCGTATGTTCAAACAATGGACACTGTTTTACCTTTTCCGTATTGAGTCACAGGGTGATAGTGATATCCCATGTGATATATATGGAATCTTGAGTAACATGTGTTGTAGTATGATTGAGGAAAATGAGCTTTTCAAAGTTTTCCTCTGTGTTTATATGTAAGTAAAAAAAGAATGCACCCGGACAAATAAAAAATATGAGCCGGGTCCATTACCTTGACAAACTCGATAAAGGTCCGCTACGAGATGCTACATACTAAGCACCAAGCTTTCTAATTTTGGAGAAGATTTTTACAGATATTTATCTTTCTTTCTACATACAAAAAGGTTATTGGAACTAAAAAATGGCTGAAGGACATTTCATGAACAAAGTTATAAAATGTTCACTAGAAGATGCTACATTTCATCCTCATTTTGAAGAAGGTTATAACGGGTTTCTTTCTTATTTGTAAGTGTAAAACTTCACGCCACCAAAATATGAAAGTGTATCATATGTTCGGACTCCGTAGGGTCTGCCACGTGATGCTACATTGTCAAATACCAAAGTTCTGGACTTTCTTATTAAAAATAGCTTACCATGAAGATTTCCTTTGGACCTTTTTTTTGTTGTCATGGCAGCCAGTTCAGGATGGATTGCAATCCTTTAAAAACCGTGTCCCTCCCAGTACTGCATGTAAATATTATTTAATAATATTGAGTTTTGGGGTTAAGTTTCCAATCAGAGGATCCCAATATTCATTTCAAAGGGTTTTCATGGGTTGTAATAGTGGTGCTCTTATTTTACTCATATGCTAACAGATCCGATGAGTGTTTATGAACATGAACTCACTTATTTCAAGTCACATGGTTACGTATGTATACAATCTGGCGAAAAAAATATCCGCCAAGATATCAAATAGCTGTCCCCGCACAGAGTACGTCTCTTCTGAAAACTCCGTTAGGTGCATTTTAGTTTCACGTTGCTATGTATGGAGAATAAGACGTGATAAATCATGTTATGATAAATAAATAAAATAAAAACATGTGAAATTTTGTATTATATTTCATATATCGTTGATGCGCAAGCGAAATGTAATAGCAACAGTTTAAATAAAGCTGCAGTTAAGACACTTTGCTAGCGCACCATATACTACTACTACTTTTAATCTTTCGTGGTCTTGTGATGTCGACACTTTCGGTTTTGGTCATACCTGTAAGCCGAGCCTTAAATTCAAAGTTTAAAGTTACATAACATCCCTTTTGATGTTTAACTGGATTAAAATAAGGAAATTGCTGTTATCATCCGAGGACGTCAAGGGTTAATGATAACCACGTCTCTTTGAAACAAAATGAATGTACGAATACATACAATATAAAACTTTTGGCTTAAAAGAACATAAATTCATTCCAATTATATAAGTTTTAACACTCTTATTAATGATAGTTTCAAGCGGCTCTTGCACAGAATGTAAAAGAAAAGAGTTGGCTCTCAAGTTTCCAATTTCGGACTGTAATGCATTCAGACATCTGTAAGGCAATTAAGCGGATTTTGTAATGAAAATGTTCATAATTCAAGGCATAAAAGAAAAGAAATGGATGGAACCGTGTTGTGGTTTTATTAACGTCCTGACGTCATTGGCATGCGCTGGCAATACAGTCATTATCGAAATCACCCGAAGACAAACGACCTCAAACGGAATATTCCAATCAAAGTAGGGCAAAGGGAATCTATCACATTAAACAAAATTTATAGTGATTTGTTTTATATTCAACTCGAAGAAAGGATATTTATTGTGAAAATGATATAAATAACTATTTGAAAGGCAGGTTATTTTCCCGTATCAAATATTCACGAAAATCTGTTCAAGAGCCGCTTTAAATAGACACCAAAAATGCCCTTTCATGTCAGTAAGTAAATCAACTCTATATTTATATTGTTTCCGTACTTTTATCAACACTGACTTCTTTTAAGAACTTTTCAAGTTAAGCGGACAGATCACCTGACCAATGGCACACTCTGACATTTGATAACCTTTCCGAGATCGTCTCTAAAAGATCTATTCATAAAGGCATAAATAAAAGGATTGGCCGTATTATACACAAAATACATGTAAAAAATAATTGGATTGTAAGTCACCAGTTCATGGGCCATCAGCCAGGCGGGCAAGAAGGCAATTAAAAATACAATTGTCACAACAAATAGCATGGCCGCCGTTCGAATGTTCGCGAGTAATGTCTTCTCCTTAATTGTCAATGCTTTACTGATTTTTCTTGTTTTGTTTTGGAGGGGTTTCGTATCCTCTGATGGCTCGGAGCCATTCCGACAGGCGTTGTTCTTCTTTCCGTGTGGATTAACGTGTGTGACCGCTGTCTCCATCATTGAAAACTCAACCTGAAATCATAAGTATGATATTAACCCATTATATTAAAGGGAGGTATCGAAGTTTTTTTATGTCTAAGTTTTTTGTTATCTTAATTTCCTCTCATATCGATCGGTCAGCGCGAAACAGTTGTAACTGCCTATTAGTATATAGACAGTTACAACAGTTTCGCGCTGACCAATCAATATATTATTTGCATACAATATTTTTAAAAGTATATTTGCGAAAATCAGAGGTAATTCATCAAAATAAACAAGGGTATTTCTCTGATAGCGTACGTAGGCTTTTAATATATTTTTAGATCAATCCGACACAGCTGAGATGAATATTGTGGCATTCTCATGGTGTGTATAACCGTTTGAACCACCCAGGAGTTATGTTCGCTAGCCGGTTACTAATTAAGTAAAGATCAGCTGTCGCTAGAGTTAATACGAATATGACACATTTCAGGACATTGTTTTTTCCCTCATTACTGTTTTATGTAATGTTGGATTTTGATCATTTGCGCATGAGGTCATGCGGTTTCGACAACCGAACGTGGTGATTTCTAAAAATAACGTGGGTTTTCGCTGCACCTTTCCTATATAACCACAAATAGTCAATTTAAGCCTATCAGGTTACCGCGAAGACAATATCTGACTCGTTTTTAATTATTAAATGTTCGTTTGAGCGAACTACTAAGCAAATGGGAAATTTTCACTATTTGGGTTTCAGAAACAGTCCCATTTAAGTATCAAACTTTGAAGTGTGCCAAGAGTTGATTTCACATTCCTTTAATCAGGATGTATACCGTATTTATGCATATATAATATCCGATCCACTGTTTAAATATTCGCTAAATCTGGGTGTTCAGATTATGTAACTCCCAATCCAAACTTGTACGAATTTCCAAACTGATATCATTTAAGAATAGACAGAGGTGTTTAGTCAGGTATATTGTCATCTTTTAGTCGGGTATATTGTCATCCAGATTAGTCAGTTGGTAGAGCACTTGACTTCAAACCTCAAGATCACGGGTTCGAGCACTGGGCTGATCGTATCAACTTACAATCGATTTGTTCCTCGGATAAGACGTTAAACCGAAGCTCCATTTGACGGTGCCATCCATCGAGGATGTGAAATAACTAGGCGGAGCTCTCAGCAGTTTCGTCCTGTATCCTTGCACTATCCCCCGTAACAATTAACCGTCTTCTGGGGACGTCGCTCATATGGGCACGTGCTACGATAGCGAAGATAAATAAACGGAAATACACATGGTCAGGTATCAACAAACTCGGTCCGAGTTACTGAACAGTCATTGTGATAAATGTACATTATTAAGGCATGGAAGTCTCCAAACAGTATGATTTCTTTACTATCGTCATTGTCAAATGTCTTTGCGAACCCAAAATAAAGTTTTTAACAATTTCCATTAGCTATAAATTTGGCATGCAACTTCTTTAAATCATAACCAGCATAAAATTTCTTACTGAACTACAGCTTAATATACAAATTCATTGACTTTTTTTTTAATTCAATTTTGTTGTTGTTGTTGTTATTGTTTTTTCTTTTTATTTTGTTTTGTTTTGTCTTGTATGTTGTTGTTGCTTTCATTTTATTTGAACCATAAGGATAGTTTATTCTTGAAATCAAATAAATGAAACTAAAACAACAAATATTTCTTGTCATTTAGACACGTTCTCTTGAATCGAATATTCGCAAAGAGAAGAAGATGTGGTCCAGGTCAATCAGATATAGTATGTACAAATTAAACAAGACGTCGAGTTTTACCCAAGTTGTTGTTGACCAGTGCAACTTAAATTCAGTTAATTTTAAATACAAATAGAACTTATAAAGTCTTGACAAACTCGTGCAAAGTCATGGATCGCGTCTGTCAATCAAAACAAAATTAACTTTGAACTCCAACATAAACGAAGAGTATTTCTGTTGGAATGGCGACTTTGACCAAGTAACAACGCTTATTCAAGCTGTAGTTACGACGCTAAGGTCGCCTAACAACCATTGTAATGACATGTGTGACATGTTGCTGGCCATATATTTTGCAAAATAAAACTGTTTGATATCTAGGTCGAATTTGCTGTCGGAGCCAGTGAGCTTGGAAAGCGATCCCTAAATTTCTATCACATGCCATTAGCCACGAATATATCTTTGTCCCTCTTAGTAGAAAACAATGTGGAAAAATGCAGAAACTGCTTTTTACCAGCAATTTCTTTATTTTCCACATTGTTTTACGGAACTTAAAAGGAGGGACTGTGTGAGAATGGGTTAAGTGCTTATATTCTGGTAATCAAAAGAAAATTTTGAAAGGTTATTTAAAAGAAATTAATATTATTAGTTTGTCATGCAAAAGCAAGAAATAACACAAAAAACAGAATATTCTCAGAGACCAATGCAGTTAGTTTCTTTCCCTTTTGGACGAGAGAATTCTCTCTCTCTCTACCTATTTTTTCTCTTTTTCTCTCTCTCTCCCTCTCCTCTCTCTTACTTTCTCTCTCTTTCTCTCCTATCTCTTACTTTCTATCTCTCTCTCTCTCTCTTTCCATCTCTCTCTCTCTCTTTCATTTAACGAATGATTGGAATATATCCGAGCATTTGCTAAACATTAACCGTCGCTGGTCAAGCTCTCTTAGATATTTAGCGGCTTATGTGTGTGCGCGTGTGTGTGTGTGTGTTTGTGTGTGTGATTTTGCTTTTGTTTACGTGGGGCGATCCATCAATTTAACATGAGCGTTGGGTATTACATTGATCAGCCCTTATTCAAGCTGTATTTACGACCAAACTCTATTAAAAATTTCGGCTAATGTAGGAGCCAAAGTTTAGTTACGGACTAAATAAATGATTTGATTAGTCGGTTGATTCTTTGATTGACAGCCACGATTGGTCAATGTATTGGAGAGAAAGAGCATACACGTACTCTTGATACATATATATGTGTACCTTTCTAGTTGATACCAATATTTCCGTGGTCACGTGACTTGTAACTGACACTGTGGCATTATATAAGAATAATAAATTTTGTCTTCAAAAGAAAGACTTAAATTATTGCGTCTATTAGTATTACTATTCACTGTCTTTATTAACACCGAAAAGGCTCAATGTTGATTTGCGGGCGAATAAATGACTAATCGAACTTGCAAGTTACTAGTGCAAATGTAAAATAAAAGGACTGAAAGCCCCGGAAATCGCCATTTTTTAAACTTTAAGAAGACACGAAAGGTGTTGAAGAAATACAAATCCTCAGACCTAGATAACATCTATTCTTTCAACCCATTAACAGATTGCAAAATTTAAGATTGGTCCAAACTAAAAGAATTCAAGACAAGAATTCATTTCTTTTAATGGGAAAAATATTGCGTCACATACGGTAGAACACACTATGAGAAAATAAGAAATTTCTTGTAACAAGAATATGATGAAAATGTTGTCTTTATCCCACACATACAATGACAAAAATCCTTGCGAGAGTCATAATAGTCATGTTTTACGACAGCTTTTTCTCAATTACAAAAGGGTTCATCTACCTTGCCCAAAAAACTCCTATAAAAATTGTTAAGTTAAGAACAGATAGGAAAATTAACCCATTCTCAACAATGATACTTTTTTAGGCTGATCAACAAAGGAGCTTTGGAAACTATTGCGTAAAATGTAGTATTGATTCTCACATTGTCCAAAATGTTTTCTATCTTAAAAGGCAAATAATTTCTAAATTCTACCAACTTGTGATTGTTGTCTGCAACTGCTTTCAATTTGGACAAGTCTTATTCTAAGATTGTGTTGTCCGATAATGGGTTATGATAGATAATCTACCTTACCACGAGTTAATCTTCTATATGCAAGAGAAGCAACCAATAAAACAAATCTAAATTCTACCACTTTCTAACATCCTTGTATCTCTTTGATCTATTTTTAGAACTGTAAAGAGGAATACTTTTTTAAGTGCATGAATAGTTATAATTTGCAATTCGAGTTTACTGTAACTTACTAGATGGAGCATTCCTAGTTACAACAGTATTACTCGGAAATTGGATGTTAATCGGTCCTTCCATGTATACATAAA
Organism: Fragum fragum; assembly: GCA_946902895.1. NCBI lineage: Eukaryota > Metazoa > Mollusca > Bivalvia > Cardiida > Cardiidae > Fragum > Fragum fragum. Next base: position 39,346,642 of record OX336378.1, on the reverse strand, counting down.
CAAAAAACCTGGAAGTCTCAGAAACTTACTATAAACTGTCTTTTAACACACTTCTCTCTACTGAGACGTACGTAAAAATCTGCCATTCAAGAATGGCGATTTAACAAAAATGTTTCATAAGAAAGATAAGAATCAGACGTTTTTTGCGTTACGAAAATCAAATTAAATCTACAAAGCGTAACCCGAACGGAAGCGGATACGTTATCTGTCGATTGCATCCAAAACTGCCTTATTTGTGTTTTCCATGACGTATCAATTACGTCATTTGCTTCGGCTAGCAATTGAGTGGTTATCGACATCACCCGAAGACAAACGACCTGGTCCGATAAATTCCGCTCCAATCCACAGCTGGTTCTTTTAGCCCCTTCATCTTAATTTAATTCTGTTTGTGATCTTATTCGACATGACCAGGGCTTATAACAATGAGCAAGTCAATTAGGATTGACCAAATTAGGTCGGATCAAAGAAACACAGAAAATAGCTAATAGCTAAACCCATGATCGTTAAGCTTGAGATAATAAACCATTTTTTGATTTCTCGAGAAGGGTTAATGTCCATCAAGTTTTATTTCAGGAGAAATGAATACGAAGTTGGAATGCTATAAGTAATTGTAGAAGCCCCCGCGGGATTGCCACTGATTAAACGCAGCCAGAGTTAGTCAATTAGTAGACGGACCCGTTGAATTATTCATTGATATTGTATACTTACGTTGGTCTGTGATTGGATCTCCTGCAAAATATGTTTAGTCGGAGACAATGCTGATTAACCTCGATTAAACAGGATTAAAATTTACAGAATCTCTGTTTTATTTTTGTTTTACGTTAAATGTCAAAGTTAATTTCGAAAACTTTGTCCCTATATCAAATAAACGTCCCATATGCATATGTAGTATCAAATTAATTTGGAAAGTAGAAAAGCAAAACAAAGAGAAAAAAACTGGAAAAATGCACCTAAAAGGCACAAGAACATAAAAAAAAAAAAAAAAAAAAACAGTGACAATTTTTGGATTTTCGTGTCGAGCATTCACTTAAAGCAACATTGAAAATTTGAAATTAGAGTAAACAATGATTACCATTTCCTGCAAATTTTCACAGATCAAGAATAATTTTCAATGGATATATTGAGAAGGCAACTTTGTTTTTTAGGGGGGGGGGGGTTTCGTTTTTTTTTTGTTTTGTTTTGTTTTTTTTTTTTTGTTTTGTTTTGTTTTTTTGTTTTGCTTGCGCAAAAAAAAGTTCATACGAAATGCATCAAGACTTTTTCGATTGATGTCATAAAATATAAGAAAAGGTTTGGAGGTATGAAAGGAAAAACCTAATCACACTTGCCTATCAATTTGCTGAAAGCAAAAGATATTCTATTCATCTCTTCAAAACTAATGATATTCTATTCATCTCCTACATGACTGTTATTCATATTAACTTTTGTCATTTTGAACCCGGAATATTCCTGTTTTTGGCAGGAGGTATGGACATAGATCAGCCTGCACATAAGTGCAGTCTGATCTTTGTCTACACCTCCTGCTTGTGCCCTTTCAGCCAGAGTTTTTTAAATAATCATTTTTTAAAAGAAATATAGACTCTCATTAAGAACTTCCAGTGCTGTCAATCCTTTGTTTTAAAAGCAATTCTGTATAGAAGTATTAAAATTCACATGATATTGTAAAATTTTTATCGAGTGTTGTAAGTCTCCGCAATCAAAAAAATGTAAATATAAACAAGATAATGAGTGAGGATTAAACGCGAGAAGAACGATGTTTTGTTTTCGACGTAAAATCGTCAAAAATTGCATTTAATTCGTTTAGTATCGGTTTCAAATCGTCGATTAAATTCTGTTCCAGCTATTTTTATGAGGTTTGAAAAGTATCTTAGTGTTACCAGATACGTAAATCTAGTTTTCACCACAGAAACATACTGAGCAAAAATAAAATCTTGACACTATTGAAGTTTGCTATATTTTTGTTTCTCCTCTGTAAAAACTTTCTAAGCTATGACATAGCAAATAGGAACCATGTGGCTACATAAAATCTTTAAGATTAAGCAGGTGCATCTAGTTACAGAATGGAATGTGAAAAACGAAAAATATCTTTTGCATGTGCATATCATAAACATTGTTGCCATTTTTAACATAGCGTACAAGCTTAAGGTAAAGAGAAAAATGAAAATGAATCTTTGTCCTTGTCGCTGTTGTGAAAATACCATGATATTCAAATGAGCAACGCCAAGAAGCCATTGAAGGATTTTGGCTATTCAGTCTTTGACTGCTGTTGCCATACCAACGAGAGAAATACGACTGCGACATCTCAGAAACAGATTTACGTCATTAGCATACACTAGTAGAGAGATTTTTGGTGGTAGGATCGTCGCTGTCAAAAATCGATTGACCAATCAAATCATCCAATTAGATCGGAAATGATCTTTTAACTCCGGCATTTATATCAAGCATTTTATTTGGGGTTTTGGAACTTAGAGCGTTTCTTGAACTGATTTTGGACGATTCGTTTTCTCTCTCTCTTTCTCCATTCCAAAATTCTTACTTTAATCTTTTTTTCATTATTACAAAAAAAGGGGGGACTAAAGCTGATTTTGTGATAAAATGCCTGTTCATAACTTTTAAAGCGGCCCTCGCACAGAATATAAAGGAAAACTCTCAATTTTCAAATTTCTAGAAAAAGTCAACGAAGTACAATCCGAATTGAACAGAAATTCATCGGATATATACGTTACTTGTCGAATGCACCGAGCAGTGCCTTATTTGTGTTTTCCAAGGCGTATCAATTACGTCATTGGCTTCCGGAAGCCATTCAATCGTTATCGACAGTGCCCGAAGACTAACCTTATCCGAAAAATTCCGATATTTCAAAGTAGATCATGGGGAATATATCACATTAGATTATATTTATTGTGAATTTAGTAGATTTAACACGAAAAAATAAAACTTATCGTAAGAAATGACATGAATAATTATTGGCAAATCAGATAATTTTATATGTTCAAGACGCTTAAAAAAGAAAGAAAAGAAGCAACATATATGTTCCTACGCAACGCGAAATACGTGAATGAAGTACAACCTGAATGGAAACCGAATTATTCAGGTTAATACTTTATATTTCGATTTCACCATGCATTGCCTTTTTTGGGATTTCCAAAACGAAATCAATTACCTCATTTGATTCTGCTAGCAATTCATTCGTTATCAACTGCACTCGAAAACTTCCGAATTCACCCCATATATTCCGGTGTTTCAAAGCAGGCCTCATGTAGGTAGAATTTCCGTGATGTGCTTTTTTCGGAATCGAAACGATGTCGGAAAACCTCGAGTGACGTCGTAAAATATCAGTCTCGCTATGATTATTATATAATGACGTATTTTCTATGTCATTTACTATCTTTCGCGAGAAAATCAAAAGGTACGAATTTAACCTAAAATTTCCAATTTTCCAAAATGGCGCATTACGGGTATTCTAGCTTAAGGTAGAATATCCGTATTACACCATCTTGGAACATCGGAAATCTTCAAATTAATTCATGCCTTTAGACTTGATAGCGAAATATAGTAAAATGACGTAATAGTAATCATAGTGAAATCGAAATATTACGATTCTATGCATGAAATGCCGACGTCGTGTCGATTCCGAACAACTCATTACAGCTATTCTATTTCAAATTACAATTAATTGGAAATTAAGTAGGTAAAAAGAATATAAATTTTACAATGACATAGCTTCTGAAAAAGGAGGTAATACCTCTTTTATGTATTTTCATGAAAATATGTTCAAGAGCCACTTAAAAAATCGTAACTACAGATTTTTACAAACTGTATTTACTACGTTACCAACAAAACAATTTGCCTTTTAACCTATGTACCTGATGATATATCTTATAAAATTTGTCGTTTATTTTCCCAGTCGAATATTCATGTCAGGTCAGGGGGCTTTCCAGCGATCTGAAAATTGACAGATCGTTTGGCCCTGCAATCTGACTCAGCTTCGACATTTAACAACGTTATTTTACAAAATTTATGGCCAGTACATTTATAAAAAAGAAATTAAATAACTGTAGTTACGACGTTTAAAGCGTCTTTTGGACAGTTTTCTAAACCTACGTCGGATAGCAGCTGGAGGCTAGGAAATGATGTAGTGGTAGTACTGGTGTGAGAAATACCAGGAATCCATTGTTAGGTGCTCAAGCCGCCGAGATATGACTGAAATACTGTTAAAACTGGGCGTTTAACCCCATTCAATCAATCAATCGATCTAAAACATTTTAATGTAAGGAAATTATCTGATTTTCAATTGTTATTTATGTCATATTCACGATAATTGTTCTTTATTCGTGTCAAATCCTCTAATTCTCCATAAAATTATTTAAATATAATATTTTCCTATGCCCGACTTTGAAACATCTGTATTTATCGGATGAAATTCATTAGTCTACTAATTGTCGATTAAAACTGTAATGCTATCGGAAGCCAATGGCGGAATTGAAACGTCACGGAAACCACAAATAAGGCAAGTAGGGGTCTTATCGACAGATAATGTATTCATGCAATGAATTCCGGTTCCATCCTGGTTGTACCTCATTGACTTATTTGGCGTCTCGTAACACGAAATCTTAATATCACCTCCGGCCATAAAGAGTTATTTGATTGGCAGTTGTTTTTGTTTTTATTTTTGTTGTTTATGTTGTTGTTGTTTATTTTTTTTGTTGTTGTTGTTTTTATTGACAGCCGTTAAAGGCGATTTACACTTACAGTTGAGGGATATAAGCTGCTCCTTTTTCTTTTACTTCTTTTAGCTCTGTGATGGTGTATAGATCTGTATATAAGGCCATAAAGTATCAGGACTGCGGTGAAGGACAGCAGATAGAAACCAGCATAAATCTTCTGGTACAGTTCTGCAAACTGTTGTCCGATTATGATGAAATTTGGTACACAGATTCCGTAATGATACAATATAGTCACAGTTTGTTGATTCAGCGTACCGTTGGACACCAGACAAGACGTATTTGTGTTGTCCCCACACAACGCGAGACTCTCGTTTCTTAAGGATGAAATATTTGTCCATATAGTTTCATTTAAGTCAGAATCTAATCCAATCATGTCTTCGTAGTTGCTTGTTTCATTCGAGAGCAATGCGTCGACTGGAAACTCTCCGTAGACGTATACACCGTGTATGAGAGCGGTTATTATGCCGAACACAGAGGCCAGCAACAGGAAAAACACAACAATCCTCTTGGATCTGGCAATGTTGAGTGCGTGTAGGAATGGATGACATATACAAAAGTATCTATCCAAAGCGATCGCTACCATAATGAAAGCAGAAAATGGTACATTACACGTGATGAGAAACATGTAAATCTTACAGGCAGCGTCGTATTCTAGTCTATAGCCTAGAAATATAACAACCTCCGTGAATGGAACAATGACAAGACACGTGAAGAGGTCGGTACCCGCTAGGCTCATGATAAATATGGCTGCCGTGGATTTTTCTTTCTTGCAGGAATAAATGTAGAGAACGAGACTGTTCCCGACGGTTCCAAATATAGAAAATATGGACAACATCACCATAACTGTGACAGTTGAAGGGTCCTCCATTTTTGGTCATGTAGCTGAAAATAGAAAGGTAAATTTTAATTTTTATTTACATTTCTTTTTCCAACAAGTTGTTAATGTTTTGCTATCACTTTGATCATTATTTCAGCTTTACTAAAGAAAAGTTCAGTTACTCATGTGTTCAATAACCTAAGTTCAACTCTTTCCTGTATTGTAAAATTTTAAACCTATAAAAAATTCAAAGATTTTGCAGACGGCAATTAAAGTTAATTTTATTTGATAAACTATCATTCAGTAGGGTAGAAAATATTGGGGAAAAAAAAGAAATTTCTTCTTTTTATACCGTGTTTTCTCAAGTATAAAAAATTGGGGACATAAAAACCAGGAAAGAAAGGGTAAAGCCTGGTCAAAATTTGTAGATGCAGACAAACATTTATAGTTGATGAATATTAAAAATATTTTTATTAGGATAGGAAAGATAGAAGATAATAAAGACTTTTGCTTGTAACAAGCAATCTGTTCATATTCCTCAACGTTTTCTAAAGAGTTTTTCTTCTTCTGGGCAAAAAAAAAAAAAAAACGGAAACGTGTTGGAATGGGTAACCATGGTATCGCTTGCACTACCGTGGTCGTTTAATCTAAATTCCAAAATAAATTATTCAGGAAATTAACGCACGTGCGACATTCGCCTCCATACAAACACCATCACGCATAGCATGACTCGATCGGCAGTATCACTGCAAAGGGGCACACCGTATAGAAAAGAAAGTAATCTTTTATGAAAATGACTAATCGCGACTGTCAATCAAATATTCAAACGTCCATTGAAATCATTCATTAAGACTGGAAGTTCAGTTTAAACTCGACATTGACCGCCTTTTTTGCGGATCATTTTTGTTGGTTTGGCGACTTAAACGTCGTAACTACAGCTTATTCAAGCTGTAGATACGACATTTAGGTCGCCAAACAAATATTCTACTTATTTTTAACATGCTCCTGGCCATAGATTTTGCAACATAACGCCGTTAAAATCAAAGCGGGAATTGCTGTCGTAGTCAATGTGCGGGGCTAACGAAGTAACTAGGCTGGACCAGCGTATGGTCAATTAGGGGTTAAATTTCTCTTTTTTCCCTCTGGTTCAAGTCAGACATTGTATAACATGCACATTTACCTATAGTATCCATTCTCCCCGTGACTATTCAAAATTGCAAAGAAGATGTTTTTTAATCCTTTTTATTTCTTATAATTATCCTTGTTATGCTGAATTATAAATCCACAACAGAATTGTATTAAAATCAAAGGGCTTAAAGCACTGGAAGTACCAAATTATTGATATATTGAAATAATGAAATGTATATTGAAAATTCATCTTTTAGCAAATTCTGGTTTAAGTTGAATAGCAGGTGGTATAGACTAGGATCAGGCTGCACATATGTGCAGGCTTATCTTACTCTATACCTCCTGTCAAAGCAGGAGTATTCCGGATTAAGCTTTAAAATGGTTAATATCAACCTAAAAATCCGAAGGTGTCATAAATGCATTGAGATATCGTGTTCGGAAACAAAAATATTTTCTTTGAAAGTCTTCATTTAGACAATTCTTGGACGTCAGAAACAGCGGGGTAAATATCAGATGCGTGCTATATATATCTATATATCTAAATGATTCTAAAACGATGTTTCTATTAATACATTTCTAAGCGATTGCTGACCTTTTTAAACTTGCTTGGTTTTGTTCAATTGGCGTATTTTTAAGATTTAATTGCAGCACATTCAACGTTGCTTTCACCATTTCCCAAGTAAGCCTAAGTAAACATAAGGCTTGTATCTTTTACATGCATCACAACCGGATTCGTATGAAGCTTCCACCGTACGATTTTCTCTAAGACCCGATAAATCTTTCCAATATATCACAATTTATGGAAGGGATTCTAAATATACCACAAAGCAAGTAAGTAAATCCAAGTGTAGAGAAAAGAAGTAACAACATAACAAATAAATGAAAATCGCTTACAAACCTGGCACCGTAACATAAGTTACAGTTAACCCCTTGCTGTATTGCAAGACATTTTAGACATTTGAAGATATTTAATGTCGATTTTATTTGAAAAATAATAACACAGTAGAGTAAACAATATTGTGAAAAAATAAGAAATGGCTTGTTACAAGCAATTTCTTCTTTTATCCATAATGTTTCTCAAGTATAAATATACAGGAAGGTCAAAACCAAGGATTGAACACATAGATAAACACGAGGAAAGCACCGTTGGCAGCTGTATTAAAATGAAATGATTTGGTTAGAGAAGTAGACAACCTTGTTTCGAATGTCTTCACATGTCATTTAATACAGTCATACTCTAGGGTACAGTTTATTAAATTAATGTCTCAGGTCATGTGCTTCTGTCTGTGTCACCGTGTTTATAAATTGTGACTGTCAAGCAAAACAGGGCCATCTGGAAAGTGCAAAGTGATTGAGGAATCGGAATTATTAATAAAAAAAATCAATCAAATAATTCAGACCGTAAGTGTATAATGACCTCTGATATTTATGTATTTAACCCGTTTCCACAAAATCCCTCCTTGTATAAAGCAATTTATCCAAAAAGTGGAAAAGGTTAAAAATTTCATCAACTTGAAATTGTCGTCTGCAGCTTCTTTCAACTTCGACCAGGCTAAGATATTGTTGTATGGAAATTGGTTATTCAAGCTGTATTTACCAACGATTTGCTTTCGTTTATTACCTGAATATAGATATTTGATCAAATATTGTCGTTTATGACCGGGTCAAATTGTCATGTCGGAGGTCACCAAGCGGGGCTAGCGATCCGTCTATTTTAACCCTAGTCAGACTTATCGAATGTTTAGCATTTTAAAGATTGTATGGGTGTTATAGGTTATATTATCTTGATACATTTATTTCTAAAATATATGCTGTGATTGACCTTTGCTTTATCATAAGTAGTTTTCAAATATCTCCTTCCATGGTAATTGCTAATAATTCCGTCATATGTAAAAGGTGATGTTTACCGTCACGCCAAACAGGTCGATCACAAAATGAGATAAATCTTATATCATGGTGCTAGTTTTCCACTGGTCGAAATAGCGAATTCTGTAACCTTTCCCTATGTCTATACGAAAGGCAGTACTTTAATGGTCAATTAAATGGTCAATTTAATGGTTAGTTCAATCAGCCGTCAAATTAACCAAAATACCCGGACCTTAATATACACCAACAAACAATAGATTTAACCTTGGTCAAACTGAATAAAATCCTTTTCAGAATTGTATTTTTATAAAAGGGTTGTATCTACTGAAGCCTGGGGTCAATATTTCTTTTGATAATTAATTTATTTAAACAGCAGTTGCTTGAAAAAAGGGACAAACAAGATGCGAAGGCTGGGCCATAGTGTAATTATGTGCAGGCTGATCTAAGCCTATATCTTCTGTACTCGGAATGACAGGGAATAACATTTTTCTTTTTCGGTTAAAATACTTTAATGCGACTAATACACAATGAGTATTGGAAGAGGGGGAAAACGGTAATAGGCTGTTATTTCTTTGGTATCATGACTTGGACTCTTGTTTTAAAAAAAAATAAATATAATTATGATAATAAACAATTCAAAAGGTGAGATGTAAAGCTTATATAAAATAATAATTCTCTTTTCTTTGCAAAGCAATTAATTGACAAATCGCTGGTCCCGCATTCTGAGCCCGTTTGCCACGCCCATTAACTCCGACAGGGAGTCCCGCTTCGATTTTTAAATGCGTTATTTCGCAAAGGTTATGGCCAGTATCAAAAAGGCAATGTATCAAAAAGGTAATATGGTTGGTTGGAGACCTAAACGTCGCAACTACAGCTTGAATAATCTTTAGTTACGACGTTTAAGTCGCCAAACCAGTAAAAAAGGTTTAACAAATATGGCAGTTAATATTGGAGTTGGAGGCTCAGGTCCGGGCTGAATAAATGATTTAATTGGTCGGTTGATTTCTTGAATGACTGCACTTTTGACATAGACGATGTTGTCTTAAAAGGAAGAATCTCATTTGAATTCCGGTAACTATAGACTCAATGAAGTCCATTTCTGGAATCCAATTTCTGCCTAATACGGGAAAAAAGTGAGTGCTTTTATCAGTGCGAATGTTTTATTTCTTCCATTCAGCCAATCGATTTAACACTCTATAGACGGTAGACGTGTTTATATCCCAGCATGACATGATACAATTGTTTAGTAACTACATTATTCACGCTGAGAGAAATGACCGTAACAGATAGAAATGGAACACGCTTCAATTCCTTGCTGTTACAATGCCGTATTGCTATATTTTTCCGTGTAGTTATTTACATCTATTTTGCTGCGAATTCTAGTCATCGTTTTCTTCTAAACTCCGATGACAATACACCGAAAGTGAGTTCTTTATTTCGAGAAGTTACCAATTATCTGTCACTGTCTGGAAATACTGCCGTTAACGAATACTACATGGGATTTTCCTTGGTCAACGAATTTAAGAAAATACATATTTTTTCATGCTTTTCCAGTAATAGTCGATATTTCTCCGTCACAAGTAATTTCTTCTTTTTCTACAACGTTTTCTCAATTTTAGAATCACAGGGACGTAAATCCAGATATTGAACAGGAAAGTTTTTATTTGCTGTTGACAGCTTAGTGCAATGTTTAAGTTGCGAACAGACGAATTTTTAAGCCTCCCTGTAACAGATTATGGACGAAAACCTCTCGACTTTCAAATTTCTTACTTCAAAGGGAGCAATCGATGTTAAGATAAGAAAAAAATGCCAATCGCCTAAAAATAAGTTTAAATGTACGCTTAATACTCAAATTCGAGTCAAATAATATCTCCGCGGTAATCTGATAGGCTTAAAGTGGCTTTCTTAGGTTATATAGAAAAGGTTTAATGGAATTCTAGGTTATTTTTTAGATGTCCCGGAATTCGGTTGTCGACACCGCATGATACATTTACATATGACCAAAAGTCAACGAAATGTAACAAATTGACAAGCGAAACAACCAAGGTCCTAAACTTTGTCACACCATGTGGTAAGCACAAAACTACAGTAAGTGTCTATATTCGTATTAACGCTTACGCTAGTTTGGGACTGATCTTTAAAGGATGGAAGACCGGCTAGCGAACATAACTCCTAATGACGTATTGATGACGTTTGTTTGAGCAAATTCAAACTGAATACGGGATTCGAACGGTTATACGTACTGCGTGAATGACCCAATATTCTTCGCAACTGTCTCGGCTTAATCTAAAAATAGATCAATAGCCTACACAGGCTATAAGGAAATGTCCGTGTTTATTCAGATAAACGACCTCTGATTTTAGCAAAACTACTTCTCAGAGTATTATGTATAAAATAGTATATGAGAGGGAATAAGAATAATCAAAATCTGTGACATGAAAAAAACATCGATACCTACCTTAAAAGATTGATTTTTTTATGAAAAAAATCTAGATTTAAATTCCACGGGTTTAATTATTCGATACTTTATCAGTGTAATAAAACCTGTTGCCATGGTTTTATCGAGACAGCAGCTGTTAAATGATAAAAAATATGACTATAACTCTGTTTGAAATTTCAATTTCTTAAAGATCGTGTCATCGACAAGTATCTATTTCGAAATAAAAAGAATCTATGGATAGCTTTACTAGAGCCTATGCTAGCCCATTGCGAGACGACAAGTCAAATTTCAAAGGTCACTCACACAATTTATTGAACGTTTGAATTGAAAATGGTGGTCAAATAGGGTAAAAAGCAATATGAGAATACAAGAAATTGTATATTATAGGAAAGGTCTCCTTTTTATTCAATGTTTCCTCTATCAATTTCAGCGTATAAACGTGGTATACTTTGTTTTAAACATGGATACGTAAACAGATGATTCTGCATGTTAATGTCGGTCTACAAATCCATTTAAAGGACTAATCCCACTTCTAGAAGATTGTCCAAAATATTGCTGATAATCAACTAATTAGATGCCGACACGATAAATAAAACTGTGCTTTTATAATAAGATCATTCAGTACCTGTATAAGTTGTCTCGAAATTTTTATTTCAATCCGTAAATTTGGTAGATATTTAGGACTGCATGACTTTTTATTTCCTATAAAAAAATACCTAAAAGGTCGCGTACACATGTAAGTCCCTTCTGACTGAAATTAAAATATTCCTTTATTCCGTCACTAGACATGATTTACCGATTCAAACGACGGCCCTTACACCGTTCCTAGGTAGAAGATGCTCAAAAATTCATAGTGCAAAAAGGAGACAATGATACTTTCGATATGGAGCCAAGGACCGGAACTGAACAGAAAAGGTAAGAAAAACAATGCACCTCGCGTACAATTTGATCTCCTTTTAACCTATTATGCATTTTCCCAAAACGCCAATACCACATAGAAATGATTATCCGTTAGCGGTGAAAGATTTCAAGAATAATTCCGTTTGTGAATAGAAACTTGAATCAAAGTGTGGACATCGGACCCGATCAAACACGAAAATGCGTGTTGAAATCGTTCAAATCCATGTTATCAACAGTTCTGAAAGATTTAAATGTCGATGCCTGTGAAATGAATGATAACGTGTTGATATAAAATGATGTCACCACAAAGAACTGCGTTTTCCTACCCCTTTTACTGATTTTCTTAGATGTGAAGATGACCAGGATGCGGTGCGGGAGACAAGATTCATTTCTATGTGGTATGAAACTCTGACGTTTTGGAAAATTGTGGCTTAGTTTATTGGTTTCATACCTCAATGTAAACCTCTTCATAACCTTCTTAATCCTTGTCATGCTGAACCCGGAATATTCCGGTTTTGGCAGGAGGTATAGACCAAGATCAGCCTGCACATAAGTGCAGTCTGATCTTAGTCTACATCTCCTGCTTGTACTATTCCTTCCAGAGTTGTTTATGAAATTGATTTCAAAAATAAACACTGATTATTGAACAACAAGTTCCCTTAGAGATTTCAGCCCTTTGATTTTACAGCAATTCAGTTAGGTGATTTATACAGCACGACAAGGGTTAATTATCTCTAGAACCAAAATATTTGTAAGAGAGTAGAATATTGAACTGACAAATCGCGACTGTCAGTCAAATAATCAGTCGACTAATGAAATCATTCAGTTAGACCAGAAAGGAGTTTTCAACCCCTTCATTGGCTGCCAATTATGTTAACCTTCTTTGTTGATTTAGCGACTTAAACTTCGGAACTACTGCTTTTTCAAGCTGTAGTTACAACGTTTAGGTCGCCAATAAAACTATTCTACATTTTTGTTCTATGTAACCGACAATAAAATGTTATAAAAAACGTCATTTAAAAATAAAGCTTGACTTCCTGTCGGAGTCAATGGGTGTGGCTAACGTAGTTAGTGGGCGGGGCCAGTGATTGGTCAATTGTTATTCTACAGATTAGATTAACAATAGACGGATCATAGGTCACCCCCTATGACCCCCGACAAGGTAATGACGGACATTATTTTGTAAACTATGTGGTCAGGAGGTTGAAAGGAAAAGTCGCCTATTTCTTTTGCGTCAAAAACTTCGTATTGACAGCTAGAATTAGTCGCGCGTTCAAGCGGTCCTTGCAGAGATTATGATAGAAAAAATGTCGCTCTCAATTTTCAGTCTTTTAACCCCAATGCTTACAGATATATGAAAGAAGATGCTTATGTAATTTTTTGAATGAATATGACTGTTTATATCGTTAAGAAAGAAAAGAAGCAAAAGTTTTTGGCGTTACGAGACGCCATTTAAGACAACGAAGTATAACCCGAATGGAAACGGGGTAAATCGGATAAATACGTCATCTATCGATTGCATCGACAATTGCCTCGTGTTTTCCATGACGTTTCCAATACGTCATTAACTTCCGTAAGCAATTCAGACGAGCGAGATCGGCATTACCCGAGAACCAACGACCTCATCTGGAAAGTTCAATTATTTCAAAATACGGCATTTCGATAGCTTAATGTAAAAAATATAATGAATGTCACTGCTTTGTATAGACAATTATGATGTTTTTGCACTAAGCCGCCGATTTTGAATTCATGAAATCGATTTAAATCTATACTGAATTTAGTAGATTTAACTTGAAGGAAAAATGTTTATTGAGCAAATGATATAAAAAACTTTTTGAAAAGCAGATGATTTTTCTACATCAATTTTTCATGGAAATCTGTTCAAGAGCCGCTTTCAGTTGTCCATGATATAAAGTGATAATTTAACCCTTTCCATTTCAATACCTGGTTTTGACGTCCCTGTGATCTTATAATTGAGACAACATTGTAGAAAAAAAAGAAATTGCTTGTAACAAGCAATTTCTTCTTTTTCCGCAATATTTTCTAACCTGATGGAATGATTATTTTCGAATAGATTCAACTTTAAGTTTTTGTGTGCAAAACCTTTGAGTTTGGACAGGTCTAAAACTTTGCTAAACGGGAAAGGGTTAAATAAAGATCGGATTATTATACGTCAGGTCTAAAGCAAAGCTTTATTGGTCAATCGATAATTTGGATAGACAGCGATCCATTTTCGTTACATTTCAGGTCTTATTTATTGATTTCAATTAGCCATAAACGTTTTATATAGCAATAATTAGTTTTACCGTACCTTAAATTTGTCTGGAAATTAAATTTCCTAAGAGCACAGGTGTTCACCCTCCAACAAATTGCTTTCTCTAACGAATATTACCATTTCAGACATCTTTCTGCAGATATTTCTCCCAATAAAAGCATTTTCCACTCACAAACTATTTCCCAATATCAGCGAAAGTGTTTTCTTCTATAACAGGTTGCTTTTCAAACAAACGTATTAGTTTATTGAATCTACTTAAATATATTCTCTTGACAGCAACTATTTTCTATGAAAATAATATGAGTTAATAACTACAGTGTAACAATATCGTGAGAGGTCTAAATAATCACTTCACCGTGTTCCCGTAGGCAGCGTTTTCATCTAATATTTAGTTTATAAGGTCAATTGAAGTTTATTTGCGCAACGTTTCTATTTTTCTCGGAAATAAATAACTTTGCGGCTGTAATAAAGTACCGAAGATTATTTTTAACATTTCTTTTTTACTTTCGTTCGCTCTTTGTAAAGGAAAATGTAAGAAAAAAGGTACAGTGCATAAATTCCTTGGATTGAGGGTCTTTCAGAAAATAAGTTTCATTCCTTTTATACATTGGGAATAGAGATAAACTATATGAGCGCATGCGTGACATTTCCAACCATAACGCATGTGCGCTAAGTAAAGACTCAGATCAGCCTGTGCATCTGCAGTCTGATCAGAGTCTTCACTCTGCGCTCTGTAGATAGATACTGACCCAAAGCTTCTTTAAACAATCATCGAATATTCTAATTGCCCCGAATGGCTGTCTAGGGTACTCAATGTGTCCGAGTCACGCACATGCGAAATAGTTAGTAATGTCAGGCATAGGCTCATATTGTATTTGTTTTGAGCTGCGGAGGACAATTTTGATGTTTCACGAGAGCGAAGTAAGAAACAAATACGAGATGATGAATCGCAATCTGATCCTTGTCATGCTGTATAAATTACCTTACTGAATTGCTGTAAAATCAAAGGGCTGAAAGCACTGATAGAACTTGTTGTTCAAAAATCAATATTTCTTTTAGAAATCTCATAAACAACTCGGGAAGGGAAAGTATGAGAGGAGGATTAGACTAAGATCAGCCTGCACAAACGTGCAGTCTGATCTTAGTCTACACCTCCTGCCAAAACCGGAATATTCCGGGTTCAGCATGACAAGGGTTAACGTAATATGCCATTTATCATATACCTCTTTTTTTTACTAAATGAATTTGATGAAATGATTGAAAAGAATCTGTATTTCTACAAGTTTTTCCCTTCTCCTAAGCCATTCAGATTAGCTAATCTGCATTATGACGTCATCTACAGAACGAAAATGACGTCATCTTAGACTACCTTCTATGGAACCGTATTTGACACTATCGGATACGGATTTTTTTTCTGACGTGTCTGATTTTGTCTTTTATGGGAATGTATAATTTTTTACTAGAAATATTGAAGGCATACATCAATAGGTTACATTTGTAATGAAACAATGTATATCGAGGGCTTAGAACAAAAACATAGTATGGCTCTATACAATGTATAGAGCCATACTAGGTTTTTGCTCTAAGCTATCGATATTCAGTCTAGTATAAGATGGCTACCCGTCAACACTCATTATGATGGATATTCATCAAAATTTAATTCTCGCTGTGACGCTTAACCGTCACTGGCTAGTATTGAAGAACAAATCTGAAAATAGCCTTTTAAAGAATGATGTCAAATCGTCACTAATAAGAAAAAGGTTAAGACGGTTGTTCATCACAAGTATTGGAATTCCGAAAGTTTAGATTCTTTGTAAAAATAGTGATAAACTATAAAAAAAAACGTGATAACTAGATGCATTACGGCAATAAATGCATTTGTATTGTATCGATCAATTGCATACTGTTTTTGATTATAGAACGATGTATTTATTGAAATTTGTATTATTCTCTAGATACCCTGGAAAGGTGCATCGTTTTAGCTGTTAAATCATATCTAATAATGAAGTAAGGCAAACTTTTGAATCAGGTTGAAGGGATTTTCATGTGCTTCATGTAGACTTAAAAAGAAAGGTGACCATCAGTTTTTACAGGGTAGAATTCATTAATTTTGAATAGTTATCCCATTCCGACTCAAGCCCTCCTTTTTACGCCCCACAAGAAAAAAACTTTTGAAAACATTGTGGAAAATGAAGAAATTGCTTGTATCAAGCAATTTCTTCATTATACTCAATGTTTTCTATCCCAAAAGACGAAAAAAAATAAAATTCCATAAACTTGAAATTGTCGTCTGCAGCTTCTTTCAATTTGGACCAGTCTAAAATTTTCTTGTGTTGGAATGGGTTATACTGTGACGAGTAGCCGTCACAAAAGGAGGTGACAGTTAATTGTCAAATACTTGTCTGATAATATGAGTTTCTGAATCGTCCCACGACAAGGGACCTCCATTATATCCGTAAAACATAATTTTGATAGACCTATTCTGGACCTATTTTCATTCTGGCAACCCATCACCAAACGATTATATTTTAAACCGACCAAAATTGAAGATGTTGCAGACGTCCTTTCAAATTAAGCTAAAATCGGAAGATAAGTACTAAATAGGGTAGAAAATATTGCCAGGAAATTGGTCGTTGCTTAATACATGCAATTTCCCTTTACCCCACTACGTTTTCATGATTATATTTCTTAAGGGCGTCAGAGAGCATTATTGTGTGGTAAAGGGTTTACTTTTTATTGAAACAAATACCACAGAATCTGCTAGGTTTACTAGCTGATTACAAATACCTGTATTCTTTATAAACCATCCTCAGAACAATGACTTTTTATGACGCCCCTCAAGAAATAAGCTTTGGAAAACATTGTGGACAACGAAGAAATAGCTTGTTACAAGAAATTTCTTCAATGTCCACAATATTTTCTACCAAAAAAGTCAAATATTTTCTAAATTCCTCTAACTCTGCATCGTCTTTCAAATTTGACCAGTCTAAAATGCTGTCGTGTGGTCAATCTAAGAACTCTTTTATTTATCGTCTACCGCCTCTTTGAATTTAGACCAGTCATTTTGTCTTCTCGTATTTGTTTCATAAATTACGAGACAGCAAAGTTTTTGAGTGGTCTGAATGGGAAAAAATGAAGACTGCATCTTAAATTGCATTTAAAAGGAAAAATAAATTCTAGTAAAGTAGAAACCATTTTGATAACAGGAGAAATTACCTTTTAGAAACATCTTTTTCTCTTCATATATTTGCTACAACTATATTTATTAAGTTAGTGAATACTCTGGATGGCATGAGTAAGGGTTTTAAAAATGTTGAAAGTTCACTTTTCATTGGGACAGATAATAATGAATAATGTGAACGGAGTACGATACCTAGCATTCCCCAACCTGAGAGTAACGAACGATTACTCTGCTTATAGATTATATATCCAAAGTTCTTATTTCAAAGTTTATCCCAAAGGCATATTTGAGAAACCTTAGTAATCGGATTTTGTTTGGTCTATCCAATCATTTCTTGTTCCTGTATCAAAGAAATGCGGAAACATCCATAGCTTTGAAAAGTAATTCCTCAAAACAAGTCTTCAAGCAGATAGAGTTTGTTAGTAAATACTTGGCCTATATCTAATCCTTTCCTATATAACCCCTGATTTTTACGACCCTGTGATATAATATCTGAGAAAACATCGTGAAAAAAGAAGCAATTTCTTCTTTTCATTATTCTATATCATACAGGATGATACCTTTCTAATTATGCTCACTTTATCATGTCGTTTGCCTCCCCTTTGAATCTTGACAAGTCAACAACCTTGAAAACAGTTCAGGGTTAACCTATCTCGAGTAACTTAATATCAAACTGAAATTATGGTCCCGGGTTCGATCCCCGACGGCGGCACTCATCCTTTCCGACTATTTGTCTCTCACCAATGGGTCGATAATCATAGACCTATGTGGGGTAGCAGCTGGAGGCTAGGAAAGGATGTAATGGTAGTACTAGGTGCTCCAGCCGAAAGATAAATCGATCGGTGACTGAAATAACAACTATTCTTTATTAAATGTTTTGATGCACCTTAGTTTCCCCTATCAAATAATTCATTTAACAAAACAAAAATATGTAAATAAAAATTTAAATATTATGTTACGATAGCGAAACAACAACCTGTATTTACTTCTCACTGCGGAGGAAAATCTGATATTCCACTCGACCTTCGGTCTCGTGAAATATCAAAATTTTCTACCGCAGCTAAATGCAAATATGAGATGTTGTATCTCTATCATAACAAAATATCCCCTATGTATTGCCAAATACAAGCCCTGGGAGAGAAGAAATGGGGAATGGAGTAGACAGACAAACAACAAATAAAATATATACGCGATAATAATTCACAGACTTTGTTGACACATAGGTTGTAAATAAGACTGCTCGCTAGAATTGATGCTCAAAAAAAAGCCTCTCCAATTGCCAAATATGTGGCGTTAGAAAACCTTGAAAACACACCATTATGATGTCACTATGTTTCAGAAGCGAACCGATGAAATGAAATTAGTGTTTCAAAAAGCTGCGATAGTTATCGAATATGTTCATCTCATATTAATTAATATTTCAGAAATATATCGACGGGTTACTGCAAAAGCATTGTAAAAGTCTGTACGTTGTATAGACACTTACGATGTTTTGGTAGTAATCCGTCGGTACATAAACTGAACACAAATAGTTCGGGAATCTTTTATTTTTTTCTGTTTTGGAGGCATATGCTTAGCCGTTGTGATTACTTTTCAAAGGAATTTTCCCATCTAACACATCCGTCCAGGTCTAAAATTTGACTTGTAAAACAAATTCGTATAATTTGTATGTAAGGGCACCCGCTATTTCATTTTAAGTGCAATTACGTGCAGCGCTTGGGTCAAGATTCGTTCACGCTAAAATCAGACTGAAGTCATTTGTTTGTATTAAAATCACCTTAATTTGCAAAAACCGACGTAAAAACAACGAAAATCTAGCCTTAGAATAATTTCTAGAAAATGCGTAGACTCGACGAAAAGTGTTTTATTTCTTAATATAGAAAAGACAGACAGAAAGTTTATTGTTTGTTTTTACCAAAACAACAGAACAATAATTCATCTCTAGACCAGAAACCTCACGAATAAGACAGTAAGATCGCTTGCATCGCCAATTGATTCCGCTAATCACGCCCACCGAGCTCCTACAGAAAGTTTCTCTTCGATATCAAACACCTTTATATTGCCAAGGATGTGTTCAGAAATAAAAAAAAAGTTTAATTGTTGAAAAAAGCTGTAGTTACGACGTTAAAGTAGCCAAACCAACAAAATTGCTTCACAAAAATGTCGGCAAATGCCAGGGATCAAAAGTTCGTTTCGGGTCTAGATGAAGGATTCGATTGGTCGATTGATTCTTTGATTTTCAATCGCCATCGGTCATTTCTCTTTATGACGACAAGTGTTTATAAAAGCTACCCTGTGTGGTTATACAAGCAGTCCAATGTCTGAACTTGTGAAATTGTTGGATAAATCACGCACACTTCTAAATCCTCTAGAAATATCCGTGGAAGAGTAAAGAAACTGCACTAAGAGGTCAGCCATTGTATAGATAATTAGTACAGTCATGCAGTCGCATTTCTTTATGTTAAAGAACTGGCCCTTTGGGAAAAGGAAGCTGAATTATGCAGACAGACAGCATTTATACGAGAATAATCCAGAAACCTTCTTGTCACGGGCACACTTTGATTTCTTTCTTGGCTTTAACAACACTTTAAATATTCTGGTTACGTCACGTAAACCGGTGCACCTATCTTTTCCTATCTTTTCCTATCTTTTCGTAAACTGGTGCACCTATCTCGACAGTACAACCATGAGACTCAATCCGAGCTTTCGGGCAATTTTTCACTCGCTAATTGGCCAATCGCTGGTCATGCCCACTTAATGCGTTGGCCCGCACATTGAATCAAATAGGAAGTTATTTTACGGCGTTATTTTACGTTTTTGTTGCCAGCAACGCCTAACAAAAAAGTAGAATGGTTGGTTGCCGACCTAAACGTCGTAACTACAGCTTGAATAAGATGTTGGTACGAGGTTTTAGACGCTAAGCCAACAAACATGCTTCATATAAATATCCTCTTTAAATGATCGTTGTAATTATTTAGATTTCAAAAATGAGGTTCCAAACTATGGATTCTTACGGTGCTTCCTTCACCTTAAACACAAAAAATATTTTAAAGGGAGTTATCGATTTTTCTCAAACTTAATAAGAAAACTACAAAGTGCCGAAAAATACACTCAAACGAACATTTAATACTTTAAGTTGAGTCAGGAATTGTCTTGGTGGTAATCTAATAGGTCTAAAATGGCTTTTTGTGGCTATATCGAAAAGGTTCAGCGGAATTTCAGGTTATTTTTAGATATCACGGAATTCGAATGACCTCATTTGCATATGACCCAAAGTCAACTGAAGGTAACAAATTTACTAGCGAAATAGCCATGTCCCAGTTAATGTCACATGAAAGGTTAAGCGCAAAATTACGGTAAGTGTTTATATTCGTAATAACGCTTACGATAGTTTTGGACTGATCTTTACAGAATTAAAGACCGGCTAGCGAACATTACTCCTGATGATGTAACGATGGCGTTGGTGTGATGTAATTTAAACTAAATTCAAGGTTACAACGGTTATTCGTACCACGTGAATGATCATACAGTCTTCGCAACGGTCTCGGATTAATCTTAAAATAGATTAATAGCCTACGTAGGCTATTAAGGAAATACCCTACTTTTTTAGCTCACCTGAGCACAACGTGCTCAAGGTGAGCTTTTGGTATCACCTTTTGTCCGTCGTGCGTCGTGCGTCGGAAGTCGTCAACAATTCTTTAAACATCTTCTCCTCAGTAACCACTGGGCGGAATTCAACCAAACTTGGTAGGAATGTTCCTTTGGTGACCCTTCTCAAAAGTTGTTCGCGGATTTTTGATTGACCCCCAAATATGGGCGTGGCAGGGCGTGGCAGTTTTTAACTTAGAAATCTTGAAACATCTTCTCCTCAGTAAACATTGGGCCAATTTCAACCAAATTTGGTATGAATGTTCCTTGAGTCACCCTTTTCAAAAGTTGTTCGCGGAATTTTGATTTATGCCCAAATATGGGCGTGGCAGTTTTTGACTTAGGAATCTTTAAACATCTTCTCCTCAGTAACCATTGGGCCAATTTCAACCAAATTTGGCATGAATGTTCCTTTGGTGACCCTTTTCAAAAGTTGTTCGTGGAATTTTGATTTACGCCCAAATATGGGCGTGGCAGGGCGTGGCAGTTTTTGACTTAGGAATCTTTAAACATCTTCTCCTCAGTAACCATTGGGCCAATTTCAACCAAATTTGGCATGAATGTTCCTTTGGTGACCCTTTTCAAAAGTTGTTCGTGGAATTTTGATTTACGCCCAAATATGGGCGTGGCAGGGCGTGGCAGTTTTTGACTTAGAAATCTTTAAACATCTTCTCCTCAGTAACCATTGGGCCAATTTCATCCAAACTTGGCATGAATGTTCCTTGGATGACCCTTTTTAAAATTTGTTCGCAGAATTTTGATTTATGCCCAAATATGGGCGTGGCAGGGCGTGGCAGTTTTTGACTTAGAAATCTTTAAACATCTTCTCCTCAGTAACCATTGGGCCAATTTCATCCAAACTTGGCATGAATGTTCTTTGGATGACCCCTTTTAAAAGTTGTTCGCAGAATTTTGATTTATGCCCAAATATTGGCGTGGCCGGGCGTGGCAGTTTTTGACTTTGAAATCTTTAAACATCTACACCTCAGGAACCATTGGGCCAATTTCAACCAAACTTGGTATGAATGTTCCTTAGATGACCCTTTTCAAAAGTTGTTTGGCAGAATTTCGTTTCACGCCCAAATATGGGCGTGGCAGTTTTTGACTTTGAAATCTTTAAACATCTTCTCCTCAGTAACTATTTGGCCAATTTCAACCAAATTTGGTATGAATGTTCCTTGGGTGACCCTTTTCAAAAGTTGTTCGCAGAATTTTGATTTATGCCCAAATATGGGCGTGGCAGTTTTTTTTAACTTTGAAATCTTTAAACATCTTATCCTCAGTAACCATTGGGTCAATTTCAACCAAACTTTGCATGAATGTTCCTTTGGTGACCCTTTTCAAAAGTTGTTCCTGGAATTTTGATTTATGCCCAAATATGGGCGTGGCAGGGTCAGGCACTTTTTTGACTTTGAAATCTTTAAACATCTTCTCCTCAGTACTATTGGGCCAATTTCAACCAAATTTGGTATGAATGTTCCTTGAGTGACCCTTTTCAAAAGTTGTTCTAGAATTTTGATTGATGACCAAATAAGGGCTTGGAAGGGTAGGGCAGTTTTTACTTTGAAATCTTTAAACATCTTCTCCTCAGTAACCATCGGGCCAATTTCAATTTTGAATCATCTTACATTAGTCAGGTGAGCGATTTTAGGGCCATTCTGGCCCTCTTGTTCTAATAAGCGACCTCAGATTTTTGCAAAACTACTTTTCGGCATATTGTATTCAAATAGTATACGAGAGGAAATAGAAATAATTAAAATCCATGACATGAGAAAAACATCTATACCTACCCTTAATTAATTAAGAGATGAAGAGAATATTTTTTGTTTTCATGGTGGTATGAAGCGGATTCATACAGTGTGTGATTAGGTTTTTCGGTTCATACCCCCATGAAAACAAAACATACTCTCTTCATTTCTTATAATTGAATAGCATCGAGCGAAAAAAGCAAATATTTTACAAATTATGATACCTTTTTGCATGGGACTATTTTGTGCGGAAGCATACAAATCCGCTGCGTGCTCAAAATTTTGTTCATGGAGTTATGAATATTTTTTTTCGACCAATCAGAAAGCTCGTTTTTGATAGACGAAACTAAAAAATTAAATTACTATGCGCATAAGCACTACGATCCTTTCCTTTCATTATAGCGTTTCCTTTTATAAACTTAAAATGTTCGCATATTGTATATTCTTAGCATGACAAGGAAATAATTAACAATGAGTACAAATAATATCCGGAAATAAGTTGATTAAATACTACGAAACAAAATGGCGGAAATATGTTGAGACAATAAGGCGGAAATTACATTTTTGTGTGATTACTATTCCAACATACAGGGTGGCGTTACCGTATCCATTAAATAATTACGTCGTGAATTCGAATCATGCTGTAATCACTGATATGCATGAGATATTAGAGGAAAAGGAACCGCTTTGATCTTCCGTTCTTAAAAAGGATCTTTTCCATCGGAGGTCAGTTAGATTCGACTTTCGAGAGAACATATAGCGAAGTAGATTAACCATTATTTGTTTTTAGCTAGCAAAGCGTCAGCGCTGTGTGGAACCTTATTGTCAGGTATAACATAAAACAGGACAGACCTGTCTTGTACATTTTGTAGAATTACCGCGTGAATGAGACTCGTAAAACTTACTCATAAAAATCACTCGTATGCGTTTGTTATTTTTAGCTAGCAAAGCGTCTGAAGTTAGCAGACAAAATTTTGAGGTCGTCTCAAAGTTCCACGAGTGCAAACTGCCACTGGAGGCTTAACCACTGAATGCCTACGCCATAAAAAATAGTTCTTATGTATTTCAGAAATATTGCAAAATCTATACAAATCGTCGATAACTCTGTCAAAAACATGCTATTTAAGCCATTTCCACTCAACTCCGCTTTTTAAGCATCTCAACAAAAAAGCTTTGGAAAACATTGTTGACAATGAAGAAATTATTTGTAACAAGCAATTTCTTCAACGTCCACAAGTATTTCTACCCAACAAGGGAAATATTTTCTAAATCCAACCATGCTTTGCTAGCTTACAGCACTTTCAGTACTTTGATTTATTTATTCGTTTATTTTTTTTTTTTTTTTTTTTTTTTATTATTTTTTTTTATTATTATTATTTATTCATTTGATGTTTTTTTATTTTATTTTTTTTATTTTTTTTTTATTATTATTATTATTATTTCTTATTTATATGTTTTTTGCACTTGCCTGTAAAATGACGGGAGAAATACAAATGAGTAATTCAAAAAACAAACGCAAACGGAATTCAACTTAACTTATAGATTAGGTACGCTGAATGCATTATCTTTCGTAATGTCTGACCGAAACAAATTTGTATGTTATTAAACAGATACCAAAAAGTCTTACCTTAAAACCGCCTATTCGGGAAGTTGGTAGAATTGTACGTTTTTATTTTTAAAAGTGACCATCGTACCTTTGAGTTCAAATAAGTCCATTTCTGATCATGCACGTACCGTCTTTGTCGTTCTAAAACCTTATAATTACGGCTTGAATTAAGCTGTAGTTACTAGGTTTTAGAACGACAACGACGATATGTTAATGAATTATTTACACTTATTTAGTAAATACAATTAACAATTTCACAAACTGTTAAACACAGTTATGTTTCATTTTGCAAACCACAGTGTACCACCGCGAATATAGAGTACATCTAATAAATTCAATGAACAAAATTAACGCTTGTCTTCCCGAATCCTTTAGCCCAGAGTACACACATACAGAGCAAGGAACTTCAAAACTGTTCAGTCTTCGTAACGCGGCACAGCCCGAGATACCGTAACCGTTAATTTTAGCTCACCTGAACACGTAGTGCTCAAGTGAGCTATTGTGATCCCCTTTTGTCCGGCGTCCGTCCGTCGTGCGTCGTGTGTCGTGCGTCGTGCGTCGTCCGTCAACAATTTCTTTAAATGACATCTCCTCCTAAACCACTGGGCCAATTTGAACCAAATTTGGTAGAAATGTTCCTTAGGTGGTCCCCTTCAAAAATAATTAAACGAATTGAAATCCGTTAAAAACTCTGGTTGCCATGGCAACAAAAGTGAAATTTTAAAATAATCTTTAAAATCTTCTCCTCATGACCCAGAAGGCATAGAGCCTTGATATTTTGCATGAAGCATCATGATATTGACCTCTTCCAAAATAGCTGAAATCATGATCCTCGGGTCCCCAGGGGCGGAGCCCCAGGGGATAGGGTTTATATAAGAATAAAGAACGATTTTTAAATGACATCTCCTCTCAAACCACTGGGCAGATTTGAACCAAATTTTGCAGAAATGTTGCTTAGGTGGTCCCCTTCAAAAATAGCTAAAAGAATTGAAATCCGTTAAAAACTCTGGTTGCCATGGCAACAAAAGTGAAATTTTAAAATAATCTTTAAAAATCTTCTCCTCCTGACCCAGAAGGCGTAGAGCCTTGATATTTTGCATGAAGCATCAGTAAATTGACCTCTTTCAAAATAGCTAAAAACATGATCCTCGAGTCCCAAGGGGCGGAGCCCCAAGGGGGTGGGGTTTATATAGAAATAAAGAACGATTTTGTAAATGACATCTCCTCTCAAACCACTGGGCCGATTTGAACCAAATTTGGCAGAAATGTTCCTTAGGTGGTCCCCTTCAGAAAAAGCTAAAATAATTGAAATCCGTTAAAAACCCTGGTTGCCATGGCAACATGGTGAAATTTTAAAATAATCTTTAAGAATCTTCTCCTCCTGACCCAGAAGGCATAAAACCTTGAAATTTTGCATGAAGCATCAGTATATCGACCTCTTTTGAAATAGCTTAAATCATGATCCTACGGTCCCCAGGGGCGGAGCCCCAGGGGGGGATATATATAAATAAAGAACGATTTTTTAAATGACATCTCCTCCCAATTCACAGGGCCAATTTGAACCAAATTTTGCAGAAATGTTCCTTAGGTGGTCCCCTTCAAAAATAACTAAAAGAATTGAAATCCGTTAAGAATTCTGGTTGCCAAGGCAACAAAAGTGAAATTTCAAAAGAATCTTTAAGAATCTTCTCCTCCTGACCCAGAAGGCGTAGAGCCTTGATATTTTGCATGAAGCATCAGTATATTGATCTCTTACAAAATAGCTAAAATCATGATCCTAGGGTTTCAAGGGGCAGACCCAGGGGGGGGGGGTTATAGGCATGAAGCATCAGTTCACAGACTTCTTTCTTATTTCTGAAATTATAACCCATGGAAAAAGTTTTTTCCTTCTTTCAAATCAGCACTAAAGCCTTCGAATTTGTAATTTAGACTTTTGGATCCCCAGGTTCGTAGTCTTTACATGTAATATTGGCCCACTTATATCATAATCCTAACCTTAACATGAAATTAGATTGTTGAAAGAAAAAGAGCCCTCATCTCAGGTGAGCGCCCCAGGGCCAACGGCCCTCTTGTTTTAGAATTTTTTTTTATTTTTCCTCGAGGTCAACACGATAAAGGGTCGAAAGACTCTTATTTCCATCGTGGTCCTAACTCATACAAGATCTTATCAAGCACATATAGAAAGAGGCAATGGATTCTAACCAATGCTACCACTCTTACAGCTGGGTGGACTGGGGCTCTGTCTGTAAAGTATCCTGCACAAATACACTACCCGCCTCCGATGGGGCTCGAACCTGCAACCACCAGATTACGAGTCGAGCACGCTAACCACTCGACCAACGAGCCCAAAGTATACATATTTCGAAAAACATAGTTTTTATTCTATCATGTGACTGATCTTAATTCTAAATATTTTAAACAATATATATCGTATTTTTCCTCAGGACATAATATGTCATAAATATCTATTCAAGAAGTGTTCTTTCATTTGTTTGTTTATTTATTTCCCCCCTTTTCTCGAAAAATTGCAGATATTTAATGCGAATGTGTGCTTTGGTTCAACCATATTCTACTGTTCAAGAAGATAATTCAATCCATGCGCTCATACTTTTTTACTGTTGGGGTAGAAAAATTGTGGATAATGAGGAAATTGCTTTTTACAAGTAATTTCTTCATTTTCCACAATGTTTCTAAAGCCTTTTTTTCATTGGGAGTAAGCGTCATTGTGTAGTAATGGGTTAAGATGAAAGTAACTTAGTCAAAATCATAGTAAAATTAGTATTTATAAGTATGATGAAGCAACCTAAACATTGGCTAACCGGATCGCTTGCCATGCCCATCGACGCTAGAAAGTTCGACTCTGAAAGCAAGCTGTCTTATTATGTAAAACGATATGGTCATTAACATGTATCAAAAATGATTTGTTGGCGACCTAAACGTCTTTACTACAGCCTTGACTCAGCTGTAGTTAGGAACTTCAAGTTACCAAAGCATTTAAAATGCTTAAGATTAATATTGTAGTTAAAAAGTTCACCCCAGGCTTGGTTGGTCGATAGTTTTTTGTTTGTTTGGGGGTTTTGTTGTTGTTGTTGTTGTTTTAGGGAGGGTTGTTTGTTTCATGCTTTTTGAGGGGGGGGGGTGTTACAGCGGCGAATTTTCACGTAAAGACACTTAGAAAAGCGCACTAACGTTATCTCAGATGTCATTTTCGATATTTTAAATATCGTGGGGGGTTGTTGTTGTTGTTTGTTTGTTTTTTTACTAAAAAGGAGTTACTGTTTTTACTTCTAAGTGAAACAATATTGACAAATGCACACAACCGTATTTGCAAGAGTTTTATTGATGGCTGGCGCCTGTAACTGGTAGCTAGAGACATTCGTTTACGGATTATCTTAGAAATGTACGAAGGGGGTGTATTTCTGACTTGATTTTTCTACACGTTAATCCTCAGTAATTACGATTCATGGTCTTTGTTAAACATCTGAAATGCTATTTGTATTTATAGCCTAATAAACGTAGTAGTAGAAGTAGTAGTAGTATTTCAAAACAAATCCCCATGAAAGTTTGACTCTTACGGGATTCGAACCTACGCGGATACGACAACGCCGCCTAGCGCTGCAATGTCCGACGTCCTTATTCTCTGCGCTACCGTCGCCTATCTCTGCAATGTCCGACGTCCTTAACCTCTGCGCTACGGTAGCGCAGAGGTTAAGGACGTCGGACATTGCAGCGCTAGGCGGCGTTGTCGTATCCGCGTAGGTTCGAATCCCGTAAGAGTCAAATAAAATATTAGTTCTCCACTAGGGTTGAAAAAGACAAGAGTCACTGCTGTAGTTGAGAGAATTCAATTTAAATAGAATCCCCATGAAAGTGTTTGCATACTAAATAGGAGTCTGAATAAGCGAATGTCTGTATATGCACAAGCCGGTCATTTCGAATAAGGAATTATGACATTAATTAATTACGAATTGTGAATACCACCCAGGTGTTATAATTTACCTCCTACGTTAAATTCTGGATCATAATTAATACACCTTATTAATATTTCATAAGGTGACAGCTTGCTTTGATCAATAATAAGATATTATTTAACATTTAACCCATTCCAACATACTGACGCTTTTTTTGACGCCCCCAAGAAAAACAATCGGTAAACATTGTGTAGAATGAAGAAATTGTTTGTAATAAGCAATATCTTAATTTTACATATATTTTTTCTTCCCTGAAAGTTGAAAAAAATAATCTAAAAGTTCATAAACTTTAAGTTGTTGTCTGCAACTCCTGGACAGCCAATTAGGGTAGTAGGAATGATCAAAGATCGTCTACGGAAGCCTTAGGTCAGGCTTTTTCTAGTGAAGGCTATGATCAGCCTGTGCGGACGCATTGCTTTGTACATTGAAGCTTGTTACATTTCAAGACCATCTGAATGCAATGTTCATTTAACAAAATGGTTAAGCACTCATAGTAAGCCTTTCCTGTTCAATCCCTGGTTTTGACGTCCCCTTGTTTTTATATATGAGAAAACATTGTGGAAGAAGAAGAAATTGCTTGTTTCAAGCAATTTCTTCCTTTTCTACAATATTTTTTTACACTAGTGAATGATTATTTTGCGAATTGAATCGACTGTAAATTGTCGTCTTCAATTCTATGAGTTTCGACAAGTCTAGAATTTTTCAAAGCAGGAAAGGGCTAAAATCGCACCAAGACTTCTACTTACCTTGCCCTCAAATAAACACTAATTTTGAAAGCATTCGCTAATATAGGAAAAACGTACAAGAAGAACGAGCTTTATAGTGCATGGCAACGGTGACTTCATAAAAAGAGGTAATCATTCGACCTTTATAGCCCGTTACAGTGACAACGATGAATATATAAAGAGAGGTTATCTTTCGCTGGCCTTGTTGGTATGGTTTTGTGTTGTTTGGGGATTTTTGTTGTTTGTTTGTTTATCAGCGTGTCTATCTGTTTGTTAATTTGTTTGTTTTAAATATGTAAAGTGAAGCATTTATTTTTCTTGAACTCAATCGGTGACTAAGTATATCCAGAGTATGTGCGTACTTACAAAGATTTATTTTTTCAAAACATATTTATCATAGCCCTACCTTAACGTATGCCTGAAGTAGTTATCTTTAGGGATGTTTATTAACCAAAAACGCACCGAAACCTTTTACATAGAATTAGTGTTTATTGACGTTTGGTCGTCATTAATTCCAAACTATGTAATTTCGCGTCTGGTCGCCATGATGGTAATGAGTTCTACATTCAACGAAGTTTGTTTATCCAAATAAATGGTTTTCTCCTCTCCATGAGGTCATTATTTAGGCAGGCGACTGAAGTACCCATAGATTACTTTAGTTCTCCAGCAGCCTTGAAAAGAAAACTTGCTTGATGAAAAACCTTTGATCAACATTTTCATGCTTCGAATTAATGAGCATTTTATACTGACGGAATGGACCGTTCCTACTACCAATCAGAGAACCAATCAAATAATCGGATAATTCATTCAGTGCAAAAGTGAAATTCCGGCAATGGCCGACATTTTGGTAAAACATTTTTCATTGGTTTGGCGACGATGTACCAACAGCTTTTTGGTTTGGTGACCTAAAGGCCCGGTCACACAGCCTTCCGCGAGTTGATCACGAGTGTATCGCGAGGAAAAACTGTCAAACGCGAAGTAAACGCGGTCACAAGTTAATGACACGTGAATGAAACGTTAAGGACTCGCTAATAACAAGTGGGCACACGCGCGAAAAATTTTACACGCGCTCGGAGCCCGATTATATTTTTGAGCAGCACAAAAATTAGGCGCGACGGCCACCGCGTGTCGCACAAGTAGTGTAAACGCGGCACAAACGCGGACCAAACGCGATAACACGTGGTACACTCGCGGATCACAAGTGGACGACAAGTGGTCACTCGCGGGCATACGCAAAATTTCTTCGTGTGATTGCGTGTGTAGCACTTGTCACCAACTTGTGATCCGCTTGTCTACAGCGTTCCTTGCACATGTGATAGCGTGTGCTTCGCGTCTAAAAGGCTTTCTCAGGTTTTGTGTCACGAGTCATCCACGGGCCATTCGCGTGTTTCCGCGTTGAATCGCGATTGAACCACGACTGATTCGAGTGTTGTCCACGTCCCAATCACGTTTGTACTATAAGTAATTTCTGCTATAAAAAGATCGCGTGAGGGCCAGTTTTCATCAGTTGTAATCAAGACGTTGAAGAGGCAACATGGATTCGGCGCATCGTAATGCTATGGTTATGCTGTTGCAGCAACATCAGAACCAGCTACTTCAGGTTCAGAAAGCCCTGGATGCCAGAAAAAGAGTGAGGAGAAGACGAAGACGGGATCTGGATCGGTAATGATCCAGAACACCGGGTGCGGCGGCTTTTATACACGCGGGCGGCAAGCGGAGCACAAGTGATCGGCACGTGATTCACACGCGGTGCACACACGGTACACACGTGGAGCTCAAGCACCACACACGGAGCACAGGTGATACACAAGCGCTTCGTATGATCACTTGTGACCCCATTTTCTGACCACAAGCGCTCACACACGGAGGACTCGTGGTGGACACTCGATGGGCACGCGGAGCACACACGCCAGTTTGGTCCACTTGTCATTCGCGTGTCTAGCACGTTTGAGACAATTTAGCTGATTTCTCACCGCGTGTAAAAAAAAAATAATGAAACATTTGACAAAATTACACGTGATCGACTCGTGGAAGGCTGTGTGACCGGGCCTTAAACGTCGTTTGTTTGGTGACATAAACGTCATAACTACAGCTTATTCAAGCTGTAATTATGGCGTTTAGGTCACAAACCAACCATTTTACATTGAACTTTGCAAATAAAAACGCTGTTTTACATCTTAGAGGAAATTCTTGTCGGAGCTTTGTGGGCACAACTAGCTACCCGCTTATTGTTTTCAAACTCTCCCTTCTATGGGGTTATATCGCATTCTTTTATGACTTATGCTACTGTTAAAGGTGTTCAGCGATTGACCCTTAGACCACGAAACCACTGCCAACTGGGTGTGAACATATTAGTAGGTAACATTCTATAAAAAACACAAAAATACAGGCTGCTGATTTTCAAATTTCAGTCAGCCGCCGTCATAGCGTAGTCGGTAGCGCGTCAAAATCCCAATCTTCAACGATGGGATGTCATGGGTTCGATCCCCGGCGGCGGCACATATCCTTTCCGACACTTGTCTCTCACCAATAGGTGGATAATCGTTAACCTAAGTGGGATAGCAGCTGGAGGTTAGGAAATGATGTACTGGTAGTAATGGCGTGAGAAATACAGGAATCCGCCGCGATATGACTGAAATAATGTTAAAAGTGGCGTTAAACCTCATTCACTCAATCAATTAAATCTCCGTCCCTCTCTTAAGGGTGTAAACTTATCTGATTTGAGTGATCGAGAAGCTCAGTGCTTTCGTCGCTACCGAAAAAATATCAATTAGTTTAGAGTAAAACACCCAGATAAACTATGCAAGTTATGTTAATAAGATTACGATTTTCTAAAAAAAAGTAATTCCCTGACTAACAAATCGATGAAATTTATAACTCCTCAGAAATACAGCAATCATCTATGACGAAGGAAATATATGCGTTGCGTTCAGCGCAGTACAAAATCTCAAAGTGTAAGGCAAATAATTCAGCTTAACTTATCTTAAAATACTTTTACCTGGAAAATAATCAATAGAAGCGAATTCCCTTTTCAAATCTAAATAGTTAGAATAGTTTTTATTTACTTCATATTCTATATCTATTAAATTAATCATATTATAGGAAATCTTTGTTTGTCCTACAATTCGGAAAGCGAAGCATGCACGTGCGAATGCTTTTTCTAATATTAGTAACAAATCTCTTAACGATCGCTGCTATTAAAATTCAAACTTAGTCTAGGGTTAGAAATGATTACATGTAGTAACTTTACGGTGTCTGTTATGGATATATTCAATGACGAGTTTTGTGACTTATTATACGTATCCCATTGAGGGACCAATACACCACTTTCAATGCTATTGTCAATAAAATTGATTCAATATATCGAGAGCTTAGATCTAAAACTTAGTAAGAGTTGATGCTATGTATAGAACCATACTATGTGTTTGGTCTAAGTCCTCGATATATACCAGTCTTCAAATATGTTAAACAATAAACAGACAAATAGCGGCTGTCAATCAAATATCAAGTCGACTTATGAAATCATTCATTTTGTCGAAAAGTGAATTTTGAACTCCAACATTGGCTACCATTTTTGTTAACCTTTATTGTTGGTTCGTCGAATTAAAGTTGGTTCGTCGAATTAAAGGGAACAATCGATGTTTCTGAAATCTAGATAAGAAAAAATGCCAATTGCCTACAAATACGCCCAAACGGACGCTTAACACTCAAATTTGTGTCACCTGCCAGTAGTACCCGAAAGGGGAGTTGGGCAGTATTTATAGATAGATAGATATTGTCTTCGCGGTAAGCTGGTAGGCTTAAAGTGGCTTTTTTATTAGGGAAAATGTCAGCGAAATTACTCAAATGACGTAGTTCTGTGAACAAAACTTCAAAGATAAATGTTTAACCTCTTTCTTAAGACAACTATCTTTAAGCAGGCACACATCAAGGTGTAATAACCCTCAAAAACGTGCCCGTTGTAAAGATTTTAACGAGATGTTATAAGTGTTCCATTACATAGACATTACAGTAATGGGTATTTTATGGACCACTTTTCAATGTCTCACAGGGAGCCGTCAATCCGTACATATATATTGTGCCGATCCGTATTTACCTACGTGTAAGAGAAAGTTGCGTAACAGATCATAAATTTCGTAAAAACTCATTTATTCAATCGATGAATCTATACTGATATTTATCGTTACAGTGATCACCAACCACCGAGTCTACAACTTTACCTAACCCACAATAAAGTCACTTGTTTAGAAACAGAAACGTTCAAAATTACAACAGTGTCTATCGGTTCCTTATCAAGCGATTTCATAGTTATAAAACTATTACTTTTTTGTGAGGGTATTTGTCGGGTAGCGTCCATTGGATCCTCATTACGCGCTTTTACACTTTTACCTGCATTAGTTAGCCTTCTTCGTCATGCGACACATTATTGCCGTTTGCTTATGACCTCTTTGACATTTTTCCCTGGCCTATTTTCTATCCCGTCATGCGTCAAATCCGTGGTAGCCAGTATGTTATGGGCGCCGATCGGCGATATAC
The DNA here is from genome assembly GCA_946902895.1 of Fragum fragum. Taxonomy (NCBI): domain Eukaryota; kingdom Metazoa; phylum Mollusca; class Bivalvia; order Cardiida; family Cardiidae; genus Fragum; species Fragum fragum. The sequence continues at coordinate 39,313,074 of OX336378.1, read as the reverse complement.
AGCCCATGGAACTGCCTAATTACTAGCATGTCTAAACACAGATGACATTTTCATACTTTCCAGCATAGGGTTTGATTCTAACGAAACAGTGTGGGACAAGAACAACAAACAAATAAAGGATAATTACATTACTTTATATAAAGCGGTATTCTAAAATAGATAAATAAGGCTCTGTCGAGCTTTTAGACCCTTTAGAATGGTAGATTTCGAAAGGTAATTAAAATAAACAGGAATGTGAGATCATATTTCATAGAGAACTTTTCAACAGAATATTTTAACATAAAAATGTTTCGGTCCTATAAAATAAGAAATGACTCTGGGGATCTTTACAGACCATCGGTGAGCAGAGGCAGTAGACTAGAATCATTTGAAATATCGGTCAGCTTTCCTAAGGTTATTAACGCAATTATTAAGGCTGTTCATTCATTAGCGAGCACTCGATTACCTTTCTCGCAGGATTGAGTTTTTACTTATTGGTTACTATCATGTTTCAACTAATACTACTTCGTAAATCAAAGTGTGTTACTAGGGTATATTGCGACACTTTTTGATAAAAAAGATTTTTCTATCGTGACTATTGAGCAAAATATACCAAAAAAATACCACCAAAATATACAGTCAGATTATTCTGCTTAACCCATTACCAGACGACTAAATTTTAGGCTGGTGCGAAATAAAAAAAGTTACAGACTACATTTTAAGCTGATGTTGTTTTTCTAAGTTGAAAACATTGTGAATAATGAAGAAATTGCTTGTTGCAAGCGATTTCTTTATTTTCCACAGTTTTCTATTATTTATTGGCTTGTAAAAGAGTTATTGTGTGGGGATGGGTTAAAGTAACATAAAATGCTTCTATTGGAGTTCCTTATTAAAGGAATGTATATATGTTTCTAAAACCTTATTAGGAAAAATCCCCAATTGCTTAAAAATACGCTAAAACGAATACTTAATACTGTAATATGAGTCAGATTTTAGTGGTTTCAGTACAAATGCATGTTATTTTCAGAAATCACGGCATTCCCTTGTCGACACCGCATGGCCTAATTTATATATGACCAAAATTCAATAGGAAATAACATGGCGACAAGGGAAACAACTAACGTCCTGCATTGTGTCACATTAAGTGCTAAGCCTAAAACTACGACAGGTGTCTATATTTGTATTAACTCTTACGACAGTTTTTGACTGATTATTACATAACTCAAGATGACGTCACGATGACGTTCGTTTGAGTGAATACAAACTAAATCAAGGTTTCCAACTCTATTACGCACCACGTAAATGTCCCAACATTCACTACAACTCACTCGGTGTAATCTAAAAATAGATCAAAAGCCCACGTTGGCTAATAGGGAAATACCCTGGTTTATCTTGAACTTAAATGATATGTTCTGTTCTGTTCTGATAAACGACCTCTAATTTTCGTAAAACTACTTTTCAGAATATTGAATTGAAAAAATATGTATAAGGGAATAAAGATCATTACAGTCTGTGACATGAGAAAAGAAATCGATACCTCCATTTAATTGGGGGAAAATATGATTTAAGAGTCAATATTTAATTCTAACAGAGCATTAAATCTCAATAGAATAAGCTGGTTTCTCGGCTTTGCCCCCATAGGTCTGTTTGGTTCAACAACAACATTTACACATGAATTGGTGCATATTGTGTTTAGATATGTAGAATTTCATACAACCTATAATGGAACGATAAAGCCACATATTGTCGCGTCTTCTCTTTTCAGTCTATTGAATCGACCTTGTCTGTGAGCCCAAACCTGTTTCTTTCGAAAAATCGAGAATAAGTCAGTTTATGTACTAACAGAATACATGATCAGACTTTATGTAGCAATTAGGTCTAGGAACTAACTTGCCAAAAACCGCATCAAAATGGTGAAAGAAATACCCTGTGTTTTATTGCTAACAACGAAATGGCTTATTTGAAATCATAGCTTGTTGTCAGGAAAGTGAATCTTTTATCAGGCTTTTCTACCAAATATCATCAAATTGTTATCTAGATTTTTAGCATTTTATCTAAAATCACAAAAACATGCATGAATAAACATAGGGTTTGGAATGGTACTGACGGATTTCAATCTCCAAATTAACCTCATATTAATTTATGTCACACTGAACCCGAAATATTTCTGTTATCGCAGGAGGTATAGACAAAGATCAGCCTGCACATAAGTGCAGTCTGATCTTAGTCACACCACATGTTTGTCTTTTACAAAACTAGATTCAAGAGATTGGTTTCAAAAAGAAAAAATTCACCCGACCCGAAACCAGTGTTTCCAGTTCTTTAAACCACTTGGTCGTTATGCGATTCTGAAAAGATTTTATTCAGGATGACACGGGTTAAGAGCCAGTTAGCGTTTCTATACGAGAGACAAGCCAACAGATCTCTGTGATAACAACTCACAAGGTGTATGCTTATATCAAAGTTCATCCTTAATGCTTATATCATACCTACAGGATAAAAATATTCCTACTTTCGACAAACATAAACCTTTAAAATCACAACTTTACCGACTATTTGGCGTATTATCTCATATACTGCAACTCCTCTATAACGCTGTTGGAGGGGTCCCAGAAATGAAACAGCGCAAGAAGCTGAGATAGTGTACTTAATATAAAAATGCCCTTGGTATAAAAGCTATAAATCTTTTTAATCTATTAAGTATATAGACGCAAGTCGGTTTTCACCAGCTGACGCACTATCGCCATTGTACATGTATTATGCAATATTTTTTTGTCATAATGTCAAGACAAAAACGTCTTTGCAAATAAAGCTGTAGTCACGACATTTTCACGCGTCGCTCAACTCTTTAATCGTTTTTTTGTTGTTGTTGTTGTTGTTGTTGTTTGTTTTGTTTTTGAGTTTGTGTGTGTTTTGTTTTAGAATTGAGGTCACCGTATCCATTTTGATAGAAAGGAAAAAAAGAATCCTAGATATCGAAGGGGGTGGTTAATAGGAAGTCAAAATATGATTTTCATGCAAAAATAGCGATTTCATACAAATGTCATTCTAGTAAAAAGAATTACTTTTAATGATTTAACGAGAAACAGTAAAATAAAGATTTTAAACTATCTGCTATTTTTCCAATTGTAAAATTTTCCAAGAAAGTTCTATGCTATTTTGAACAGTGATCTTGTCGCTCGAGAATTGACCAATGGCGCCTGTCAATCAAATAATCAGTTGACAAATGACCTCGTTCATTTGGACAAGAAATGAGTTTTGAACTCAGATATTCTCCACCTTTTTTGTTAAGCTGTTTTGTAAGTTTGGTCACTTAAACATCGTAACTACAAGCCATTCAAGCTTTAGTTACGATGTTTAAGTCTCCAGCCAACTAATATTCTTTTTGTTACATGCTGATAGCCAAAAATTTGGAAAATAAAGCCGTTTAAATTCGAAGCGGGACTTCCTATCGTAGTAAATGGGCGCGGTTAACGCAGTAAGTTGACGGGGCCAGCGATTTGTCTATTGCTTTTATACGGTACCAATTTGTATTGATAAGGGTAAGGATATCAAAACCTATGAAATAGAGTCAAGTCCTTATCTCTATATATTTTGAAATTTACATTCCACTGGAAGTACCTTTTTGCAAGTTTTTGGTGTAAGTTGACAGATTGCCACCGCCATTTAAAAAAAAACATACTCCAATTAAATTATTCAGTGAAACCTGAACACTTGAATTACTGATTTTTGTTAGTTTTGCGACTTCAACGTCGTACAAATAGCTTATTCAAGCTGGTAGTTTTGACGTTTAGTCACAAACCAACTATACATTGTATTTCAAATCTTTGTTTTATGACCACAATTCTATCGAAATAACGCCGTATGGTTTAATTTTTTGTTTCGTCTATCAAAAACGAGAGTTCTGATCGGTCGAAAAAATTATTCATAACTCCATGAACACAATTTTGGTCACGCAGCGACTTTTTATGCTTCCGCACAAATAGTCCCATACGAAAAAGGTATCAAAATTTGTACAGCTTTTTTTTTTTCGCTAGATGCTATTAAATTATAAAATATGAAGAGAATACTTTTTGTTTTCATGGAGGTATGAACCGAAAAACCTAATCACACAATGTATGAATATGTGAATTGAGCGCATGCGTGACATTTCAAACGATCACACATGTGCGCAAAGTAAAGACACAGATCAGCCTGTGCAGTCTGATCAGAGTCTTCACTCTGCGCTCTGTAGATAGATACTGACCCAAAGCTTCTTTAAACAATCAGCGAATATTCTAAGTGCCCCGCATGGCTGTCCAGGGTACTCAATGTGTGCGAGTCACGCACATGCGAAATGGTTGGAAATGTCACGCATAGGCTCAAGTAATATCTGGGCCTAAATTTCATGTCGAAGGTCAGAGGCCATTGTCAGCGATCCGTCAGTCATTTCGTGCAGAATAAGGAAAAAACGTTTCAGAAGAACGTTATTTATTAGTAGTAAATGGCTGCACTCACTTGAGACTTACATAAAACCCGTCGTAAACGTGTTGTTTTCTCTCTTCTAAATTAGTTGTTAACTAGCTACTTACACTAATGCTCTTAGTGGCGAAGGTTTATTACAGTCCCCGTCGGTATTAAGTTCTCGCGGAAGAAAACTTTTGGGAAATAAGATGTGTTTTTAAAACGCAAAAGAAGACGTTCTGGAAAATAAAGCAGCTCTTGAACAGATTTTCATGAAAATTTAATTCGGGAAAGTAATTTGCTTTTCAAATAGTTATTAACCTAAATGTCATTTTCACGATAAGTTTTCTTTCTTTGTGATAAGTCTACTAAAGTCACTAGTAATTCAATTTAATGCGATAAATTTCCTTTACCCTTCTTTGAAACACCGGAATTTATCGACTGGGGTCGTTTGTTTTCGGACGATGTCGATAACGACTGTATTGCTAGCGGAAACTAATTGCGTTATCGATACGTCGTAGAAACTACAATTAAGGTAATACTTGGTACGATTGACAGATAACTTATTTAGCCGATGAATTCCGGTCCCATTCGGGTTGTACTTCGTCGACTTATTTGGCGTCTCGTAACACGAAATATTTTTGCCACTTTCCTTTCTTTTTAAAGTTATGATCAGTAATGTTCATTACATTGTCGGCTTAATCACCTTCTTAATGATGTCTGAAAGCATTACAGTTTGAATTTTGAAAATTAAGATTCAAACTTTTTTCTTTCATAATCTATGCAAGAGCCGCTTTAAGATAAATGTATTTTCAAAAGGGCTCCTTCTAATGGGCAATTAACAAATCGTATCTGTCTTTAAAAAATCTTATATTTTAGACCGGAAGTGAACTTTCTTACATGCAACTGGCCATAAATTTCGTTGAGTAGCGCCGTTAAGTATCTCAGTAGAACTTCACGAAGGAGCTCTGTGGGCGGGGCCAGCGATCCGTTAATTCTTAATGACCTTGGCGGATGACCTTGAACATATATCAGAAGGCAGGACTTCATATCGTCAAATATTTAAGTAATAAATACCTCGAAATCAACAAATTGACCGATTTCGTAACGTCGTTAGTAGTCTCTGGTCAAAAATCGCAACGTAAGTTTTATTTAAGATCTCGTTATGACATTTTTATCGCCAACCGATAGATAGTGGACAAACTCAACGTACATTTATTAAAGCTAGAATTTCAGGATTTGTCATAATATTTTCTCAATCGAGTCTAGAATACAAAAGTCATCAAGCCAGCCTAAGCGAAGTTAAGACGAGACTAGAATCAGATTGTATCGAGAAAACTCTAATGTACCTTCAATATTACTTGTTTGTGTATTTTCGTTACTTTATCAACGTTACCGCATTAAAACCCAGATGAGCAACGATCCTAGACAACTGTTAGGTGTTACGGGGTATAGTGAAAGGATACAGGACGAAACTGCCGAGAGACCAACCTGGTTCTTCAAAGTGCACGATGTAAAGTATGGTCACAGGGTAAAGTCTCACCCGAATGGCAATTCTATTACTTAATAAGTAGAAACTGGAAGTTGATATGTTTACATTCTAATTTTCAAAATCTTCTACTTTCGTTTTGCATCTATATGATTTTTATTGTAAATCCCTAATAATCGTGTTTGCTTGATGCCTACGATACCCCTTTATCGCTCTAGAATGTTTTAAAGCACCGGACGGCGTGATTATTGTAAAAATGCATTTGCGACCTGAGCCGTATTTGTAAACATTGCCTATCTATGGTCACATGACTACCACATGTCACTTGAGATCACGTGATTACCAAACACGGGACGGCGAATCGCCAACAAACAAATTACTGAACTGATTATTACCTTATTTTTTCAATAATCTAAAGCAAAGTAAAGCATGTTTAGAAGTATCTAAACGAGTTTTTATATCACCCTTTACATGTGCCATATTATTGTCTTCGGCTACTACTAACTGATTGTCCGTGGCAAGTTGGGATGAGAAGTAACTCGAGGTGTATTCATTTCTAAGAGATCACGCGATATGTTTTTCAAAAAAACCGAAATGAAATTGTTTTGTGTTCACTTTGCGGTTTTGTTAAATCTAAATTGGAATTGCTACGCATTCCAACTTAAAAACTGACTTGAATATTACTTTCTACATTGCAGGAAAATATATATTTGCTGTCAGATGAGTTTATTTTGAAAAACGAGTCCGCACTGTTTGTAAGACAAGACTGTGCGCTACTAACAGCAATATAAGAAAATGCAGTTCGTTTGGAATAGCGTGCTTCACGTTATCAAAACAACTTTAGTACAAAATTATTTTGGAAAGAAAGTTCTCGTCTTTTATATGACAAGGTAGTGTATTTCTGCCACGAAATACGAGATTGCTGTTTCGTAACAATTGACGGATCGCAAGATAATAAAAGAATCGATGGACCAATCATGTCACGCATTTAGACCGGAAATGAACTTTGGTCATTTGAAAAGCAATAACGATAAATCAAAGTTTTCTTGAAATTTTATCTGGGTTATATGAAAAAGAATTGACAGAAATATTGCGACATTTCTATGTGTGTCACGAGTTTTTTCCCAACTGCTTAAGACAGTGTCTATATTAGGTCGTAATAGATACAGTTTCCGATCGAATTTATCGCCATCATGCACGGTTGAAGTTTCTTAATGTCCGAACCATCCGACTAATGATGATCCATTTATAGATATCAATAGACTTATTTGAAACAAAATAATATAGAGCAAAAGCTGTTGGTAAGTATATGCAAGATACATCCTCATTCGCATCTTCGGGCTTATTAACTAAACTTTCATCAATGAAATTACGTCATCGGGTGCACTTGATTTGACCAATCAAAATCAACAAATACACTATTGGGTAATGCATGTAGTCGTTGCCCTATAGTCTTGTTAAGCAAAATAATCTGACCAAGGTAATGCCCCACCCCCACCCCTGTTTCCTCCGTAATAAGTTCTATTCCCTCATCACTGTCTGACATGTGTATGTATGATTTAACAGTAAACGATTTGTATTTGTATGCTGCAGTTATGACGTTAAAGACGCCAACCAACGAGTTACTTTATTGCGATTTATTTATCTTGATAAGAAGTAGGCTCCTTAAAATGGCGTATAACATTCGATATATCGGTTAGATTATCGTGATATTCTGATCAATTAACTGTCATCTTTCTAGGTATTATTTCCTTGAAACGAATTCATCGCGCTGGTTGTCAAACGTCATGGCAGAAATATGCCACCATGTTCGGGTAACAAATGCGTGTGCAGTTTCTTTCTTCTTCAAATTTCCTGGGAAAAGGGAATCGATTCTGGGAGAATAAATTACCAAAGTTTACTAGAATGCATGTAAATGTCTTTAAAGAGTTCACATTGTTGTATATAATTTTTAAAGCTTAACAACACTTGGACAGACTAGGGAAACGAACTTTTTAAGCTCAAAGAAATTTGTTATGTCTTACTCGCACAGATTCAGAAGCCTTACGTTGCTTGTCTTTCTAGTATGTCCTTGGATATAGGTAAGGTATTTTTTATTCATGTTAAGTAAGGGTTCTTTAAAGAAACAAGATATAGATAAACAAACATCATATCAAAGCAGCAAACAAATAGGTTGTTCGAAGCGAAGTTAACCAACCAAGGCGACAATTTTTAGAATGGTCCGAATTGGAAGAAGTTGCAGACTATAATTCAAATAAGATGAGAGTTGAAAAAGTAAATAGTTTTTAGGATAAAAAACAAATGAGAAATTTTCTCGCGTTGTTTTTAAATATATATTACTTAAGGTCGTCAAAATTTGGAATTGTATGGTAGCGGTTAAATAATACAAAAAATATTTACAAGGTTAGTTTGCCGAGGCAAAAACGCTATCGAAAGCTTGTGGAATTGCGAATCCCTGGATAATGGGTCAATCCCCGGCGGGCAAACATTCTTTTCGACATTTTAGAGAGTCCGGCATTCTTCACCAATTTAGTAGTTAATCGCTACGTAGTGCCTGGTCGCGCTATATGACCTTTCCGACATTGGTCTCTCACCAATGGATGGATTATCGTAGTGGGGAGAGCAGCTGGAGGCTCGGAAAGGATGTAGTGGTAGTACTGGTATTGAAATACCAAGAACCCATTGTTAGGCAGCTCGACTGGAATACTGCTAAATCTGGCGTTAACCACCATTCAAATAAAAGTTGATCGGCCCCGTGCATCTAGGGCTTTAATTTTAGCAATCAGCAGCTAGGTACTCGAGTAGCATTAAGTCTCAAACAATAAATGATCATGAACCTTTGTTGGTAGAATCCGATGGCGATAATATGTCATCCGACCGAGACCAATTTGCGACCATGTTTACATAAAGCTTGACGAAAAGTGACAAGTTTTACAGAATAGAACAGAACATAAACTTTATTAAGACAAGTACAAAGTACATAGCAAAACAACCTAGTATATATGAAATGTTTTAGAATAGTTCATATATTAAAGGAGAACACTATATAGGTTATCGATAGACGGTAATTGGTTAAAACAACACAGGTTTTAGTAAACAAGTGACATTTCTATATTGCCACAATTGAACACCAAGCAGAATAAAAGACTTAGCTTATTACTTAAACCATATATGAGCCTAGGCGTGACATTTCCAGCCATTTCGCACGTGCATGACTCGCACATATTGAGCACCCTGGACCGCCATTAGAATATTCGCTGATTGTATAAAGAAGCTTTGGGTCAGTATCTATCTACAGAGCACAGGGTGAAGACTCTGATCAGCCTGTGCGAAGGCACAGGCTGATCTGAGTCTTTACTTTGCGCACATGTATAATGGTTGGAAATGTCACACGCGCTCATATAACATTTTCAAAGGTGTGATATTATTACTTGCATTAAACATTTCTGTATAATATTTTTTCTTTAGCCGCCTCTATTGTTCGATAGACACAATGTCTGCGAATGTTCTCTGTAAATTGTTTTCTGCATTTGTAGATAATTTCATTGATTTCAAAGGCTCTTTGAAAATCATCCCGAAGGAGACTTCTATTATCCCGTATATCTCATCATATTTTCTGTCCATCAAATTGTCATATTACCGCATACAGAGGGTCTTTTGTTCAAGCAGTAGTGTGAAATTCTACTTGAGTTGACGAATCTCGACCGCCAATCAAAGAATTCATCGACCTATCATATCATTCATTTAGACTGGAACTAAACTTTAAAATCCAACATTGGCCGGTGTGTACGTGTAACCCATTGTTTGGTTTAGCGACTTAATCGTAGTAATTACGGCTTATCCAAGCTGTAATTGCGACTTTAAGGTCTCAGAGCAATAATTGGAACCCTTTTTTACATATTACTGGGCCATAAATCTTGCAAATTGACGTCGTTGATATCGAAGTGGAATTTTCGATTTGAGTCGGTGCGCGGGCCAGCGGAGTCGGTGGGTAGGGTTAGCGATTTGTCACATAAACCAAATGAAAACGTGGATAGACTGCATCCAACTGAAACATCTTGTTCAGAAAGAAAATAACGTCATTTTATCTCTCCTTTCATACAGAGCCTGGTTAGCTCAGTTTGGAAACGCGCCGACTCTCAATACTTTGGTCTTTGTTGCGATCCGCAGCTCGGCAAACATACTTTCCAAAAATGAAATATACGTAAAGAAATTACGTTTGGCTTACAAAGGACCTTTTCGATTGTAGCCGCTACGCTACCCGGCCATCCATTAAGCTACGTTTACACTATGTTCCCGGCGTCCAGGCAGTCCTGTTTTCCCAGAACGAAGCGTGTCGTGATATTTTGGCCAATTTTTCTCCAAATTCACGTTTTATTACATCTTGCTAGGTTTCTCGCGGCCTACCACAGTACAACGTAAAACGCGTTTGTGCGCCGGACTTGTAACCGACCGGGAAGCATCGTGATTGAACGCAGCAGAACGGCTGTCAGACACCGAAGTTTACCGTGAGAATCGTAAAAAACGTTTTTAATTGATTAAATGGGGTTTAATACAACTTTTAACAGTACTGCAGGTATATCGCGGCGGCTCGAGCACCCATAATGGATTCTTGAAATTTCTTCCACTAGTACTAACATTACATCCTCTCCTAGCCTCCAGCTGCTATCCCACTTAGGTTTGCGATTATCCATTGGTGAGAGACAAATATCGGAAAGGATATGTGCTGCCGCCGGGGATCAAACCCATGACATCCCAAGATTCGGAACGGGAAAAACGTACAGCAACCGTGAATCAACCGTAACCAAGCGCAGCGTAAATGCGACAGAACAAGACGCAACCTGATAAGATAGTGGTGTGCCGGAAAAGTAAATGATTCCTGTTCCACTACGAACCACCTTCAAGCTTTGTTATGACCTGTTACGTTCTGTCACGTATTATTACGTTCATCCCGTTTTACGGCGGCCTGTTACGTTTCCGATCTGCGCCGTGACTGTTGTGGTAATTTTTTTGACAGTTAAAAAATCTGGCACGGCATCCCTGGTAATCGAAGCCTATCACGTTTGCCCATCCCGTAGCCCTTCTCTCAAAACCATCCCGTTTTGTCCACGTTGGCCTGATACGAAGCTTCCGGGGCCGCCGGAAGCACAGTGTAAACGTAGCATTACTTTTTTAATTCGGCCGCTATAGGTTCCTAGTTCGCCGCCTTATGAGTTACATGTATTTGTAAAGAAAAGTTTCCGATTCTAAATTGATTTGTTGATTGACCGTGCGCTGATTTACGCTGTTTTAACAAGTTTTGACTTTTATCACGACAAGCTCTTTTATTTATATGCCTATGAAGCCATCGCCAGGACAAGACCGGGACTCTAAATGCCTCATTCATTTTCGCACAAACGAGTGTTAATTTGCTTGTCTCGTTACAATTCCGCCCGGTTCTTTCACATAGATCTTTGTAACATCGAACAAGCATGGACGCCGACGACATTATATATCCATTACGACGACAAACTGTCTGGGGTAACAATAAATGGATGCATTCATCGTCACCATTAGGAGAATGATTCGTGAAGTTACTCGCAAACGTTAGAAAATTGGAATCAAATATACCGTCGTATCACAAAATGTTTGAACAGAAATTGTCAAATTTTGTTCAGAAGAATCTGCATATTTAACATTAATCGAATTTGGACTAACAACTATATTCAAAACGTTTCGCATCATGTTGGGCCGCCGTCATGGCGCAGTCGCTAGCGCGTCAGACTCCTAATCTTCAATCATGGGATTTCATGGGTTTTATCCCCGGCTGCGGCACGTATCCTTTCTGACAGTTGTCTCTCACCAATAGGTTGATAATCGTAAACCTAAGTGGGATAGAAGCTGGAGGCTTTGAAAGGATGTAGTAGTAGTACGGGTGTGAGAAATACCAGGAATCCATTGTTAGGTGCTCCAGCCGCCACAATATGACTATAATACTGTTAAAGTGGCGTTAAACCCAATACTATCCACCAATTTGAATATTAGACCCTACATCTCTACATCTCCTCTGATTCAAACGTTCGAATGCAAACGACGAGGATTGTCCGCTTTAAGCTGCAAAATTGGATGACAGGTGATGGTTGGGAGATGCTATGTATGTCTTAACTATAGATTTTGGTTTTCATATATATTACTTTATAACAATTAATATATATAATATAACTTTTGTGTATCTTATTACTTACTACAGGCCCGTAGGGGGGCATTTCAAGATAGATATGGCTTGCTTTGAACATTTCAAGATGGGTGGATTTTACTTTGATGCTTAGAGATTCTCTTCCGTGGTATACACGAGTTATTACAAACTAATGTGTCATTTCCATAATTGTGAAAGTTAGTAAGGTCTTGGCTTCCCCCTATCCCCTTCCCTCGTTTTACGGCTCTTCATAATTTTATTCAAATCTACTGACCCAATTTTAATCGTTGACACATTAAAACGGGGCTTTAACGGATTATGGGTGAAAAATTCTGGTTCTCACTTTCAATAGTTCCAAATTAGTGATCATAAATTTGACAGAAAAAAAGAAAAAAATAACGCCACGCATACGAGTGATTTTTATGAGTAACTTTTACGAGTCTCATTCACACGGTAATTCTACAAAATGTACAAGACAGGTCTGTCCTGTTTTATGTTATACCTGACAGTAAGGTTCCACACAGCGCGGTGGTGAACGTTTGTGAACGCCTGTACAGTTTCACTAATTTACACACAATCTCACTTTTCTGTACGCTCAAAGAAAATATGACGGTAAAAAGCATTCTGGTTCCTCACAATATTTTCTGCCCTATCTTTCTCATGTTGGGGTTTTGTTGTTGATATTCTTTTTTTTCTTTTTTTTTTTTTGTTTGTTTGGGTTTTTTTAATTATTATTATTATTATTTCTATTTGTTGTTGCTTGGGTTTTTGTTTTGTTTTGTTTTGAGTGTTTGATTTGTGTTCGTGTGTGTATGTGTGGTTTTGGGGGTTTGTTTCAATTGCGCGATTTTTATCTTCAACTCCTTCAAACTAGACTAGTCAAAAATTCAGTCGCCGGTTTTAGGTAATTATATTATTTTTAATAACAAGATGATAAAGAAAGGATGAATTTGAAATCACAAAATAAAAATTGATCATAAAAATTCCTGAACCGACATGACGAAAACGTTCAACCAAAACCTCGTAACTACAGCTTTGAATAGTTACGCGGTTTGGTAAGAACATCGACGATACTTATTTTATGTGCGCTAGCAAAATGTTGTAATTACAGCTTTATTAAAGCTGTAGTTACGACATTTTGCTTGCGTCCCGACGATGTATAGCTTGTTTATGTTTATCATTCTAACTACACTGTTACAACTTACCTACACATTAATTAAACAAGTATTTTAGTACTTCTTCCGGGATAAATGAAAGGCTTTATTCATTTTTGATGTTTGATGCAACCAGGTAAAAATAATTATGTTCTCAAGATAATCAGGTAAGCCTGATTATTGCTCGATAACAAGGTTATGGTAATATTCGTTATCCTTCATGGGATCGTTCTATATTAGATAAAACAAATTTGAAATTTATTTCATGTTTCTAAATTGAATTAACGGATCGCCGGACCCGCCCACTGATTCCGCGGCCACGTTTACTGAGCACCGACGGAAAGTTCAAATTAGACATTAAAACGGCGTAATTTATGCAAATTTTAATGACCAATAAAAAAGTAAAATGGTTGATTTGAGAAATAGATGTCGAAACCAAAGCTTAAATAAGCCGTAGTTACGACGTTTCAATCGCCAACCAAAAGAAATGATGGATATAAATATCGGGGTTTAAAATTCACGTTCGGTCTAAACGAACGATTATATTGGTCAGGTTGATAATTTAGTTGACAACCACGATTGGTCAATGGCTAAACGTAACTGTGTGGGAGATAAAAAGTTCACGTAGTTAGGTGCGGAAACGCTTCTTTCTTCAGTAAAGTACACACAATAAAAATCATATTTCAGATTATTTTTTCTAAAAGAAGCTCACAATAGAACGACTTGATATTAGAACTTTTGATAATTTGATATTTTAATGAAAAAAAAAACCTACTTTCTGACTTAATGTAATCCGATATTTTCATGGCTTTAGAGAGAGCGAAACAATACATTCAGACGTTTAAACTAATATGACAAAGGACTCTGTGTAACATATGGTTCCTTGATCATTTGTTTAATTTATAAAGATAACAAGACATAATTGAAAGAAGTGCGTACTAATGAAATAAGAATTGTAAAATGAATAGAAATACAACCCCTATTGTTTTTCAAGTACACTGTTTGTCTTTTTCTTTTGCTTGAGCATAAATAATTGTTTGCATTATATCAATTGACGAAACTCGACTGTCAATCGAAGATACGATCGATCGAATCATTCATTTAGACCAAAAGGGAAATTTGAACTACAAAATTGACCGAGATTTTTGAAAGCAATTTAGATGATGTGGCGACTTAAACGTCGTAACTACAGCTTATTTAAGCTGTAGTTACGACGTTTAGGTCGCCAACCAACCATTTTAGTGTTTGTTGTTGATGATGTTCTTTCTTACTCTCAATACATTTCGCAAAATTACGCTGTTTAATTTTTTAGAAGAACTTCCTGTCGGAGGTCAGTGGGCGTGGCCAGCGATCAGTTTATAGGACAGTTTATCCTTTCTTCTATTGATTTGTTTCAGTCCCTAACTCAATCTCCTGACGCCCTTAAAAGTTTTTGTCTACAGCGAATACATTCTCAGAGCAATTCAGCTAAAACTGTTGATATCATTTAATTAGCTCTTAGAAGAGACTGTCTTGTAATACAGAAGGAATGACATTACAATTCCGACGTGCACAATCAGTTTGGGATTACATTAGAGATTCGGAGAATATATTTTTTGGTTGCTTGAAGGAATGAAACTAAAACCCTATCGACATTGTCTGAAGCTGAGAACCGGATAGACACAGAATGTAACTTGATTTTAGTTTCTTTCCTCCGTGAAAAACACACATTCTTATAACAATTGAAAGGTTGTCGGTATAAATCAAAGAATAAATCGAATAATCGTAACAGTCATTAAGACTGAAAAAGTACTTTGAACGCCAACATTGATGTAAAGCATTTGTGTTGGCCGTCGTCACGTGGCATGTAACCATAAATAACAATCAGACAAGTTGGTTTGCCACCAAAACGTTTTAACTATAGCTTACTTAACTGTATTTTGACATTTCAGCCGCCGAACGGAAAAAAAGTTTTAAAACATAAAAATGTTTTTTAAAAGTCAGTGAAACAGAGGATATTGTTATTTTGAAATGGGGATTAACGCAACTTTTAACAGTATTTCAGGCATATTGCGGCTGCTGCAGGTCCTAAAAGGGATTCCTGCTATTTCTCACACCAGTAATACCATTTCCTTTTCGATTCCCCAGCTGCTCATCCCACATAGGTGTGCAATTAACCTCCATCGGTGGGAGACAAATGTCGGAAAGGATATTTGCCGAGGCCGGGGATCGAACCCGGGACCCCTACGCGTTACCACTGTTTTTCATTGTGGGTTTGTTGTTGTTGTTGTTTGGTTTATTTGTTATTGTTGTTGTTGTTGTTTAATGTATATCTCTTTTTAAACCTTGTAATGCTGATTACAATACTATACAGAATAACTTTAAAATCATAGGGCTGACCGCCTTGGACGGTCTAAATGAGGGTTAATATTTCTCTCTAAACAACTCAGGCTGAAAGGGGACAAGCAGGAGGTGTAGACCAGGATAATACTGCACTTGTATACAGGCTGATTTTTGTCTACACCTCCTGCTAAAACAGGAGTATTCCGGATTCAGCATGACAAGGATCAAAATGACGAATTTAATAATACGATATTTTCTACAACCAATTTAATATTTTGTTTTTGATTTATCGTTAATTTCTGCGATAATTTGATAATTTTGTTCAGATCTAAAGGTCATGATATTCCGCAAAACATGTAATGCCGTATGTAAAATGACGTGTAATTAAACAAATTACTACTCTTATATTAAGGGATTTACAGGATTTTTCTTTTAAGTAGGATTGATATTATTATATTTTCGTCTGTTGGTCAGCAAAATGTTGTAAATACGCATTTAGTAAAGATGTTTTGCTCGCCCACCAACGTTTTGATATGGAGTGTAATCACTTTTATTAATAGCTCTCCCAAAATTTGAAAAAGTACGTAAGGAATTTCGAGGAACATTGATTTTAAGTTATTTGGGTTTCTTTTTATTCATTCTTCTTTTTCCCTAAACAACATCAAGTACAAAACAATCCATTCATATTGAACTACATGTATTGGCGACATTTTCGCGGGACTCGTATATACTCGGGCACCGGTAATATGCATTCTAGATAAGAATAGCACTGATTATCCGCCATTAAACAGAATTAGTTAAGTTATAAATGAAATCTGTCACAATGTTGCTTTATCCAACATCAGAATCGGCAGCTAGCTAGACTTTAAGTCTGGTAATATGCTAAAAGCCCTTATATTTTAAAGAAGTGCACTACTTAGGTTTTTTTAAAAAAGGTTTTGTAAATTTGAACTTGATGTAACATCAACCAAAATCGGGTTACATAGCGATTGATTGGTGTTTTACGGCGCATTTATAGCTTTGGTCATTTAGCGCGCAAGGAATTAAAGGACAGTATAACATAAAACAGAAGAGTATAGAAACAACCACAAGACTAGATGGGGAATGAAACAAAAATGATAAATGAAGACACATTATTCGCCTTTTACGAGTTGCTAGATGTTATATTTGTTCTGCCATGTGAAATAGCAGATATGACAAGATAAAGGCCTACGGGGGTTTATTCTAATACCCGTTTAAACCATACGGAGTATTACAAAAATGCTAGTGCTTTTCCAAAGCTTATTTACATCAAGATAAGAAATATGAGCGCGTGCGTGGCATTTCCAACAATTACTCATATGCGCCAAGTAAAGACTCAGATCAGCCTGTGCATCCGCACAGTCTGATCAGAGTCTTCACTCTGCGCTCTGTAGATAGATACTGACCCAATACTTCTTTAAACAATCAGCGAATATTCTAATTGCCCCGAAATGGCTGTCCGGGGTGCTCAATGTGTGCGAGTCACGCACCTGCGAAATTGTTGGAAATGTCGCGCACATGCTCATATATGCTTTGGAAAAAAACACCAACATACTGCAGTCAGGAGTTACGATGATAGCTGTAGTTAGCCTGTAACTTTAAGCGCCTCCTACGACAGGCCACGGAAAAGGTCGAGGTACCCCTAGTGCTTATAGATAGCGTAAATACATGTGTGCTCTGTATTTAAGAGATGAAGAGAATTGTTGAGGTTTTGAACTTAAAGGCATATCTGCCCTTTGAGGAAGAAAAATCAGTTAAAAGAATATATCGTTTATTTGGTCAGTAAATCAAACAAGGACTTTTTAATATCACTATACAAAAGGAGGGTATGAGGAATGATCTCAAGAAAGAGTATTTTGTATTTTTCTTATCGATTTCATCTCCTGTTTTCTTACATTTTGAGATCAATACGACTGCATCCGATTCTTCAACGGAATTATTCGGTAATCTTCGGCATAGACTGCTGTATGCACAGGTGCTAAACTTTACGGAAATGTCCGTGGCAGAACAATTTGATTGAGTGGATAGCGGGAGTTAAAACGTCATCACTGGCGTCATAATTTTATGTAGACAAACCTTAAATTGTGGTCACAATTTAAATTATTAAAACTTTCTTTTGAATTGTAAGCTTACCGCGTAGAATAATTTTGAAATGATTATTTCAATCGTCATGTTTATTCCTGCCTTAGAGCATGAAGCATGGTTTCTTACTTCTTTTGTTGTGCGTTTTGGGGGAGTATATGGCTTTTAGAAACCCTATCAAACTGCATGAAAGCCGGATCTATGCCGATGTGTGACTTGGTTTTTACTTTTATACCCCAATGAAAACGAAACGAAATTAATTCTCTTCATTACTTTTTATTTTGACAATACAAGTTCATTCAAAGTAATTTTTAAAATCAGCGAGTTTCGTCAGTTTCTCGTTGACCTACTTTATGTGAAATTAAACATTAAACTATTTTCGTAATCATTTTTTTTTCCTTCGAGGTATTAACTATAGCTTCACATAAATGTCGGCCAATTTCGGGGGTCAAAGTTCAGTTCCGGTATAAAGGTATGATTTATGGGCCAATTGATTCTTTGATTGGCAAGTACCTTCCATTTATCAAAGGATACTCGTCCAAAAGCAAAAGGAAGCTAGTGCAGGCATTGCAAGTTTTGTTGGAGCGACAAAATTCGAGTAAACAAAAGTTCGAACGAGTTTTATTTTTTCAAGTTGGAATTGTTTTTACAATAGTGATTCCCTGGATGCTTCATTTTTGGCGGGAATCGTCGGCACATATGGTATACGAGAAAGGCTAATGATAAAATCAAAATTGTGTCGGCGTTAAAGCCTCCAAAGGTTTGGAAGGTATTAGTAGTTTATTATTTACTCGACAGAAATCTCCCCGGACTCGTCTATATTTGGCATTCTACAAAAACAGCGGTGTCAATCAAATAACCTGAAATGTCTGATTTCCGATGTTTATGTTGTTATTGCCGTTGTTGTTGTTTAATGTTTTTTCCAAAAACCTTCTAACTCTAACTGTTACAGACACATTAAAAATTATCCAGAAAAATGTGCGGACAGAAAACATAGATTAAGCCTTATCATACTGAATAAAATCCTTCTTTAGAATCGCATTAAGATTAAAGGGCTAAAAGGTCTGGAAGGCCAAATATTGTGGCTTATTATTTTTTGTTAATTAAATTCTGTACAGCTCTAAAATTAAAATGCCAATATGTGGTTAAGACTAACATCAGACTGCATAAATGTGAAGGCTGATCTTAGTCTACACCTCTTGTCAAAGTAGAAATATTCCGGTTTCTCCATAAGAAGGGTTGAGAAGATTTGTTTATTTATTTTGTTTAGAAGTCTAGGAGGATCTTTAACTCGTCTTTGTCATCTTCGTCTCTAGATCGGAACAACTTGGCTATCAAAACATCGTAAATACAGTTTGTTTAATTTGTAGCTACCACCATTCGATCGCCCAAGGACTATATTTTTCATCATAATAACACTTTCATATCTATGAAAGAAAACAGACCGGTCCAAACTGAAAATACAAACCTTATGAGTTAATTCTGATCTCACTTGATATTGGTATACAGTCGGACGAAAAGTAAATTTTTGATAAAAAAGAAAACGATCGATCCTGCCAAGTCTGTTTGACAGACAAGGGTCATAACTTTTCCCTCTCTACAGATTTTCTGTATGTAGATTATCTATTTTAGCTAATTATATCTTGATTCTTAAAATACTTGATGTAATTGACCTTTGCTCAATTCGATTTTTTTTTTCAAATGTTTATAACGCAGAGTTGCCGACGACAATTAGAAGTGTAACAAATTTTAGATTTTTTTTCAACTTTCTGGATAGTGTTAAGCACTTTCTTCGTTTTACACATTCAAACTTTTCTAAGATATTTTCGCATGGGTTAATGAATGGGTTAATGAATATTATCGAGAATGTTTTTGCCAGATAGACGTTGAATACAACCGATGCCTAAGGTAACGCCTTTTCGTTTCCGCCAAAATGACGTTATGACCCATTATTCATCCGCACTTCAATAGATTGGTTTCGATATTTTAATAGAAAAATAAAATAATAAGGTATATAATAAATAATATAATCAACTGGTTATTCCAGATATGAAAAATACTTCACTCGGATGCGTTGTTATGCTTTAAAAAACTCGTGCTGCGCACTCGTTTTTTCAACGCCTAACAACGCATCCTCATGAAATATTTGTTCATATCTGGAATAACCAGTTGATTATCGTCTATTTATTGTTCTCATTGAGGTATGAACTTAAATACTCTATGAATAAGCAAAGTCAGTGTTTTGTGAGTATACATAGGGAATATTACAACATTGTATTTTTCTATTTGCTGTTATCGTGTTCGAGAATCGTGTGTAGGTATTTTTATTGGATGAGACCTTCGGTCTCATCCAATAAAAAATACCTACACACGTATCGAGAACACGATACCACAAATAGAAAAACACACTGTTGTAATTTTCCTTTTATTACATACCTTTAAGACATGACACTTTAAATTATTATTTAAATAAAGAAATAACCAACTTTGAAAAAGCCGAACGTCAATGCACAAAAAAGTAGTCCGTGTTTAACGGTACTAGACGAATACGGTTTTTTAGTACACGCCGAATACGGATTTTTTTATTTATTTTTTTTTTTTTTTTTTTTTTTTTTTTTGTCGATTTGTATTGGATAGCCAGATTTTAATTCATATCATATATAGGTATATAATAATTAATACTGTCTGAAGTAAGACCCGGACCGTATGAATCGTATTTAAACCCCCTCTACCTAAAAATTAACCGTAGTAACCCACTCCCACACGACCAAATTTTAGGCCGGGCCAAATTCAAAGAAGATGCAAACGATTTTTAGTTGATGATATTTCAAGAATGTAAGTCTTTTGGGGTAGAAAACATTTTGGACAATGTCAACACTGTTTTGAAAATCCTTTATGTAATGGTGGAGTCAAAAAATGATATTGTGTGAGAACGGATTAACTGCCTATTTAGAATTTAAACTTGGAGTAAATGCACATGAAGCTCAAATAATTTACTATTGGTTTCACGATTATGCAGGATTGGAATCTACTGCTACCTTATATTCAAGAATATCTGTTTAATTCCTCCCGTAGATTGTATTTTTTATAGGATAGACATTGCGGCTGTTGAATTTCTCCGTAAATTGTTTTCTGTATTTGTAGATAATTCCATTGATTTCACAATATCTTTGAAAATCATCCCTCGGGAATTTCTTTTGTCCCGTATATCTATCATATTTTCTGTAGAAAAGTTGTAGTCTTTATACCACATTATGGGCTCTTTTACTCGTTTTTCTAACTGTCTAACCTATCTGTCATCATTTATAAAGACTAGACCTGTATGATTATAAAGTTTTCAATTGTATCGTCAATATTTACGAAGGTCGCGGATTTTCTTCACGTGGCGCGAATAACCGTTCGGACCTTGCAAACCAACGTCATCGTTACGTCATCAGGAGTTATGTTCGCTAGCCGGTCTGTAAAGATCAGTCCTTTCATGCGACATGATATAGGACGTTGGCTGTTTCGCTAGTAAATTTGTTACCTTCATTTGACTTTGGGTCATATGCAAATGAGGTCTTTCGATGTCGACAGCCGAATTCCGTGATATCTAAAAATAACCTGGAATTCCGCTGAAATTTTCCGATATAACCACAAAAAGCCACTTTAGGTCTATTAAATTACCACCAAGACAATACCTAACCCTACTTAAAGTATTAAATGTTCGTTTGAGTCTAGTTTTCGGCACTTGTTAATTTTTTCTTATCTAGGTTTCAGAAACATCGATACCTCCCTTTAAGTTTGAATTAGCTCAAACCAACGTCATCGTCATCTGTCGCTATAGCCGGTCTTCAGTTCTGTAAATATCAGTCCAAAACTGCCGTAAGCCTCAATATGAATGTTGTCACTTATCGTAGTTTTGCGCTAACCATTTGTTGTGACGTGATTAAGGATGTTGGCTGTTGGCTGTTCCGCATGTCAATATGTTGCCTTCCGTTGATTTGGGGTCATATGCAGATAGGGTCATGCGGTATAGACAACCAAATTCCGTGAGATCTAAATATTAACCTGGAATTCCGGTGAACCATTCTTTTATAATTTAATTGTTAGTTTCGTCTATCATAAACGAGCGATCTGATTGGTCGAAAAATTTAATTCATACCTCCATGAACAAAATTTTGAGTACGCAGCCATTTTGAATGCTTCCGCACAAAATAGTTCACTACAAAAAGGTATCAAAATTTGTTAAGTTGTTGCATTTTTCGCTCGATGCTATTAAATTATAAGAAATGAAGATAATATTTTTTGTTTTCATGGAGGTATGAACCGAAAAACCTAATCACACAATGTATGAATCCGCTTCGCGTATTCATACAGTGTGATTAGGTTTTTCGGTTCATACCTCCATGAAAACAAAAAATATTCTCTTCATCTCTTAAATATCCGAAAAAAGCCACTTTAAGCCTATCAGATTAGCGCGAAACAATATCTCACTCAAATTCAAGCGTCCGTTTGAGCGTACTTTTTGGCATATTGCATTTTTTTCTTATCAAGGTTTAAGAAACATCACTTAAAAGCTATCTACACAGTTTTTGTGCAAAGAAAGATTGGTCTTTCTGCATTTCGATTTTTGAGAAATATTTACAATGTTATAGGTCAAAAATACCGAGGGAATAGTTACTTTCCGCGAATTTCGGAAATACCTTTTGACAACTATTTTAACATGTAACAAAATATTAAAATGGTTGATTGGCGACCTTTACGTCGTAACTACAGCTTAAAAAGTCGTTTAAGCCGCCGAACCAACAAAAATGCCTCACATTAATGTCGACCAACATTCAAGTTCAAAGTTATCTTTCGGTCTAAATGCATGATTTGATTGGTCGATTAATTCAATGACTTGATTGACAGTCCCGCCCGGCAATTATAGTCTTGTGCGACCAAAAAAAGTTGAAATGCATATTGTATTTACTGACTATGGTAAACAATACATGAACCATAAAGGTAACTCCGTGAGCACTTTGTTTGGGATAAAGGACGAACAACTCCTATTGAATTGAAATAGAGCAAATCTGGATAAAATAAAACCGTCACAATGCCAGCCAAATGCTATTATGAGTATACTAATAGAGACTGGAGGCTAGGAAAGGATTTAGTGGTAGGACTGGTGTGAGCAATACCAGGAGTCCATGGTTAGGTGCTCCAGCCGCAGTGATATGACTGAATTACTGTTCAAAGTGGCGTTAAACCCATTCAATGAACCAATTAAAATCCCAGAGTAGAATATCGGTGAAGAGCTTATCATTCTATATGCAAAGAGTTCCCTTGAATGGGATTTTCTAGCCTCAAAGCGTCACGAAAGGGCATTTAACTATAAACTTTAACATCAAAACACAGGCCCGATCCTTGACCTGACCTTAATGAACACGTACATTGTTTTTTAATAAAGTAAAAGTTTAACAGTACCCTCTATGAAGGATCGCTACCCAACAAGCTTTTGCGTATATCATAGTGTGTTTCTATAATGTTCCTTATCGGAAGCATTTACAAGTTGTAAATGTGAGAGCATTAATTAAACGAGCGATATATATCTAAGGCTTTATTTTTATTTGATGTTTGATGCAAGCAGATACCTGTAAATAATGATGTTCCATTCTCAAGATAATTAGGTAAGACTTTCATTGTACTGATAAACAAGGTTCGGCGAATTCTCTATCTTACATTTGATCGTTCTAACTTTAGATCATTGTCGTGTCTTAGCTCAAGGTTTGAGATTTCTTATCCAACTGCAAGAATTCGATAGCTAAACGGTATTTGATATCAATAAAATACAGAGACCGATAGCAACTTCTAAAATTCTACTGAATAAAGGTTGTTTGAAAGATAACGACGCACACAAATAAGGCTTAACAGGATAGTTTGACAAGTTCATCAAACTATACAAAGAGTCAAATACAACATATTACCCTGAAGGATTGCTTTGCGCTGAATGCATTTTCAAACGAAATAGTGTGCATTTTGTTTTTACTTAAAAAATCTATTGTAACTTAAATGGGGTATCGATGTTGCTGTTTGTTGTTTGTATATTTGTTTTATTTTTGTATTTAAATACAGAAAATTGTAATACAAATACAATTTTCTGAAAAGTTGTTTTGCGAAAATCAAAATAATCTCAGATTCTTCATTGATAGCCTATGTAGGTTGTTAATCTATGTTAAGATTTTACCAGGACAGTCGCAATGATTATTGAGGTGCATTTAATCGTGACGTCACCAGGAGTTATATTCGCTAGTCGATTTTCGATTCTGTAGAGTTTCGTTCATAAAATGTCGAAAGTGTTTATAAATATTGAAACTTACTACAGGTTATCGCCTACCGTTTAGTGTGACATAATTCAGGGCGTTGGTGTTTTACAGTCGTCACTTCGTTTTCTTCTGATGACTATGAACTATCTTCAAATGAGGTCATGTTACTTTGACACTGAATGCGGTGAATTCTAAAAATAACACTTGAATCCGCTGAGCCTTTGCTAGATGATAGAATGAGACATTTTTAACTCATTAGTTTACCACGAAGACGTTATCTTGCTCACAATTAAGTAATAAATACTTGTTTGAGCATTTTAGGCGTCATTTGGATTTTCCCTTTTCTGGTTTATAGAAAAATCGACCCCTGTAATAGGACGTAATTGCGAAACTTTTATTGGTTTAAACATATTTTATTGCCATTTATGTACAAACATTACAAATTACATTATATAACAAATGTTCATATAAGTCTGGCAAAGGGGTCCGGCCACAAGTTCTTCCAACTTAGATTCGGCCGTTCCCCTTTGGAAGTACATACATAATTTAATGTCTTCTATATTTGTTCATTAAAGAAATGACAAGATAAATATGAAAAAAGAATGAGAAAACAATTTATCCAATTATGGAAGTAAACAACTGAAGATAAAGAATTTAAACTAGTGTTTGGGATGTTTGCAGCTTGAAGACAAATAATTATTTGGGGGATCATTCCAGAAAATTTTGGATGTTGTTGAGAATGTTTATCTGTCTGTCGGGCTACCGGCCGCGATCGCGGATCACACGAAATTTAAGCAAATCGTACAGGTATTACTGCTCGACGTTGTCATTTAAACCTTTCGGTGTCTTTAATAAAGTTTTGGACACATTGAAATATTGTTGAATTTTCTTCTAAACTTAATTGTGTTGAACCATAGAGTAAAAACTTCGAACTTAGAGGATGAAAGCGACGTAGTTTGTGGAACATTTTTACTCTTTGGGCTGTAAAACGTGTACATTGAAAAAAATAGTGTTCCACATCCTCAATTGGATAACCACAGTTACATCTTGGGTCAGGCGATAAATGGTTGATAAAAAGATCAGAGTTAAGGCTGCTGCATTGGTTTCGTAGCCTGGTATGATATACAGAGAATTTTCTTTCTCCAACAAAAAATGACGCGGTACCTCGTGATTAGCAAATGTTCGTAATAATGAGGACTTAAATAAAGATAAGGAATCGATAGATTTTATAGGATTAGGAAGCTCATTCCATAAGGAAACAGCTGATGGAAAAAAAGATTTTGAGAATAATTCTGTTCTACAAACGATTGCATCAATGTCATCAACATTACGAAGGGAATAACTTGTTCTAGTGTTTACTTGTTGTGGAAATAAGTCAGAAAGATAATTTGGGGTGAGACCATTGACTATTTTATAAATGAGAACAAGCTTTTGGTATTTACGCCTATTTTCTAAACTTAACCAGCCGATTTCTTTGTATATGTTGTCCAAAGATGTTGATCTAGTTAAACCAGTTACAATTCTGGCTGCTTCTATTTGTATTTTTTCCATGGAATCTTTTTCGCGCGTACTACAGTTATCCCAAACTTTTATTCATTCGAATGTTGTTAATATTAAAATAGTAGTTGCCGGTTAAAAGTTATTTGATGAGTGCATGATTTTCGGAGTTTACCACGCATTAGTCCTGATGTTTAGTATCTATAGTAAACGTGTGACATATGGTTCTCGTATCGCATTATCTATTGTATCATAATTAAAACTTTGTTAACAGCTGGTAGCGGTATTGAAATAAGAGGTGCAAAAAAGTAAAAGGAATTATTAACTGTTGTCTTTGAAGGTTCCTCACAAAGTTTTCTGCCCTATCTGTCTCTTTTAGGGGTTTTGGTATTGTTTTCTTTCTTTTTTTTTTTTTTTTTTTTATTTCTATTTGTTGTTGCTTGGGGGGGGGGTATTTTTTTAATTATTTGTTTTGAGTGTTTGATTTGTGTTCGTGTGTGTGTGTGTGTGTGTGTGTGTGTGTGTGTGTGTGTGTGTGTGTGTGTGTGTGTGTGTGTGTGTGTGTGTGTGTGTGTGTGTGTGTGTGTGTGTGTGTGTGTGTGTGTGTGTGTGTGTGTGTGTGTGTGTGTGTGTGTGTGTGTGTGTGTGTGTGTGTGTGGTTTGGGGGGTTGTTTTAATTGTGCGATTTCTATCTGCAACTCCTTCAAACTAGACTAGTCTAAAAATTCTGTCGCCGGTTTTAGGTTAATATATTATTTTTAATGACAAGATGCTAAAGAAAATCACAAAATAAAAAATTGATGGTAAAACTTCCTGAATCGACATGACGAAAATGTTCAATCCAAACCTCGTAACTACAGCTTTAAATAAGATGTAGTTACGCGGTTTGGTTAGAACATCGACGATACTTATTTTTATGTGCGCTAGCAAAATGTTGTCACTGCAGCTTTGCTTAGTAACGACATTTTGCTCGCGCCCCGACGATGTATAGCTTGTTTATGTTTATCATTCTAACTACACTGTTACAACTTACCTACACATTAATTAAACAAGTCTTTTAGTACTTCTTCCGGGATAAATGAAAGGCTTTATTCATTTTTGATGTTTGATGCACCCAGGTAAAAATAATTATTTTCTCAAGATAATCAGGTAAGCCTTATTATTGCTCGATAACAAGGTTATGGTAATATTCGTTATCCATCATGGGATCGTTCTACATTAGATAAAACAAATTTGAAATTTATTTCATGTTTCTAAATTGAATTAACGGATCGCCGGACCCGCCCACTGATTCCGCGGCCACGTTTACTGAGCACCGACGGAAAGTTCAAATTAGACATTAAAACGGCGTAATTTATGCAAATTTTAATGACCAATAAAAAAGTAAAATGGTTGATTGGAGAAATAGATGTCGAAACCAAAGCTTGAGTAAGCCGTAGTTACGACGTTTCAATCGCCAACCAAAAGAAATGATGGATATAAATATCGGGGTTTAAAATTCACTTTTGGTCTAAACGAACGATTTTATGGGTCAGTTGATAATTTAGTTGACAACCACGATTGATCAATTGCTACACGTAACTGTCTGGGAGATGAAAAGTTCGCTTCTTTCTTCAATAGTACATAAAAAACATATTTCAGCTTATTTTTTTCTAAAAGAAGCTTACAATAGAACGACTTGGTATTAGAACTTTTGATAATTTGATATTTTAATGAAAAAAAAAACCTACTTTCTGACTAAATGTAATCCTGTCTTTTCATGGCTTTGAGAGAGCGAAACAATAGATTCAGACGTTTAAACTAATATGACAAAGGACTCTGTGTAACATATGGTTCCTAGATCATTTGTTTAATTTTTAAAGATAACAAGACATAATTGAAAGAAGGACGTATTAATGAAATAAGAGAATAAAATGAATAGAAATACAACCCTCATTGTTTTTCAAGTACACTTTTGGTCTTTTTCTTTTGCTTGAGCATAAATAATTGTTTGCATTATATCAATTGACGAAACTCGACTGTCAATCAAAGACACGATCGATCGAATCATTCATTTAGACCAAAAGGGAAATTTGAACTACAAAATTGACCGAGACTTTTGCGAAGCAATTTAGTTGGTTTGGCGACTTAAACGTCGTAACTACAGCTTATTTAAGCTGTAGTTACGACCTTTAGGTCGCCAACCAACCATTTTAGTGTTTGTTGTTGTTGTTCTTTCTTACTCGCAATACATTTCGCAAAATTACGATTTTTAATTTTTGAGAAGAACTTCCTAATGGAGGTCAGTGGGCGTGGCCAGCGAACAGTTTATAGGACAGTTTATCCTTTCTTCTTTTGATTTGTTTCATTCTCTAACTCACTGTCCTGACGCCATTAACAGTTTTTGTCTACAGCGAATGCAATCCCAGAGCAATTCATCTAAAACTGTTGATATCATTTAATTAGCTCTTAGAAGAGACTGTCTTGAAATACAGAAGGAATGACATTACAATTCCGACGTGCACAATCAGTTTGGGATTACATTAGAGATTCGGAGAATATATTTTTTGGTTGCTTCGAGGAATTAAACTAAAAAACTACCGACATTGTCTGAAGCTGAGAATCGGATAGACACAGAATGTAACTTGATTTTAGTTTCTTTCCTCCGTGAAAAATACACTTCTTATGACAATTGAAAGGTTGTCGGTATAAATCAAAGAATAAATCGAACAATCGTATCAGTCATTAAGACTGAAAAAGTACTTTGAACGCCAACATTGATGTAAAGCATTTGTGTTGGCCGTCGTCACGTGGCATGTAACCAAAAGTAACATTCAAACAAGTTGGTTTGCTACCAAAACGTTTTAACTATAGCTTACTTAACTGTATTTTGACATTTCAGCCGCCGAACCAAAAAGTTGCAAAACATAAATGTTTTTAAAAGTCAATGAAACAGGGCATACTGTTATTTTGAAATGGGGTTTAACGCACCTTTTAATAATATTTCCGGCATATCGCGGCGGCTGTAGGTCCTAAAAGGGATTCCTGCTATTTCCCACACCAGTACTACCACTTCCTATCCAATTCCCCAGCTGCTAATCCAACTTAGGTGTGCAATTATCCTCCATCGGTGGGAGTCAAATGTCGGAAAGCATATTCGCCGAGGCCGGGGGTCGAACCCGGGACCCCTACGCGTTACCACTGTTTTTTTGTTGTTGTTGTTGTTGTTGTTTGGTTTATTTTTTTTATTTTTTTTTAATGTATATCTCTTTTATACGCCCGTCGAAGACGGGACGTATTATGGGATCGCCCGTGGTGTCCGGGCGTCCGGGTGTACGGGCGTCCGGTTGTCCGGGCGGTGTCCACTTCTTTGTCCGGAGCATAACTCTGTCACCGTAAGTCCGATTGACTTTAAAATTGGCAGTTATATTCTTCTCATCATTACGGAGTGCAGTGCACAGGAACCATAACTCTACCTGGCCTATTTTTTGAGTTATTGCCCTTTGTTGTTTTTCATACTTGAATCTTGTCCGGAGTATAACTCTAAAAGTATTATAGCTAGGATCATGATACTTCATGGGTGTATAGATCTCACCAAGGGGGAGTGCAGTGCACAAGAACCATAACTCTACCTAGCCTATTTTTTGAGTTATTGTCCTTTGTTGTTTTTTATACTTGAATCTTGTCCGAAGTATATCTCTAAAAGTATAAGAGCTAGAATCATGAAATTTCATGGATGGATAGAGCTCACCAAATGGGAGTGCAGTGTTCAAGAACCATTACTCTACCTAGCCTATTTTTTGATTAATTGCCCTTTGTTGTTTTTTATACTTTAATCTTGTCCGAAGTATATCTCAAAAAGTATAATAGCTAGAATCATGAAATTACATAGATGGATAGAGCTAACCAAGTGGGAGTACAGTGTACAAGAACCATAACTCTACCTAGCCATTTTTTTTGAGTTATTGCCCTTTGTTGTTTTTTATACTTGAATCTTGTCCGGAGTATATCTCTAAAAGTACAATAGCTAGAATCATGAAATTTCATGGATGGATAGAGCTCACCAAGTGGGAGTGCAGTGTACAAGAACCATAACTCTACCTAGCCTATTTTTTGAGTTATTGCCCTTTGTTGTTTTTCATACTTGAATCTTGTCCGGAGTTTTTCTCTAAAAGTAAAATAGCTAGAAACATGAATTTTCATGGATGATTAGAGCTCACCAAGTGGGAGTGCAGTGTACAAGAACCATAACTCTACCTAGCCTATTTTTTGATTAATTGCCCTTTGATGTTTTTTCATACTTGAATCTTGTCCGGAGTATATCTCTAAAAGTATAATAGCTAGAATCATGAAATTTCATGGATGGATAGAGGTCACCATATGGGAGTGCAGTGTACAAGAACCATTACTCTACCTAGCCTATTTTTTGATAAATTGCCCTTTGATGTTTTTTCATACTTGAATCTTGTCCGGAGTATATCTCTAAAAGTATTATAGCTAGGATCATGAAACTTTATGGGTGTATAGATCTCACCAAGGGGGAGTGCAGTGCACAAGAACCATAACTCTACCTGGCCTATTTTTTTAGTTATTGCCCTTTGTTGTTTTTCGTACTTAATCTTGTCCGGAGTATATCTCTAAAAGTATAATAGCTAGAATAATGAAAGTTCATGGATGGATAGATCTCACCAAGGGGGAGTGCAGTGTACAAGAACCATAACTCTAACTAGCATATAATTTGAGATATTGTCCTTTGTTGTTTCCAATACTTTGTTTGAGAAAAAATATTCATTCAAAATAACCTCAGTTCTATTCAAACCTCCAGTTAATATTAAGCAGTGTGACGGGCGTATCTTGTGACAATTTGGCACCTTGTTAAACCTTGTAATGCTGATTAAAATACTATACAGAATAACTTTAAAATCATAGGGCTGACCGCACTGGAAGGTCAAAATGAGGGTGAATATTTCTCTCTAAACAACTCAGACTGAAAGGGGACAAGCAGGAGGTGTAGACCAGGATAATACCGCACTTATATACAGGCTGATCTTTGTCTACACCTCCTGCCCAAACAGGAGTATTCCGGATTCATCATGACAAGGATTAAAATGACGAATTTAATAATACGATATTTTTTTAAAAATTTAATATTTTGTTTTAGATTTATCGTTAATTTCTGCGATAATTTGATAATTTTGTTCAGATCTAAAGGTCATGATATTCCGCAAAACATGTAATGCCGTATGTAAAATGACGTTTAATTAAACAAATTACTTCTCTTATATTTAGGGATTTCCAGGACTTTTCTTTTAAGTAGGATTGATATTATTATATTTTCGTCTGTTGGTCAGCAAAACGTTGTAAATACAGCTTTAGTAAATATGTATTTACGACATTTTGCTCGCCCACCAACGTTTTGATATGGAGTGTAATCACTTTTATTAATAGCTCTCCGAAAAATTTGAAAAAGTACGTAAGGAATTTCAAGGAACATTGATTATAAGTTATTTGGGTGTCTATTTATTCATTCTTCTTTTTCCCTAAACAACATCAAGTACAAAACACTCCATTCATATTGAACTACATGTATTGGCGACATTTTCGCGAGACTCGTACTCGGGCACCGGTAATATGCATTCTAGATAAGAATGGCACTGATTATCCGCCATTAAACAGAATTAGTTAAGTTATAAATGAAATCTGTCACAATGTTGCTTTATCCAACATCAGAATCGGCAGCTAGCTAGACTTAAAGTCTGGTAATATGCTAAAAGCCCTTATATTTTAAAGAAGTGCACTACTTAGGTTTTTTTTAAAAAGGTTTTGTAAATTTGAACTTGATGTAACATCAACCAAAATCGGGTTATATAGCGATTGATTGGTGTTTTACGGCGCATCTATAGCTTTGGTCATTTAGCGCGCAAGGAATTTAAGGACAGTATAACATAAAACAGAAGAGTATAGAAACAACCACAAGACTAGATGGGGAATGAAACAAAAATGATAAATGAAGACACATTATTCGCCTTTTACGAGTTGCTAGTTGTCATGTTTGTTCTGCCATGTGAAATAGCAGATATGACAAGATAAAAGCCTACAGGGGTTTATACTTATACCTGTTTAAACCATACGGAGTATTACAAAAATGCTAGTGCTTTTCATCCAAAGCTTATTTACATCAAGATAAGAAATATGAGCGCGTGCGTGGCATTTCCAACAATTACTCATATGCGCCAAGTAAAGACTCAGATCAGCCTGTGCATCCGCACAGTCTGATCAGAGTCTTCACTCTGCGCTCTGTAGATAGATACTGACCCAATACTTCTTTAAACAATCAGCGAATATTCTAATTGCCCCGAAATGGCTGTCCGGGGTGCTCAATGTGTGCGAGTCACGCACCTGCGAAATTGTTGGAAATGTCGCGCACATGCTCATATATGCTTTGGAAAAAAACACCAACATAGTGCAGTCAGGAGTTACGCTGCAAGCTGTAGTTAGCCTGTAACTTTAAGCGCCTCCTACGACAGGCCACGGAAAAGGTCGAATAACCCCTAGTGCTTATAGATAGCGTTAATACATGTGTGTACTGTATTTAAGAGATGAAGAGAATTGTTGAGGTTTTGAACTTAAAGGCATATCTACCCTTTGAGGAAGAAAAATCAGTTAAAAGAATATATCGTTCATTTGGTCACTTAATCAAATAAGGACTTTTTAATACCATTATACAAAGGAGGGTATGAGGAATGTTCTCAAGAAAGAGTAGCTAGCGGGAGTTAAAACGTCATCAATGGCGTCAAAATTTTATGTAAACAAACCTTGGTCACAATTTAAATAATAAAAACTTTCTTTTGAATTGTAAGCTTACCGCTTAGAATAATTTTGAAATAATTATTTCAATCGTCATGTTTATTCCTGCTTTTGAGCATGAAACATGGTTTTCTTACTTATTTTGTTGTTCGTTTTGGGGGAAGAAATGGCTTTTAAAAACACTATCAAACTGCATGATGCCCCAAAGCGGATCTATGAAGATGTGTGACTTGGTTTTTACTTACATACCCATTGAAAATGAGATTAATTCTCATCATTACTTATTTCTTTGACAATGCAAGTTCATTCAAAGTAATATTTAAAATTAGCGAGTTTCGTCAGTTTCTCGTTGACCTACTTTATGTGAAATTAAACATTAAACTATTTTCGTAATCATTTTTTTTCCTTCGAGGTATTAACTATACCTTCACATAAATGTCGGCCAATTTCGGTGGTCAAATTTCAGTTCCGGTATAAAGGTATGATTTATGGGCCAATTGATTCTTTGATTGTCACGCACCTTCCATTTATCAAAGGATACTCGTCCAAAAGCAAAAGGAAGCAAGTGCAGGCATTGCAATTTTTGTTGGAGCGACAAAATTCGAGTAAACACAAGTTCGAACGAGTTTTATTTTTTCAAGAAGCTGGAATTGCTTTTACAATAGTGATTCCCTGGATGCTTCATTTTTGGCGGGAATCGTCGGCACATATGGTATACGAGAAAGGCTAATGATAAAATCAAAATTGTGTCGGCGTTAAGGCCTCCAAAGGTTTGGAAGGTATTAGGAGTTCATTATTTACTCGACAGAAATCTCCCCGGACTCGTCTATATTTGGCATTCTACAAAAACAGCGGTATCAATAAAATAACCTGAAATGTCTGATTTTCGATGTTTATGTTGTTGTTGCCGTTGTTGTTGTATAATGTTTTTCCAAAAACCTTCCAACACTAACTGTTACAGACACATTAAAAATTATCCAGAAAAATGTGCGAACAGAAAACATAGATTAAGTCTTATCATACCGAATAAAATCCTTCTTTAGAATTGCATTAAAATTAAAGGGCTAAAAGCTCTGGAATGCCAAATATTGTGGCTCATTATTTTTTTGTTAATTAAATTCTGTACAACTCTAAAATTAAAAATGTCAATATGTGGTTAAGACTAAGATCAGACTGCATAAATGTGAAGGCTGATCTTAATCTACACCTCTTGTCAAAGCAGAAATATTCCGGTTTCTCCATAAGAAGGGTTAAGAAGATTTGTTTATTTATTTCGTTTAGAAGTCTAAGAGGATCTTTAACTCGTCTTTGTAATCCTCGTCTCTAGATCGGAACTAACTTGGCTATCAAACATCGTTTGTTTGTTTAATTTGTAGCTACCACCATTCGATTGCCCTAGGACTATATAATAACACTTCCATATCTATGAAAGAAAACAGACCGGTCCAAACTGGAAATACAAACCTTATGTGTAAATTCTGATCTCACTTAATATTGGTTTACACGCGGGCGAAAAGGAAATTTTGATAAAAGTGAAAACAATCGATCCTGCCAAGTCTGCACGGACTGTGTAGACTGGCCAGGGTAATAACTTTTCCCTCTCTATAGAATTTCTGCATGTAGATCATCTATTTTAGCTAATTATATCTTGATTCTTGAAATACTTAATGTAATTGACCTCTGCTCAATTCGATATTTTTTAAATTGTTTGTAACGCGGAGTTGCCGACGACAATTAGAATTGTAACAAATTTTAGATTTTTTCATCTTTCTGGATAGTGTTAAGCACTTTCTTCATTTTACACAAACTTTTCTCAAATGTTTTCGTATGGGTTAATGAATGGGTTAATGAATATTATCGACAATGATTTTGCCAGATAGACGTTGAATAAAACCGATGCCTAAGGTAACGCCTTTCGTTTCCACCAAAATGACGTTATGACCCTTTACATGACGTTATTGTACAAACAGCGGTAAATCATAAATTGATGAATTCGATATTTTTAATGATTTATTGCAAAATGTAAGGTCATATTATAAATAGAACATCGATTTCTTGTTCATAAGATCCTGAATTTTGTAATCTAAAACCGAGAAACTCGGTAGAGCCTCGTTTTAATTTGTTTAAAGATGACTCGATAAATTCGATGATCACTCCTACAATATCCTCTATTTATAGAATAGGTACCAAACAATATTTGTTACTATTTATTTCTCTTTGTCCTACAACAACAACTAAAAACAGGCGGTTAGTAATTTTGAGTATTCGAAAAGTTGTTCCCGATGTAAATGCGCCTGACTAGAAGCAACGGTAACAAATCAAAAGAACCTGAAAGCCATGTCTTGACCGATACATCAAACATGATTAACAAAAAACATAGCCGATGCCCAAACGCATAAATAAATGTGTCGATTGAATTAATAAGATCAAAATAATCCTCGTGGCTAGCCAACAATACATGAAAGAAGTTTCGATATTTTAGATTGTGACCCACAACAATGTAAGGTTCGTTTACTTTAAACTTTGATGTAAGTGATGACGTTTTAACTTTCGCTAGACGTTCAATCGACCCCATAGGTCACGGAGATTAACGAATCTCCCGTAAGGTTTTGCCAAGACCACTTGTGCATATAAAAGTCAATGCCGAAGAATAGCGAACATTTCGAGTGAAGAATCGGGTGCAGTCGTTTAGAACAAACATGAGTTGAATTTGATAAAAAAAAAAACAACATAAAACACTCTTTCTAGAGAACTTCACTCATACTCTCCTTTTTTGCATATTGATAGCAAGAATGCATTTGTTTGCTTAAGTGATCAAATAAACGATAATTTGTTTAAACAATTTTTCATTCCTCGGAGGGAAGATAAGGCTTCGATCAAGATGACCAAACACTATCGAACATTTCCGTTTGAAAATTTACCCGTGTAAAGCTGGATACCATTCTTAAATCGTTAGACAACATTTTGTCATCCTGAACTCAGGACTGACTTTCACAGACTCTTGTTTAAAAACATAATTTTAAGATATAAAGAGATTTATTATATACCTTGCTGTGAAATCTTGGGATTTCTCATTGGAGTGACGATAAAACTTTCCAGTTTCACCCTATATAATAAATCTTTAATCATTTATTCATCCGCACTTCAATAGATTGGTTTCGATATTTTAATAGAAAAATAAAATAATAAGGTATATTATAAATAATATAATCAACTGGTTATTCCAGATATGAAAAATACTTCACTCGGATGCGTTGTTAGGCGTTAAAAAACTCGTGCTGCGCACTCGTTTTTTCAACGCCTAACAACGCATCCTCATGAAATATTTGTTCATATCTGGAATAACCAGTTGATTATCTTCTATTTATTGTTCTCATTGAGGTATGAACTTAAATACTCTATGAATAAGCAAAGTCAGTGTTTTGTGAGTATACATAGGGAATATTACAACAGTGTATTTTTCTATTTGCTGTTATCGTGTTCGAGAATCGTGTGTAGGCATTTATACTGGATGAGACCTTAAAAAATACCTACACACTTATCGAGAACACGATACCATAAATAGAAAAACACACTGTTGTAATTTTCCTTTTATTACATACCTTTAAGACATGACACTTTAAATTATTATTTAAATAAAGAAATAACCAACTTTAACAAAGCCGAACGTCAATGCACAAAAAAGTAGTCCGTGTTTAACGGTACTAGACGAATACGGTTTTTTAGTACACGCCGAATACGGATTTTTTTTTTTTTTTTTTTCGATTTGTATTTGATAGCCAGATTTTAATTCATATCATATATAGGTATATAATAAATAATACTGTCTGAAGTAAGACCCCGACCGTATGAATCGTATTTAAACCCCCTCTACCTAAAAAGTAACCGTAGTAACCCACTCCCACACGACAAAATTTTAGGCCGGACCAAATTCAAAGAAGATGCAAACGATTTTTAGTTGATGATATTTCAAGAATGTAAGTCTTTTGGGGTAGAAAGCATTTTGGACAATGTCAACACTGTTTTGAAAATCATTTATGTAATGGTGGAGTCAAAAAATGATATTGTGTGAGAACGGATTAACTGCCTATTTAGAATTTAAACTTGGAGTAAATGCACATGAAGCTCAAATAATTTACTATTGGTTTCACGATTATGCAGGATTGGAATCTACTGCTACCTTATATTCAAGAATATCTGTTTAATTCCTCCCGTAGATTGTATTTTTTATAGGATAGACATTGCGGCTGTTGAATTTCTCCGTAAATTGTTTTCTGTATTTGTAGATAATTCCATTGATTTCACAATATCTTTGAAAATCATCCCTCGGGAATTTCTTTTGTCCCGTATATCTATCATATTTTCTGTAGAAAAATTGTAGTCTTTATACCATATTATGGGCTCTTTTACTCGTTTTTCTAACTGTCTAACCTATCTGTCATCATTTATAAAGACTAGACCTGTATGATTATAAAGTTTTCAATTGTATCGTCAATATTAACGAAGGTCGCGGATTTTCTTCACGTGGCGCGAATAACCGTTGGGACCTTGCAAACCAACGTCATCGTTACCTCATCAGGAGTTATGTTTGCTAGCCGGTCTGTAAAGATCAGTCCTTTCATGCGACATGATATAGGACGTTGGCTGTTTCGCTAGTAAATTTGTTACCTTCATTTGACTTTGGGTCATATGCAAATGAGGTCTTTCGATGTCGACAGCCGAATTCCGTGATATCTAAAAATAACCTGGAATTCCGCTGAAATTTTCCGATATAACCACAAAAAGCCACTTTAGGTCTATTAAATTACCACCAAGACAATACCTAACCCTACTTAAAGTATTAAATGTTCGTTTGAGTCTAGTTTTCGGCACTTGTTAATTTTTTCTTATCTAGGTTTCAGAAACATCGATACCTCCCTTTAAGTTTGAATTAGCTCAAACCAACGTCATCGTCATCTGTCGCTATAGCCGGTCTTCAGTTCTGTAAAGATCAGTCCAAAACTGCCGTAAGCCTCAATATGAATGTTGTCACTTATCGTAGTTTTGCGCTAACCATTTGTTGTGACGTGATTTAGGATGTTGGCTGTTCCGCATGTCAATATGTTGCCTTCCGTTGATTTGGGAATATATGCAGATAAGGCCATGCGGTGTAGACAACCAAATTCCGTGAGATCTAAACATTAACCAGGAATTCCGGTGAACCATTCTTTTATATCCGAATAAAGCCACTTTAAGCCTATCAGATTAGCGCGAAACAATATCTGACTCAGATTCAAGTGTCCGTTTGAGCGTACTTTTGGGCATTTTGCAATTTTTTCTTATCAAGGTTTAAGAAACATCACTTAACCCATTCCAACACAGTGGAATTTTAGACTGGTCCAAAATGAGAGAAGCTGCAGACGACAATTTCAAGATGATAGAACTTAGAATTTTTTCGTCATTTTGAGTACAAAACATTGTGGATAATGAAGAAATTGCTTGATACAAGCAATTTCCTCATTATCCACAATGTTTTCAAAGGCTTTTTTCTTGAGGGGCGTAAAAAGGAGGGATTGAGTTGTAATGGGTTAAAAGCTATCTACACAGTTTTTGTGCAAAGAAAGATTGGTCTTTCTACATTTTCGATTTTTGAGAAATATTTACAATGTTATAGGTCAAAAATACCGAGGGAATAGTTACTTTCCGCGAATTTCAGAAATACCTTTTGACAACTATTTTAACATGTAACAAAAAAAAAAATGGTTGATTGGCGACCTTTACGTCGTAACTACAGCTTAAAAAGTCGTCTAAGCCGCCGAACCAACAAAAATGCCTCACATTAATGTCGACCAACATTCAAGTTCAAAGTTATCTTTCGGTCTAAATGCATGATTTGATTGGTCGATTAATTCATTGACTTGATTGACAGTCCCGCCCGGCAATTATAGTCTTGTGCGACAAAAAAAGTTGAAATGCATATTGTATTTACTGAATATAGTAAACAATACATGAACCATAAAGGTAACTCCGTGAGCACTTTGTTTGGGATAAAGGACGAACACCTCCTATTGAATTGAAATAGAGCAAATCTGGATAAAATAAAACCGTCACAATGCCAATCAAATGCTATTATGAGTATACTAATAGAGACTGGAGGCTAGGAAAGGATTTAGTGGTAGTACTGGTGTGAGCAATACCAGGAGTCCATGGTTAGGTGCTCCAGCCGCAGTGATATGACTGAATCACTGTTCAAAGTGGCGTTAAACCGATTCAATGAACCAATTAAAATCCCAGAGTAGAATATCGTTCTACATGCAAAGAGTTCCCTTGAATGGGATTTTCTAGCCTTAAAGCGTCACGAACGGGCATTTGACTATAAACTTTAACATCAAGACACAGGCCCGATCCTTGACCTGACCTTAATGAACACGTACATTGTTTTTTAATAAAGTAAAAGTTTAACAGTACCCTCTATGAAGGATCGCTATCCAACAAGCTTTTGCGTATATCATAGTGTGTTTCTATAATGTTCCTTATCGGAAGCATTTACAAGTTGTAAATGTGAGAGCATTAATTAAACGAGCGATATAAATCTAAGGCTTTATTTTTATTTGATGTTTGGTGCAAGCAGATACCTGTAAATAATGATGTTCCATTCTCAAGATAATTAGGTAAGACTTTCATTGTACTGATAAACAAGGTTCGGCGAATTCTCTATCTTACATTTGATCGTTCTTACTTTAGATCATTGTCGTGTCTTAGCTCAAGGTTTGAGATTTCTTATCCTACTGCAAGAATTCGATAGCTAAACGGTATTTGATATCAATAAAATACAGAGACCGATAGCAACTTCTAAAATTCTACTGAATAAAGGTTAATTGAAAGATAACGACGCACACAAATAAGGCTTAACAGGATAGTTTGACAAGTTCATCAAACTATACAAAGAGTCGAATACAACATATTACCCTGAAGGATTGCTTTGCGCTGAATGCATTTTCAAACGAAATAGTGTGCATTTTTGTTTTTACTTAAAAAATCTATTATAACTTAAATGGGGTATCGATGTTGTTGCTTGTTGTTGTTTGTTTGTATATTTGTTTTATTTTTGTATTTAAATACAGAAAATTGTAATACAAATACAATTTTCTGAAAAGTTGTTTTGCGAAAATCAGAGAGCGTTCATCAAAATAATCTCAGATTCTTCATTGATAGCCTGGGTAGGTTGTTAATCTATGTTAAGATTTTACCAGGACAGTCGCAATGAATATTGAGGTGCATTTAATCGTGACGTCACCAGGAGTTATATTCGCTAGCCGATTTTCGATTCTAGAGATTCGTTCATAAAATGTCGAAAGTGTTTATAAATATTGAAACTTACTACAGTTTATCGCCTACCGTTTAGTGTGACATAATTCAGGGCGTTGGTGTTTTACAGTCGTCACTTTGTTTTCTTCTGATGAATTTGAACTATCTTCAAATGAGGTCATGTGACTTCGACACTGAATGCGGTGAATTCTAAAAATAACACTTGAATCCGCTGAGCCTTTGCTAGATGATAAAAGGAGACATTTTTTAGCTAATTAGGATACCACGAAGACGTTATCTGGCTCACAATTAAGTAATAAATTCTTGTTTGAGCATTTTGGGCGTCATTTGGATTTTCTCTTTTCTGGTTTATAGAAAAATCGACCCTGTAATAGGACGTAATTTCGAAACTTTTATTCATTCGAATG
The DNA here is from genome assembly GCA_946902895.1 of Fragum fragum. Taxonomy (NCBI): domain Eukaryota; kingdom Metazoa; phylum Mollusca; class Bivalvia; order Cardiida; family Cardiidae; genus Fragum; species Fragum fragum. The sequence goes on along the minus strand of OX336378.1, from coordinate 39,273,124 downwards.
TTGTTAATATTAAAATAGAATATGCCGGTTAAAAGTTATTTGATGAGTGCATGATTTTCGGAGTTTACCACGCATTAGTCCTGATGTTTAGTATCTATAGTAAACGTGTGACATATGGTTCTCGTATCGCATTATCTATTGTATCATAATTAAAACTTTGTTAACAGCTGGTAGCGGTATTGAAATAAGAGGTGCAAAAAAGTAAAAGGAATTATTAACTTTTGTCTTTTAAGTTCACTTTTTTCTCATACGCTTTGTGTTAAATAAAAAAACGAGTTATGCGAGGTTTGTCTGGGTTTCAAATATAAAAATCGAACTTCTTTATTTTCTTTTATCTTGAAGACGTAAGGCAGCCTTGTTGTCCTTCGATTTCCGTTTTTATTCTTTAACTGTAAAACATTCGAATCGTATTAGATCTTTTCCACCACCTTTCAAGTTTAAATTAATGAGATTATTTGACTAGAAGAAATTCCAGTGAAATAATTATATGACATCCCGATCTCCGCCTGCAATCAATCCGTTGTCATAAAATATTTCGCAGAAGGCTTCTGAAGCATTTCTGAACTATCTTATACGAGGAACTGCTAATTCTTTCGAGCCTGTGGTGACTAACCATACCGGCAAACCGGCAAGATCGAAACATTTTACTTGTGTAACATATGGCTATTATTGGAAGCAGATTTAATTTTATATTTACAACTTTCTACAAAAGTCGCCATGCATTATACTTATACCACAGATTCCTTCTCTCACATTTAGTTCATATAGTTTGTTGTTGTTTGTATGTTTGTTTGTTTCTTTTGGAGGTTGGATATGCGGGACAAGCAGAAGATATTGATAGTAATGAATGATTACTTTTATCGATAACATTTACGAAATTGGAAGAAGAAAAGGTATGTCTATAAATGCAGTAACATTTCTAACGCAAATTATATTCTATTTAAGAACGACAAATTACAAACAATTTACGGTCTAGATAAACTTTAAATCATTCCCTTTACGTGACGCAGTTTTCATGCCATTGTTAACATGTATTAAAGATAAAATACCCATCGTTATCCAGTATTGAGCAGAATTAGACAAGTCATAAATGAAATCTGTCACAATGTGACTTTATCAAAAATCAAACTCGACGGTTTGCTAGACTTGGAGTCTGTTAACATTCTTTCAACTTGAACTTTTTACCCATTACTAGACAGCAAAATATTAGATAGGTCCAAATTGAAAGAAGCTGCAGACGACATGATTCAAATTTATGTTGTTGTTTTTTCAACTGTCTAGGTAGAAAGCATTGTGGAAATGAAGAACTGGCTTATTGCAAGCAATGACTTCATTTCCCACAAAATTTTACCATATGCTTTTCCTGAGGGCTGGCATAATGCGTTGAGAATGAGTAAAAGGGAGAACACTCCTCAGAAATGTATAGTTGGATTTAGTGTACGGTTAAACCAAAATGAATACCCTATCACCGAGCACCATTATGACAGGTATGCGCTTTATTAATTGGTCGAATTGTAATTTATCGGAACGTGATATCAACAATTATCATGTTGAACTCGGAAAACTTCTGCTTTGGCAGGGGATATAGACTAAGATCAGCCTGAAAAATATATGCAGTCTGGCCTAAGTCCAGATTACCTGTTTTGTGTTTCAAGCCGAAGTTATCTATAGAATTGCATGTAATAAACAAACAAATATTGACCAACAATAAGGCGCTCCAATTCTTTCAGTCCTTTGATTTTATTACATTTTTATTAAGCATGACCTGATTTGAAAAATATCATCTCGAAGATGAAACGGAAAAAAACGGTCTTTGGATTCATGTTTCCGTTACTTAGAACGGGTTCGTTTGTTATACCACAATTTAAGCAAAGAAGAAATGAAAAAAGGAAAGTTTGAACAAAGGCTGACACTTGGCATAAGATAGATAGATGTATCATGTTTTCCGCTTTGATTTAAAACGGCATTATTTTGAAAAGTTTACGGCTAGTAGCATGTGACAAAAAAAGTAAAATAGTTGGTTGGCGACCTAAACGTCGTAACTACAGCTTGAATAAGCGTAGTTATGACGTTTAAGTCGCAATACCAACAAAAAAAAATAAAGAATGGCGGCCAATGTCGGAGTTGAAAGTTCAGGTCCGGACTGAATAAATGATTTGATAGGTCGGTTGAATCCCTGATTGATAGCCGCGATTGGTAATTTTTTACTTATCTAGGATTCAGAAACATCGATATCTTGCTTTAACGTACATATTGTAGTTTGGGCAAGATAACCATGACGTAAAGACGATGCCTAACCGTTACGTCCGACAAGTCAGAGACATAAGCATGATTTTCAATGATATTGCTTTTCATAAATTATTGAATCTCTCTCTCTCTCTCTCTCTCTCTCTCTCTCTCTCTCTCTCTCTCTCTCTCTCTCTCTCTCTCTCTCTCTCTCCCTCTCTCTCTCTCTCTCTCTTTATATATATATATCCTAATGTGCCTTGTTTGTGGCGCCAATGAGACTTATCGTATTCCACGTATAAGTACGAAAAAACTAAACATAATTTAAAGTTTCAATTAGTGCCAAGCCTTAAAATTTGATAGCCTACAAGATTTTATTTTCATAGGATTATTCCAGTCATTTCCGACAACTTGTCTTAGTAATTCGAGGAAACGGCAACTGAAATTACAGTCACTGCCTCTTAGATTCATGAAACTATTCATAAAGCGTAATTAGGGGACAGCTGATTTCAATCGACCAATCAAATAATTCATTTACACCGGGAAACAAATTGAACTCCGACACTGGCCGATATTTATGCGATTCATTTTTGTTGGCTTGGTGACTTAAACGTTGAATAATCTGTAGTTACGACGTGTAGGTCGCAAACTACCATCTTTTTATTTGAAAATTTAAAAAAAAAACGCTGTATTATATATTATATCTATTGGAATTTTCTGTTGGAGGCTGGACAGCGGAGTCAGTTGGCGGGACGAGCGATCTGTCAATCAAACTTAAAAGATAAAGTTTATAAGTTTTGAACGGTACCTGACAATATTGCTTATTGCTGTTCATTCCTTTTCACCCCAATTGACAAATCGCTGGCCCCGTCCACTGACTCCTTTGGCCCCGCCCATTAACTCCGACAAGAAGTTCCACTTCTATATTTAACGGCGTTATTTTGCAACCTTTATGGCCAGCAGCATGTAAATAATAATTAGAATGGTTGGTTGGCGACCTAAACATCGTATCAACAGTCGCCGAACCAACAAAAATGGTTCACCAAAATGACTGCCAAAATTGGAGTTCAAACTGAACTTCCAGTCTCAATGAAAGACTTCATTGTTCGATTGATTATTTGATTGATAGTCGCGATTGGTTAATTGTTTAACATTTTATAGTAACTGGCGACAATTGTAACACAAATGATTTAATTCTAGTTTCGTCTATTAAGATTCAAGAGTTTTATCGGCTGAATTCCTTCCATACTTTTATGAACGGCATTTTTTAGCACGCAACTATTTTGAATCTTTGCGTATGCATAGAGTTAATCCATAAAGTTTTATTAAAAACTAGCAAAAATTACGCTTTTTTGCACTTAATTAAGACAAATGAGGAGAATAGTTTTGTTTTCAGTGAGATAGGAATCTAAAACTTTAATCACACTTATATATGAATCCGCTTTCTGCACCCATACAGTGTGATTAAGTCCTTAGTTTCATACCTCAGCCGCTGTTATAGCGCATCAGACTCCAAATCATCAATCATGTGGTGTCATGTGTTCGATACCCGGCGGCGGCACATATCCTTTCCAATACCTGTCTCTAACCAATGTGTGGATAATCGTAAACCAAGTTGACAGAAATTGCAGACGCCATTTCCAAGTGTGCTTAAATTGTAACATAAGTGTCAAATTGGTTAGGAATCAATGTGAGTGAGGGCAAAGTTGCTTGTTACAAGAAATTCCTCCTTTCCCCACAAAGTTTTCACTGATGGTATTTCTTTCGGGCGTTAAAAAGCGTCATTGTGTGGTAATAGGTTTGAAACTTGCCCGGCGATTTTGATCAAACTTAATAATATCAGCCTCAAATAATTGCTTTATTAAATCTAATTTAAGTCGTTTCGGTTTGTTTTCACGAACCTTCAATTCGAAATTTAAATAATGATTCCCCGGGTGTTTCTGTTTTGCAGGAATATTCAGACGCATATGGCAAATGAGATAGGCAAATGATTATATCAAAAATGTGTCAGTTTGAAGGCCTCCAAAGGTTCCGAAGGCGTTAGAAGTTTATTATTTTCTTGACAGAAATACCAAAAGGCTGGACCATATTTGGCTTTCAAGAGATACAGTGATGTCAATTAAGGAATCTGAAATAGTTTATTTAACTAAACAGGATATTTCTTTTTGTTTTTACGACTATTCCGGACAGTAATAGCGATTGTCTATGACGTAGTCAACATATGCTTTGCGTAAAAGCAGTAAAAATCCCAAATGATATGACAAACAATTCTGCGTATCTTGACTTGGAAATGATTTTAGCTTATACATTATCAAAGGAAGCCAATAATTCCCTTTTCAAATCGGTTTTAACCCATTCCCACACAACAAATTTTTAGACTGGTCCAAATTGAAAGAAGTTGCAGACGACAATTTTAAGTTGATGGATTTTTTTTCGCCTTTTTAGGTAGAAAACATTGTGGATAATGAAGAAATTGCTTTATACAAGCAATTTCTTCGTTTTCCACAATGTTTTTCAAAGCTCTATAATTGCAGCGCGTAAAAAGGAGGGCTTGAGTGGGAATGGGTTAAATAGATTTTTGACTGAAGTTTCCATATCTATAATAATGATTATATGGTAGGTCACCATTGAATGTCCTGTCTTTTTGAAAGCGGGGCTCGCACACGCAAAAGTTGTTTCTAATATGAATAACGATCGCTGCTTTTAAAAATGGGCGAGGAGAAGGAGGGACAACATGGTATAAGGCTTGAGCTTATTACTCGTGATATTTCTGGGGGGGGGTTGTTTGTTTGTTGTTTTTTTTTTTCTAACATTATTCTAGTTTCGTCTATCAAGGTTCAATATTTTTGATTGGCTGATCTCTTTTTTTTTCTTTTCGTACTTCACTTTTCGTATTTTGAACACGCACCTATATTTTGTATGCTTTGGTTCAAAGAAGATCCATAAACTTTTAAAATATTTGCTTTGTTTCAAGAGAGGTTTATTTCATTGAGGTATGAACCTAAATACTTAACCCTTGACATGCTGTATAAATTACCTTACTGTATTGCTGTAAAAACAAAGGGCTGAAAGCACTGATAGAAGATGTTGTTCAAAAATCAATCTTTCTTTTGGAAATCAGGTTCATTAACAGCTGTGGCAGGAACATTACAAGCAGTAGGTGTAGACCAAGATCAGACTGCACTTATGTGCAGGCTGATCTTGGTCTATACCTCCTGCCAAAACCGGAATATTCCGGGATCAGCATGACAAGAGTCAATAAAGCTAAAGTATGAATCCGTCTCGCGGATTCATATTTTAGTGTGATTAAGTTTGATTATGTTTTTAGGGTCGTATACATCAGTGAAAACTAAAAGAGTAATATTCACCATTATTAAAAAAAAATGTTGTCAATTATTTCTGAAGACGGTCTTTAAAGGTAGGTATCGATGATTTGTTCATGTCACAGATTTTGATTATTCTTATTACATCTCGTATACAATTTTAATACAATATTCTGAAAGTAGTTTTGCTTCAATCAGAGGTCTCAATCAGAGGTCAATTATCTGAATAAACAGGGGTATTTCCCTAATAGCCTACGTAAGTTGTTAATCTATTTTTAGATTTAGCCGAGACAGTTGTGAAATATATTGGGTCATTCACGCGGTGCGTATAATCGTTGGGATCTCGTATTCAGTTTGAATTTGCTCAAACAACGTCATCAATACGTCATCAGGAGCTATGTTCGCTAGCCGGTCTAAATTATGTAAAGATCAGTCCAAAACTGTCATATGCGTTAAAAAGAATATAGACACTTACCATTGTTTTGCTCCAACCATTTGATGTGACATAATGTAGGACATTGATTGTTCCGCTCGTCAATTTATTGTCTTTCTTTGACTTAGGGTCATATGCAAATGAAGTCCTGCGGTATCGACAACCAAATTCCGTGATGTCTAAAAATAACTTGGAATTCCGCTGAACCTTTCCTATATAACCAAAAAAGGTCACTTTAAACCTATTAAATTATCGCGAAGACAATATCTGACTCAAATTTAAGTATTAAACATCCGTTTAAGCGTATTGTTTGGCGGTTTGAAATTTTTTCTTATCTAGGTTTCAGAAATATCGATACCTCCCTTTAAATAACTTATATAGATCCTTATCATTTATACATATTCTTGTATCGTACCTCGAACCTTGGGAACAGGTTAAGACTCATATTATGGTGATAATTGACCAGGCTGCCTTTAACATGAAAAAGAACTGTAATAAATGTATGATAAGTGTGATTAGGTTTTCGTTTCAAACCTTCACGAAAGCTGGAAAAATATTTTCTTCATCTCTTATAATTCAACATCCTCGAGCGAAAAAAAATTACAAATTATGATATATTTTTTTCATTATTTTATTTTTTTGTGCAGAAGCATACAAAATAGCCGCGTGCTCAAAATTTTGTTCATGGAGGAATGATAACTATTCGGCCAATAAGTACGCATGTTTTTGATAGACGAAACTAAGTATTAGATTGTTTCGCGTTACTGAGCGTCATCTTAGCAGGACCAAAACACTGATTATGTTATCAATTGACCACGTAATTCAAATTACCGTTGTCCGAAAGATTTTTTGTGTGGTTTTTTGTTGTTTTTTGTTTGTTTGTTTATTTGTTTGTTTGTTTGTTTTGTATGAAAGAATTAGAATGACTGTTTTTTACAATAAGATCGATAAATCCCTGTTTTGGCGAACAAAAAGTGAACAGTTTTACAAGCATACAATTTCTGTTTTTCATCCAATGAGAGATAAATCAATCTTAAACTGAACAATAAACCTCTATATGCAGATTTACAAGACAGCATGAAAATTGATAAAATGTTGAACAATACTCCTGGAAGATTTTCCTGGTCTTTATGGAACAATATCCTAAATCTGTTGTTGTGAACAAACAAGACACCTATATCGTTAGTAAGGTCGGCTTTGTTAGTGTCAAACTAGTTTAACCAATTCCTACACAATCACTTCTTTTAATGCCCCTATATATAAAAGCTTTGGTAATGATTGTGGACATAGAAGAAATTGCTTATTTCAAGGAATTTCTTCAATGCCCTCAATGTTTACTATCCTAAAATCCTAAAAGACAAAGATTTCTTTAATTTCATCAAACTAAAGCTGTCGTCTGCATCTTCTTTCAATTAGACCAGTCTAAAACTTTCTCACGTAGGAATGGGTTAAGAGGTTTTCAACAAGGTATCATTTGAAAACCGTTTGATGAAATACGGCTCATGCAGGACCGTTTTTCAAGCACATGTTATTTTCTTAGAAAACTCAAGCACAAGTTCATTTACAACTACATGACTTTCCAGTGAACAAATATATGTAAAGTTTTGTTTTTCAATTTGTAGAGTATAATTCTGTTTTCTGAAGAAAAAAACACGCTCGTAAACTGGCGTCATTATATGCAAAATGACATCATTTTCAGTGAAACGAGAAGGCGTAACCTTAGGCCCAGTTCATTAACATGTGCACCAGTGTAATATCACCCAGGTAATATCAATTATTCACTATTTCTCCCCTGCTCCAAGACGGGTATTGAATACAATCAGACTTATATTCCCAGTTACGAAAACATCTTCTGTTTTTTTTTTCTTCCATAATACGAAATTATTTTCAAGTTGTACTTTATTGCATATTGTATTACTGTTCCAACCTTTTCCGGTACAGAAATAATTAAATGCTATTCATATTTTCATGGTTAGTGATAAACATGTCTTAATACAATATTAATTTCCCGTTGTCCTCAATGAAAACTAAAACCAAGTGATAATTGTTGAATAATTATGCCAGCGTGGGCTTGACACGAAGTAAGATGTGCAGTACATGCATTCGCATTGCCTTTTTTATATTTTCCCGATATTCATCGATTGTTATTAAATTTGTAATTTACGTCAGCTTTATTCATTGTCAAGTATTTTGTCAAGTCAACTCAATGGATCATTGTCCTTTCTTTTACCTTAAAGAGTAAGATCAATAGCTGTGACTGAGTTGTATTACTTTGTATATATCTGTATGGCTTTGTGCTTCTCTGTACTTGTCGATTAATAAAATTACTGTTCTTTTTTGTTAAGGTATGATTTTACACCTTTGCATGTACAGTCAACAAATACTTCATGAATATTATATTGCTGTTCTTATAATGGCACCACCTTTATTTTGCCTTTTACAGTTACGAATATCGAGAAAATGACAATTTGTCATATTTGCAGTGAATGAAATGAGCAGAACACGCGAGTCTAGAACGGCATGAGCGTAACTACAGCTTATTTAAGTTGTTTTAACGACGTTTAGGTCGCCTACCAACCTTTGAAGTATTTTACAGGCCACAAATCTCTCAAAACAACGCAGTTAAATATCAAAGTGGAACTTCCTATTGGAGTCAGTGGGTTCAGCCAGCGTGGTCAATGAGTGGGACCAGCGGGCTGTCAGTTACCTTCGTGATTCGAATGTATGCGTAGTTCTATGATACGTTTGTTGACGAAATCTATATCAGATAATTAAACCGTTGAACGTTTCGAGAGAAGCGAATGGGGTGTTGGGTGTTTATAGCGTTTTGAATTATTTTTCATTTATTTTTTTACGAAATTATGAATAATATGGTGAACTTACGATTCTTAGTGAAGATCAAACGTTATTGATTGAAATTTACAAAATTTAAACAAACAAAAAAAGATTACAAAAAAGTAAAACGGTAGCTTGGCGCCGATTTTGTCTGATTGCTGCTCCTCCATAGAGCTTTGGAAAAACATTGCGAAAATAAAGAAATTGCTTGCAACAACGTTTTCTGCCTAAACACAAGTTTATAAACATGCCTACACTATGTCCGCAACTTCTTCGAATATTTGGATCAGTCTAAAATTTGGATTAAATACGGTTGACACTTTGACATTTTTTTTTTTTTTTTTTTTTTTTTTTTTTGTGTGTTGTTGTTGTTGTTTTGTGTGTTGTTGTTTTATCATTTTGTTGTTGTTGTTGTTTGTTGTTGTTTTTTAATGATATTGACATTCTTTTCATTTTAGTATGGAATACGAAAGATAATTTCTTAAAATTGAAAAAATGGTTTTTTTTACTGCATTTGTGTCGGCATGGATAAAGGAATCAGTGATAATTTCTCCGAATTATCACTCTTTTAATGACGTCATTGTTTATAAACTACAGAGTGTAAATGGTGTCACAATTCCCGCCTCTTTAATCTTTCATATATAAAGCGGGGAAAAAACTTCTTTTTATTGGTAGGAATATCAATATCATATAAGCGTTCATTTTTATTACTTTTATATATATATAAAAAAAATATAACTCGTAACTCTAAAAATGGGGTTTTTTTTAAAAAAAGACTCGACAAAGCCTCATTTTTACGCTTTTAGAAAGACTAGTAATGAAACTTGAACTCTCATTTATTTATCCGAAATGCATAGCCGCAAGTATATTATTAACCGACAAATGAACTAGTCGGTCATGAAAGTATTACTGGTTTGTTATGTTACTAAATGCATTTCCAAAAAAGACACTAGACTCATTTCCATGATTCGAACTATCAGAATTTCAGCGTTAAACAAGACATTTTGTATTATTGTCGTTGCTTTCACTTTTACAACATACCTATAAATGTTTCTTGTAAATTATACATAAACTTAACAGACAAAATCGGACACGTCAGAAAAAGGTACATATCAAATATTGTCCAATACGGTTCCATAGAAGGTAGTCTAAGATAACGACACTTCATCTTGTAGATGACGTCATAATTCAAATAAACGTAATCAAAATGATAAAGAAGAAGGTAACTACATGTAGTTATACAATTTTCTTACTATTTCGTCGATTTCGTTTGATAAAAATGAAGGTACATGATAAATGGAAGACTAAATCACCGGAGCGATACAACATCTTGCATTATTTTGATATTCCATTCGACCTTCGGTCTCGTTACATATCAAAAAATTCCTACGCAGCTCAAAGCAAATACGCGACGTTGTATCTTTATCGTAACACATTATTCCCTGTTTAATCATTCGATAGTATACCGCTGTAATCGCAGAATGGAAATTTCGAAAATGAATTTACGAAGTATTCAAGAACTAATATTTCGTCTTAAGGGGAGTAAAATCTCGTTCATACAACTATATACAACAATATAGCTGTATTTACGACATTTTGCTCGCCCGATGATGTTTTGTTGATTCAAGAAATCATTTTAACATAAGTTTTTTAAATTTGTATTATCATTATATCATCATCATCATAATCGTTTTCATGCCCCAGAGAAAAATATATCTTTTTCACCTCCCAAATATTCGCACAATTCTTATTTAGAAAGCTGCCAATGAATCATTAAAGAATGGGCTACAGATTAAGAGTTCAAACTTAAGATTCATCCCGGTATTGGAAATGAATCATAACTAACTATTTGTGGTTAGGCAATATAATTGGATCCTTATAAGGAGTTTTACATATACTATTACTACGCCTGTATATTTTGTTTAAAAGAAATTATGTGAGTCGGGTCTTCAGTATTTGTAATATATCCTTTGATTTCAAAAGATCTTTAAAAATGGGGGGTCCTATTGTCCCATTTATATATTGTTAGACGTACAAGACCACTAAGATGGAAAGAAAACTCGCCTTTTTGCGGAAAGGTTTTGCGCGCTTGCAGACAAGTGGGCAGATCAACCGATATCTTGAAAGAAAGTGACACATCCGATTATCCTAACATTATAACGTTTTCTACCTAGGTTAAACGTATCTCGTGTGTGCTTCTTTCCAGTCGAGTATAATTCCTATCATCAACGTATACCTCAATCCATTCCCACACAATCCCGCTATTTACGCCCCAAAGGAAAAAACGGGAAGCATCGTGAAACAAATATTGTCTTCCGTGACCGTGATATTACAAAAATCTTATACTAAAATTCATCGTCTGAAACTTCTTTGACTTTGGGCTAGTCTAAGTGTTTGCATTCTGGTAATGGGTTAATCGCCTTACGTATAGCAGTACGGTGTAAATGTGAGCGCATTAATTTAACTAGACCTTTATTATACCTCTACCGGTGTAGATCAAAAGCTTTATTCATACTTGATGTTTGATGCAATCATGTTAAATAACGATGTTCTCTACTCGAGATAATCGGGTTAGATTTATCATCACTGATAACAAGGTCGAGCTTCAATGACATTTGATCTCCAACATTGATTCGTCAAACAATGTCGTAAACACGAGACGATTAGGTGAATTTAATACCAACTTGTACAGAAGCTTGTATTTTCTACTTGGACAAACAACTTAGGAAGTCTACATCGCATCGTGTGCATATTTTTTTGTTTGGATAGGGTTTAGCGCCACTTTAAACAGTATTCGGTCCTATCGTGGTGTCTCAATTTATGGTATCTCTTGAATTAGTACTGTCACTATATCCTGTCCGAGTCTCCAGCTGCTCACTCAACTTAAGTTGATTCCCAACCCATTGTTATAAAGTCGGGTTATTTCCGTGATCGGGGATCGAACCCAGGACCTCGTGATTGAGAGTCAGGCGCAATACCATCTACACTATGGCTGCGGCATCAATAACTAGTGGCCAGTGTCTAAAGATTTTTGTCCTAATTTTGTCGACATGTTTTTTTGGGGACAAGTCGACTGAAACCTACTTCGTGTCTTCAATCTAAAAGTCCATATACGATTGATCAATCGTTGGCCCTGCCTACATACTCCTTCGGCCCCGCCCATAACTCCGTCAGGAAGTACTGCTTCGATTTTTTAAAAGGCGTTTATTGCAAAATTCATGTCCAGTAGCATGTAAGATACAAGAAGAATGTTTGATCAGCGACGTAAACATGACTATTAAAATTATAAGATCAAAATGATACTACGTGGTAAGCCTTAAATTAATCAAAGAAGTTTTGATATTTTAAATTGTGACCGTCTACAATTTCAGTTTTGTTTCAATCAAACTATGACGTAAGTGATGACGTTTTAATTTTCGCTAGTCATTCAAACAATTAACTTGGTCTCGGCGATAAACGAAATAGTCCGTAAAGTTTAGTAATCAGCATCATCCCTGTGCATTTAAAGCGGCTCTTGCACAGATTATCAGTTAACTTGATGTGGAAAAATTATTCGCTTTTCCAATAGCTATTGATATCATTTTCACGATAAATATTCTTTCTTACTGTTAAATTTAAATTTCAAAATAATTAATATAATTTAGCCCTATGCCCTTCTTTGAAACGTCGGAAATTTTTGGGTTGTATCGTTTGTCTTCGTGTGAAGTCGATAACGATGTACTACTAGTGGAAGCCAGTGACGTAATTGATACGACATGGAAACTATAAAGAAGGAGGCAATTTTCGGTGCAATCGACAGATAACGTATTTACCCGATAGATTCCGGATCCGTCCGGGTTGTACTTCGCTGACTTTTTAGGCGTCTTGTAACGCAAAAAAATGCCTCTTTTCTCTCTCTCTCTTTTTTTTTTTTTTTTTTTTTTTTTTTTTTTTCAAACGTTCATTTCATTATAAAATCAGCTTAATAACCTTTTAACAAATTTATGAAAGCAGTACAGTTAGAAATTTGAAAACCTTTTTTATTTCTTTCAAAATCTGTATCGTGGAAGAATCAGGTGCATTCGTTCGATCTCGAAGGTAAACAGACTCGAGTTAAAATCGATAAGAAAAACACAAAATACTTTTTCCATAGAGCTCCTCTCATACACTCCTAAACCATAGATCCTTTAAACTCTTTTTTCCTTCCTCGGAGAGAAGATATGGCTTTAACAAAAATGGTGGAAAATGATCGAGTTCAAACTTCACTCACGAACTTATTGATTTGATTGATCAACAGTTTCTTTGATTTACAGCCGCGATTGGTCAATTATCTTTATGTGAGAATGTGCCTAGTATAAAGAGGCATGTAGTCGTAATTTTGGCTATTTGATTTTTGTTCTTGTTACAAGTCAACGGGGTCTATAATTCAGCAAATTTGAAATTAATGTTTCATTTCGCACGAACTGCCCCTATTTAACTAGGCTTAATTTTACTTGCACTCGCAAGACTTTATTATGATGTCCATCGTCATATCATAGAAAGTATAAAAATACAACATGAAAAAACTAGAGCTCCCACCAAAAGCGATTATGCTCCCACTAGCACCTTGTCATGAAAAGAAAACACCCTTAATGAGATGACTTACGGAAATGAAATAAACAAGTTGAATATTTTTTTTAATATTACACGAATGATATGACCAACGGATATGTAATAAACACGTTAAATATTTTTAATATTACATGAATGATTAGATCTACGAGATTTGAAATAAACACGTTGAATAATTTTGATTATATACGAATGATATTAAACTAGTGCAATAACTATATGCAAATGTATTCGATGCCCTGAGTGCTCCTTTTCGTTACCGACAAAATAACGTCATAACTCATGTTACGACGCCATTTTCAAACGGCGTTATATGTTTCGCGGAATATCATGTAGATCTATCAATTAATTATTTTATGTAATATTGATTTATGTAAACGATGAAGAGAATACGCTAAGCGGATTCATACATAAGTGTGATTAGGTTTTTCGGTTTATAACTCCATGAAAACAAAAATTAATCTCTTCATTTCTCATAAATTAAAAGCATGGAGCGAAAAAGCATTTTATTATATATATATTTTTTTTTTATAAATTTTGCGTGTTCAAAATTTTTTTGGTGTAGGTATGAATAATTTTTTCAACCAATCAGAACGCCCGTTTTTTGATAGACAAAACTAAAACTTAAATTATGGTCATATTATGAATTGAATATTGAATTCGTGTTCATAAAATCCCGAATTAATTAAACTCATCAAATACAACAAATTAACAATCGACAGGCCTCTTTTTTATCTGTTTAAAAATGACTCGTTAAATAGATTCCGTTTTCACTCATCTAATATCCTCTATTATTATCGCATTATGTATATAGTTAGATATACTTCTTTTATGCATACAGTTTATTAAGTTTTTCGCTTCATACCTCAATTAAAACAAAAAGTTCTTCAAATCTTAAAAGGTAAAAAACAGTTTTCAAGATAATATAGCCAATGAGACATGATTTATGTGCCTTTTTTCAATAGAAATTGGCGGATCTTTCGTACCACTGATACCACTGGTCACGCCTTCTGACACCGCCGGTCCCTCCCACTGATTACAACAGACAGTTCCACGAACGGTGTTAGTTTGCAAGACTAGTAACAAAAGGTAAAATTGGTTGGTTGCCTAAACGTGTATGTGGTAAATGTAGGAGAGTATCGAGAGTTCAGATTTCACTTCCAGTTTAAATGAATGATTTGATTGGTAGAATGATTCTTTGGTTGGCAGATACGTTAAGTCAATTCATGTTGCGACTTGGTTTGATACCTCTTTTTATTCAGATATTTATATTTCAATAGATTAAGTGGAAGAGCAGGATAAAAATAAATCAATTTTGGTTCTTTTTCAAAATGCACAAGATTTATGCGCTATGCTATGTCCTCAACCCATCTTTGAAAGTTTCTGCTTTTGAAAACACTCAAGAAAAGAGTTCGATAAAACAATGTGGGACATAGTTACAAATTGTATCGACCAAGAAAATCAGAGATATTTATCTGCAACATCTTTCAATTGAAACCGGTCTACATCTAGTAAAGGGTAAAAGATTTAAAGAACAAAAACAAATACAAAACAAGAGGACCATGATGGTCCTAGATCGCTCACCTAAACTGCCTGCTGTTAAAAAAATGCAATTAGAGACAAATAACTATAATCAGTTTCATGAAGATAGAGGCAAAACTGTGACTTCTATATTGTAAATAAAGAAATTGTCATTATGGCCCCTTTTCCTGTGTTATCCTATAGAACCTTCCCATAATCTATAAGGTTCATCTTTATGACCTTACAAGTATCCTGACCAGGTAACATGACAATGGAGCCAAAATGATGACCTCTAGAGCATTAACAAAGAAATTGTCATAAAGGCCCCGTTTCCTGTGTTTTCCAAAAGAACCTTGCTATAATCAATAGGGTTCATCCTTGTGATAAACAATTATTCTGGCCAATTTTCATGCAAATTGGGCCAAAACTTTGGTTTCTAGAGTGTAAACAAAGAAATTGTTGTTAAGGCCCCTTTTCCTGTGTTTTCCAAAATAACCTTTCAATAATCAATAGGGTTAACCCGTGTGATCTAACAATTATTCTGACCAAGTTTCATGAAGATTGAGCCTAAATTGTGGCCTCTAGAGTGTAAACAAAGTAACTGTCATTAAGGCCCATTTACTGTGTTTTCCAATAGAATCCTCCAAAAATCGATAGGGTTCATCCTCATGATCAAACAATTATTCTGACCAAGTTTCATGAAGATTAAGCCAAAATTGTGGCCTCTAGAGTGTAAACAAAGAAATTGTCATTAAGGCCCATTTCCTGGGTTTTTGGAAAGATCCTTCTAATAATCAATATGGTTCATCTCTATGACCTAATAATTATTATGGCAAAGGTTCATGAAGATAGAGCCATATTTGTGGCCTCTATAGTGTAAACAAAGAAATTGTCATTAAGGCCCCTTTTCCTGTGTTTTCCAATAGAACCCTCCCATAATCAAAAGGGTTCATCCTCATGACCTAACAATTATTCTGACCAGGTTTCATGAAGATTGGGTCAAAGCTATGCCCTATAGAGTGTAAACACTTCAATTGTTGACGACGCACGACGGACGACAGATATTCAACGATCACAAAAGCTCACGATGAGCACGTTTTGCTCAGGTGAGCTAAAAAGTAATTTTTTTTCTGAAATCATTCGATGTATTGTGTGTGTCATGATTAACCCTTGTCATGCTGAACCCGGAAAATTCCTTGTTTTGGCAGGTGGTATAGACAAAGATCAGCCTACACATAAGTGCAGTCTGATCTTGGTCTACACCTCCTGCTTGTTTCCTTTCATCCAGAGTTGTTTCAATAATCAATTTTCAAAAGAATATTGACCCTTATTAAGACCTTCCTTTTGCTATCAGTCCTTTGATTTTAAAGCAATTCTGTAAGGGATTTTAATTCAGCATGACAAGGGTTAAAGGGAGGTATCGATGTTTCTGAAACCTAGATAAGAAAAAATTACCAAGTGCCGAAAACTAGACTCAAGCGAACATTTC
Source organism: Fragum fragum (assembly GCA_946902895.1). Taxonomy (NCBI): domain Eukaryota; kingdom Metazoa; phylum Mollusca; class Bivalvia; order Cardiida; family Cardiidae; genus Fragum; species Fragum fragum. Next base: position 39,256,707 of record OX336378.1, on the reverse strand, counting down.
ATACTTTAAGTTAGGTCAGGTATTGTCTTTGTGGTAATCTAATAGACCTAAAGTGGCTTTTTGTGGTTATATCGGAAAGTTTCAGCAGAATTCCGGGTTATTTTTAGATATCACGGAATTCGGCTGTCGACATCGAATGACCTCATTTGCATATGACCCAAAGTCAGAAAAAGGTAACAAATTTACTAGCGAAACAGCAAACGTCCTATATCATGTCGCATGAAAGGACTGATCTTTACAGACCGGCTACCGAACATAACTCCTGATGACGTAACGATGACGTTGGTTTGATGTAATTTAAACTAAATGCAAGGTACCAACAGTTATTCGCGCCACGTGAATGCCCTATAATCTTCGTAACTGTCTCGGATTAATATAAAAATAGATTAATAGCCTACGTAGGCTATTGGGGAAATACCCAGCTTTTTCTGATAAGCGACCTCATATTTTTGCAAAACTACTTTGCGGTATATTGTATTCAAATAGTTTATGAGAGGAAATAAAAATAATTAAAATCTGTGACATGAAAAAAAAACATCGATACCTACCTTTAAAGCTTGAGTGCATTTTTTTATATAATCATTATTATTATTAGCGTGTTTTTGTTGTCTTTGTTGCTGTTTTTGTTGCTTATTCCCTATTGTATGTTTATGACATCATAGGAAGATCTGAGTGTCTGGTCAACAATTTTTTAGTTTCAGGTTGTTGTTTGTTTGTTTGATTGTTTGTTTTTGCTGTTGGGGTTTTTGTTTGTTTGTTTGTTGTTGTTGTTTTTGTTGTTGTTGTTGTATTTCTTTTTGTTGTTATTTTTCTGTATTTCAAGCACATAGTTTGGATCTCCATAGAAAAATAATCACCTATCTTAATACTTTCCCCCTTTTTTTTTCTTAACTTTTGCTTTCGTTTGTATGATTATTGTCTTTGCCTATCAAAACAGGAATCTCATCTTGATATTTAGATGTCAACAATTATATTGTTTTGTTTTATTTTCATTGAGGTTTAAAACTAAAATATGAAATTCACCACACGAAGACGCATTTCTTGCACTTTAGTATAGAATAAAATACTGACAAATATGAAACTATCGCACCAGATTAATCCAGTTCATCAAGAACATTCTCGTTTTTCAGGAGGTAAAGACAAAGATCTGTTAACACTTATATGCAGCCTGATCTTAGTCCTTACCACCCTTTCAAACCAGAGTTTGATATAAGATTAATTTTCAGGAGAAATATTAACCCACAACTTTCATGTAAGTAAAAACAAAATTGACCTTTTATCATTCATAATGGTTAAAACAGCATAGAGACCAATGTTGTGATTTTAAAGGTTTTGATTTTAAACAAGTGATACTTTATCTTCAGTGAAGTATATCTCCGATGAAGTTTTGAAAAAAATAGCCAAAAAGGATTCGCGATTCTCCAAATACACATTAATAAGTCTAAAGCGTCATGCAGGATAATTCCCGTTTTGAAAATTCAGTTACATTTCATGACGCACGTTTAATTGTTGACATAATTTAATTAAACATTTCAAACATTAAGTGCATTCCAATAATAAACTAGTGAAATTAAGGTCGGCGCTTGCGATTTTTTTTTTTTTTTTTTTTGAAAAGTTTGAAAGGTTGCAAATCGTTGAAAAAAATAAATTAAGCAAGCAGTCGAAAAGGAGCAGTCCAGAAACAATCTTAAACAATTCAAAAACCTTTCTACGTTCAAGATACGGGAACGCTCCTATCAAACGGCTTTTGTGGCGAGCAGCCTGTTTTGAACATAATGCGAGCGTTCTCAAAATTGGTTGATTGGTTAGTAACACAATCGAGCTCAAGTCGGAATAATTATCCAACAACATCAAAAGAAACACAGTTCTTCGCACATCGTTTGCTAATCGGTCCTATCTGATGATTAAAACTCGGGTGAAAATAATTCGGTCGCTGGCCCCGCCCACTGACTCCAATAGTCACGCCCACAGACTCCAACTGAATTTTCCACTACGATGTTAAACGGAGTTAATTTGCAAACTTTATGGAGAGTTACATGTAATAAAAAGTAAAAATGGTTGGCTGACGACCTAAACGTCGTAGCTTTAGCTTGAATAAAATATTCTTTACTACGTTTAGGTAGTCAAACCACAAGAAAAATCTTCACATAAATGTTGGATGTCATGTACATCCTAAATATTTGATTTGATAGATCGATTATTTCCATATTTGTCAGTTGCCTAAGTATTCACATTAATCTGTAAACGATATGAGTCTAGCTTCCACAATCTTTGTTCGGTTTACTAGTCGACTGTCGCTCATCGAGAGTTGCGAGTTCCACAAAGAAACACAATGTTCAACTAAAGAAAGAAAGGAACCACTTGCTAAAACTTGCAATCATGAATTAAGAAAAAGCTCTCAAGACACAAAATAATTTATTGACCCTTGTCAGTGTACTAGATCCTACCAGACTGACATGTATCCCATTTTAGAATCCTCCCGAAATTGTCTTTTTAACAAGATAGTTTTAAAAAAAACTCATCCCATACCATAAAAGTAATCACGACCAAAATCAGAATTTTTGAACAATTTGAGCAAGCCCTACCTAGCTCAGTGATAAGAGCGTCAGACTTGTAATCTGAGAAATTCGAGGGTTGCTGGTTTTTCCTTTGCCGGACCGATTGTGTGGGTACATGGATGTCCTTTGGTAAAATTAGCCTTGTCCTTGTAAATTCGGTTTTTACGCCGAGGGCAAGATCATCCCCATATGAATGAAATAGTGGGATGATGCCGAAATAGGTAAATATTTTGTCATTTGACCTTCGTCGGTCCGCGACTTACATCGGATCTCTCCGTATTTTAATGTACAAAACGGTCCAATTTAAGCGAGATTCTTGAATTCGCGAGCTCCCTGTCTCGCGAATATTAGCAAACATAAAACCCTCGCTAATAAAACCCGATTTACAGTACCCTGGAAGCAGATGGGTAGTGATATTCGTCGTTATTTAACCTATTCCCACACAGTGACGCATTAAACGCCCCTCATTATGATATAGTTGAGAAACGTTGTGGAAAATGAAGAAATTGTTAGTCACAAGCAACTTCTTTCTTATTAACTCAGTTTTCTTCTCTAATAGACGGTCATTAACTTTAATTTCTCATCTGCAACTACTTTGAATTTGGATTGGTCTTGGAATTTTATTGTGTTGGAATGGGTTAACTGCAACATTTAAAGAGGCTCTTGAACAGATTTTCATGAAATTTTTATTTTCCAAAATTATCTGCTGTTCGAAAGTTATTAATGTTATGCTTACAATAAATTCTCTTTCCTCGTGTTAAATATACTAAATTCACTATAAATTTAATATGAGCCTGTGCGTGACATTTCCAACAATTTCGCATGTGCGTGACTCGCACACATTGAGCACCCTGGACAGCCATTCGGGGCAATTAGAATATTCGCTGATTGTTTGAAGAAGCTTTTGGTCAGTTTCTATCTACAGAGCGCAGAGTGAAGACTCTGATCAGACTGTGCAGATGCACAGGCTGATCTGAGTCTTTACTTGGCGCAAATGTGTAATTGTTGGAAATGTCACGCATGGGCTCATATAATGTTGTATATTCGCTATGTCCTACCTTGACACAGGGTAAATCATCGGAAGAGGTCGTTATTCTACGATTAGTGTTGATTACGATTGACTTGCTATCGGAAGCCTATGACCTAATTGACGTCATGGAAACTTAAAATAAGTCAATATTCGATGCAATCGACAGATAGCCTGCTTACCTGATGAAATCCGGTTCCATTTAGATTTTACTTCGCTGACAGATTTTGTGTCTTATAACGCGAACTATTTTTTTTAAGTCATTATACAATCATCTTAGTTGTCTTCTTTAGCTATCTTAAAGCATTAAAGTTAGAGATTCGGAATTGAAAACAAAACGTTTTCTTCCATAATCTATGCAAGATTATATTAAGTTGATATCTCTTATTTATCTTTCTGCATATTCTTCGGCTTTCTTCCCATGTGTAATGTGTTAGAACTAAGCGTATTTTTACATGCTTTTCCCGAAGTTAAAAGTACAGCATGAAGTGCACTTATAGTGATATGAATACTAATTTCGGAAAGTTATTAATAAAATTACCCATTCTTTTTATTGAAGCTTCCAATAAATACTCGTGTGTTCCTTTTTGATAATTATTTTACAACTTTATTGCTAGACTTGGTGTATTTGAAGCATCGCTAATTTGCACTAGAGATAAAGATGCACATGGTTATGTACTATTAAGTAGAATAAGATAAGTTATAAATGAAATCTGTCACATTATGGTTCTATACAGAAATAGAGTCGTCGGATAGCGAGACTTGAAGTCTGGAAGTGTTCTTAAATCTGTTATTTGTGAACCATTTGTGAAGAAGATGCTCTCCTTGGAGAATTCATAGCTTTGTTTTGTTTGGAGTCTAGAAATGTTTATCTGGAAATTTGTATCAACTTCATAGCTGGACGGATTTTCACGTTTAACCTATTACTGCAAAATCTCGCTTTTTTACGCCTTTCATGAGAAAAGCTTTAGAAGATATTGTGGATAAAAGAGAAATTATTTCTAACTAGCAATTTCTTCATGATCCAAAATAGTTTCTTCCCAAAAAGGCCAAAGAATTTAAAAATTCTAGCAACTTGTCACCTGCAACTACTTTAGATTTGGATCAATCAAAAATTTTGTCGCCTGGTTATGTTAAAAAAATTGAAGTCACCAGATTTTATTCAAGAAAAGGAACTTGTAAATTCCTGTCTGGGTCATTGTGAGCGACAAAAGAAAAAGAAAATGCTGACACGTCAAAGTTTCCGGAAAACGCTTAGTTTTTTGGGTGGGTTTTTTGTTGTTTTTTTTTGTTGTTTTTTTTTTTTTTTTTTTTTTATTATTATTATTAATGAACAAGCAAATCAGTGTATACTAGTATTTCTGCTTGATACCCAGTCTATCTGTGTAGTTTGAAAGAAGTGAATATAGTAGTAACAGAAGAAATGAGCAAAATATTTTTTTCATCAAAGGGCCATAACTCTGTAAAATATCAATGGACTCTGAGAGGAAAACGTTATGATTAGGAGGAAAAGGAAAAAAACTATAGAGAGAACGACTGAGGGACCAACTGACAAGATGACTCTGATATTTCCCAAAAGGACATTTTTTGGGAGGGGGATATGAGAATATGCATCTGATGAGCGAAATGTATCATGAAATAGTTAGATTGTGGTAGTTATGTTAAATGAGGGACAAAGTTGATTTAATATCAAGTGATTCATTTCAATGGATCTTGAAGAAGCCAAGCAATTTTGAGAGAGAAATATTAGGGACACTTATAGAAATTATAAGATATGTGTACATGTATTTACAATCTCAAGTCATACTGAACCTTATTACACCTGCATTTGTAGGTGGAATAGACAAAGATCAGCATTCACATATTATGTATAGTCTAATCCTAGTCTACAGCACATGTTAAATGCTATTCAGTAAGAGCCTACACAAACGCCCCCCCCCCCCCCCCCATTTTACGCCCCTCAAGGAAAAAAGCTTTGGAAAACATTTCGGAAAATAAAGAAATTGCTATTGCAACAAGCAATTTCTTGATTGACCAAAAGTTGCCTAGCCTAAAGGACAAAGAATTTAAAAATTCCACCAACTTAAAATTGATGTATGCTACTTCTTTCAATTTGGACCAGTATAAAATTGTCTTCGAGTGGGAATGGTTTTAACAATAACTCTGTGTGTTGAAAGTGATTGAGTGGCCCTCGTTTTTCGAAACGAAATCTATTCCCCCCTTTCTTGCTGTTTTATATCATTTATGAATAAACTAGAAGTGTGCTAATTACCAATATGCGAATTTATACGACCAGACGAGTTAAATTCACTTACTTATCATGAATGGTTGGTGTAATAATAATAATAAAAAAATATAAAAATACCGAGATAATTACTTTGTTGCTTATAAATGTTATTTGGTACAAGAATGAATCAATGGAAAGTAAAAAGGCGTCTAATAGCCAAAAAATTACACGAAACAAAATAGAATAGTACACAGAGTCACATGGACAAGAAACGCGGATCTCCAATCTCAAGATAACGTGATCTTATTTAGAAAAAATGATAAACAAGAAATTTATGAAAAGCACAATACAGAAATGTGAAGGTGATGCACAATCTTAAGATCTATTTCGTGCCAGCAAAGGCATTTAGAAGTACAATGTAGTCAACAGGTCGAAAAAAAAGTTATGAATTAGCTTGTAACTTTTTCGAGAGCACTTACGTATTTTACCAAAGATAAACCTGTCGAATATGGTGAAATATTTCCCGGGGATATATTTTAATCCTCCAATTCCTTCCAAATAGGTCGAGGCGTTCTCGCAATTGACCAATAACATTACATTGAAAATCTATTGGTGTATAGTTCGTGAATTTGTACGCCATGTCTGTAATCCTTGGTTAAGCTTTAGTACTAATAACTGTTACACAAGATAATTACGTGCATACAATAACCAGCAAAAAGGGAATGACCACTCGAGGAGATACAGATGGTCGAAGTTACATAACTTAAACCCTTAGGACAATGGTTTGCCGTCCGTGATCTATCGAGATATATTAAGGGACTATCGCTTGGTTATTTCGCGTATCTACCAGGAAAATTATAAAAATAATAAACATACTTTTTTGATACAGAAAGACCTACAGTTATTCATTTCGCGCCATTGAACTTGATCTCAGCGGGGTCAAAGATAACGACGACCGGCGGGGCCAAAGATAACGACGACGTCATCAAGTTGTCATGGAATTCACATATTATATCCGAGTTTTCTCACAATTTGCCTCCTTTTTGCACTAAATAAAAAGAGATAGTACTTTGTCTTATGTGTGAGATCATTAAATTGTTCGTCTCATGAATAATGACAACCGCTCGTGAAATGACATGGAAGAAAAAAAACGATTTACTCGAAAACAAACAAATATCTCTTTTCTTAAATGCAGAAAGGAGACAAAATTGACCAATCAATTCGTTCATTTCGACCGGAAGTAAACTTTGAATGCTGATATTTATGTGAAGCTCTTGTGGCATGACCATTGAAAATAAAATTAGAAAATACCAATTGATTAATTTAAGAAAGGTGAAACTAAAGATTGTTGGTTCTACTGAGTCAACCTTTTCCGGGTAAAATTGATGACGTCACCAATAAAACCATACGTTTTCGTAAAGTTTGAGACAACCGAAAATAAAATAATGTCAACATTTTCTATTAACCAATGAATTGTCCAATGCTTGTTAAATGCAAATTGAAGTTATGTAAACAGAAGTTTTGACTTCAAGTTAATAGCGTTTTATAGGAATATTTGTGATATTAGACAATCAATGAATGCTGTAACAAGATTGCACTTCAAACGTCGCCTAAAACATTTGGAGAAACACACGAGCCAGTTTGAATAACAACTGAAACAGTTTTAACTTACAAAGTTAATCATTGAATGTTTAGGTTTAGAAAGTATACTTCCGCGACTTGTAGAAGTTTATCAAATAAATAGTTAGTAAAAGAACTGAAAATGGTATTCACCTCTTGTCCTACCCATATATTTTGGATCGACCGGTGTGACAGATATACTTAGAGCATCCTATTTGCATCTGTCTCATGCAGTACAAGCCATTGGTTATTCCATTTATGTAAACTGGTTATCATTATTCCCTTATAATTTAATTTTCAGTTTCGTCTATCAAAACGGGCGTTCTGATTGGTCGAAAAAATGATTCATAACTCCATGAACAAAATTTTGAGCACGCAGCTAATTTGTTAGCATATAAGCTATTTTGTAGTCTCATACAAAAAAAGGTATAAAAAAGTGTAAAGTTTTTGCTTTTTTCGCTCGATGCTATTAAATCATAAGAAATGAAGAGAATATTTTTTGCTTTCATGGAGGTATGAACCGTAAAACCTAATCACACTTATGTATGAATCCGCTTTGCTTATCCATACTGTGTGATTAGTTTTTTGGTTCATACCTCCATGAAAACAAAAAATATTCTCTTCGTCTTTTAAGTGAATTTTCTGCATTAAATAAAAGCATCTTAAACAATGCACAAGCTGCAAGATTTGGAAAAAACTTTAACTCTTCAATACCGTACCTTATCTCCCTTTGAGACAACCAGAGAGTAACACTCACTTTAACAATATAATTAACACTAGGCAATGCTAGACAAGAAATATTTCTGTTTGACAGGAGGAAAAGACAAATTCCGTAGCTGATCTTTGAATTACCATCTATTTCTGTCCGCCGAAGGTTTTTTTTTTATTATTATTATTATTAAAATGATTTTCAAACGGAATATTTACCAACAATTTGTGCTTCCCGTACTTTCATATATACAAATAATTTAGGCTATCGGTAGATCATCGTTAACAAAATTCCCCAACATACAGGAATGAACAAAACTTTTAGATACATATATGTTTTCTTGAATTTTATATTTTTCTTGATTTTAACAATTTTTATTAAAGCTGTAGTTATGATATTTTGCTCGCGCACCGACGATCCCCTATTCTAGCTCATAGACTGCACGGAACTTTTTTTTTATTCTTACACATATAGTAGTTCCATATGGTAATTTCTGAAAATAGTGAAGTGTTTGCTCATTTGACACACTGTCGTGTTAAATTAATGCTGCGATTACAAAAAAGTACAAAAGATAAAGGGGTTATCCCTTGTTTTTATGACACTTCTATATGAATTTGCATTAGCATTGAATAAGCTGTAGTAACGACATTGTGCTAGCCCAACGACGCAATACTTATATCCTTAAAATTATATTCATTGTTTTAAAGATAATTGTAGACAACGTTGATACAGAACTGAAAGAAGACTGAATAGGTCTCGTGGGCTCTCTCTGCGTAGAAAAATAAGAAAATCATTATTTGTTCCCCCCTTAAAGACACGGGGTAATAGAAATAGGCAATTGTCGCTTCCAATTATTGTTATCGCTCCAACGAGAAAATTGCAACTTTGGCCCGAATGCTTGTATTTGAACCACTTAAAGAAATTACACCGGAAAGGCAGACAGACTCAAATCACAGTCTTTTAACCTAGAAAATAGTTGTCTGGATTTTATAACTGTAAATTAGTGCCAAGCTATTTAAAGTTAAGTCCCATATTATTTAGACAGACAGGGAATTTCTTGCAAGCCTAATCTTTGTTTTTTCATATAATTATGATTTAATTTTAGTTCCGTCTATCAAACTTCTCACATTTTCATTGGCCGGAAATATTTTATATGCCTTCATGAAAACAATTTTAGAACGGACTTATTCGTTATGTTTTCGCATGGTCAATCTTTCCCTTGTGAATTTCCAATATTGAACAAAATGCTCTAGTACAAACTGCACGACTTGGAAAAATCTTGAAATTTATAGTAACGTAATTTACATCCACTGCCATATCCACTTCGGTATCAAACGGAGTTATTTAGAGAAATTTATGGTCTGTAACATATCACAAACAGTAAAATCAGCGAATATTTTGATTGGTTGATTTTTTTAATGATAGTCGCGATCTGTAATTCATATTTTATTATTTCCTCTTCAATCCCTGGTTTAAACGTCCCTTTGTTTTTATACTTAATAAAGCATTGTGGAAAAAGAAGAAATTGCTTGTAACAAGCAATTTCTTCTTTTTCCACATTTTTTATAGCGGAAAGAATGATTATTTTTCAAATAAAATCGACTTTGAATTGTCGTCTGCAAAAGCTTTGATTTTGGCAAGTTTTGAAAAACAGGAAAGGTTTAAGAAATAAAGGTTCGTATTTACTAAGGCATAAAACCCAAACCCGAACAACACTTATGAATAAACTAGATTCGAGGATTCACCCAGTGTGAAAACGTTTTGAGTTTTATACCCTATTGAGAAAATATCTATTTCTCAATTCGATGGAAGCCGGGAAAGAGATAACGATGTCTCGTAGTCCAAAAATTCAAGAGAATTTCGGTATTCCTTGACCTTTTTTAATTTCGTGAATCTGGCGTTGACATAATCAGATAATAATTGACCGAGAACTCGTTTCATATTCTTCCTAAGCTTTAACCCATTCCCACAAAATGAAAGCTTTAGAAAACATTATGGATTATGGAGAAATTGCTTTTTACAAGCAATTTCTTCATTATTCATAATTTTTCTAACCCAACAGACAAGATTTGAAAGAATTCACCAACTTAAATTGTAATCTGCCACTGTTTTAAATTTGGACTGGTCTAATATTTTTGCCATCTGGTAATGGGTTAAGGGAAGAATCTAAATAATCTTGTTTGGGAAAACAGCCAATTACGAGAAGTCTAGTCTATATTTAGACACGAACTCATTTCTTCAGCTTTAGGAACTAGTTCTGCGAAATAATTGGGTGCAAATGGCACAAATGTTTACGATTAAAACAAATCTGGGAACATCAACCAAGACAAATTCGATTGAAACTATAATTTGCAGAAAACTGACATACATTCATGAAAGGTTTGAAGGAAATCAAGTCTAAAAATTCCGTTGGTTTTATGGGATTATCGCCGTTTTTCACGATATTTCAATTTTAATCATGGCGAAGATCATATTTTCTTGTGCTTCATGGAAATTAACAGTACTAGGCTTCAAACAAACATAAAAATCTTTAAATTATAATAGACGTGATTATCCTTGTTTAAAATACGACGGTTGATGCCTCATTGACATCATATGGACATTACAAAAATGACTTCCTTAATCCATGATGGCAGCCAATATATGCAATTTTCAATTATTTTTGCATATATAGTCGTAATATAAAATGATATGTGAACATGAAAAAAAGTGTTGTAAAAGGACCTCCAAAATAAGTCTTAATATTTATATTAACCATACTTGTCGTAATCAAGCTTAAACGAGCAAAGAATAATATGTCCGCAAAAGGTTGATGAAATTGGACCGGCTTTATAATGTGAAAAGGGGAGAAAGCTATTGTGATTTCAGCCTATTTGCATTTACCGGTATGCATAAAGAGTTTGGACAGAAATGTACATCGATGGATATAAGCTGTAAATCAGATAAATGATAAAAAATCATTAGTCTAGACAGGAAGAGACTATTGACCTCCCACATTAATGTGAGAAATTCTAGTTCTTTTGGCAACTTAGACGTAGTGCTAAAAGTTGTTGAAAAATATGCATTTATCCTCAAAATGATATTTAAAATCACTTCTGACCAAAATCTTTCACCCTTCAAATTATTAACAGAGACCAGACATAATAACCTGTTGCTGACAATGGGAAGGAAATAATTTATGATTTTCTGGTAGGTTCTCGGAAAATATTGCTTTTGACGGGAACACCAAAATACATTCACGCTCGTTAGCCGTCGAGCTGGAATTAATTACTGACAGGACAAATGATAGCTTTAGATGCTAAAAGATAGGTCTCTAGGGAAAGATAAAAAAGAAATGAAAGGCATCATCCGGACATTGACTTGTAGCCAACCTAGCAGATATTGTATAAAACTACATATAGGAGTAAAATTTGCATATACCTGGATGTTTATGGACTAATGCAGTTTAACCCTTTCCTGTTTTTCAAAATTTTAGACTTGCCAAAATTGAATGATTTTGCAGATGACCACTAAAGGTGAATGCAATTTGAAAATTAACCAACCTACAGGGTAGAAAATATTGTGGTAAAAGAAGAAATTGCTCGTTATAAGCAATATCTTCTTTTCCACAATGTTTTCTCAAGTATAAAATCACAGAGACGTAACAATCAGGAATTGAACAGGAAAGGGTTAGTCTATTACCAGACGTCAAAATTTATGACTGGTCCAATATCAAAGATGTTGCAGACGACAACTTTTAGTTGATGAATTTCATATGGGTTTTTGTTGTTGTTGTTGTTTTGTTTGGTGTTTTTCTTTTTAGGTATAATAAACAGTGTAGAAAGTGAAGAAATGGATTGCTACTAGTTTTTTTTCTTCACTTTCTGAAATGTTTTCAAAGGGTTTCGGGGTTTGATCAAAAGGGTAATTGTGTGTAAATGGGTAAATTCCAAACAAATGACTCCATTTATTATTACCGATTTTATCATTTCGATTGCGACAAAAGCCTGGAGTTTAACCCTTGCCATGCTGAAGCCGGAATATTCCGGTTTGGGCAGGAGGAAGAGACAAAGATCAGCCAGCACATAAGTGCAATCTGATCTTGACTTTATATCTCTTGCTTGTACTTTTCCTGTCAGTGAAGTTATGAAATCAATTTTCTAAAGAAATCTTGATTTTGAACAAGTACTATCAGCGCTCTCAGGCCTTTCGTTTTAAAGGCAGGTATCGATGGGTTTTTTCATGTCATAGATTTTAATTATTCTTATTCTTTTTCATACACTATTTGAATACAATATTCTGAAAAGTAGTTTTGCGAAAATCAGAGGTCGCTTATAAGGGTTAACAGGGTATTTCTATAAAAGCCTGCGTAGGCTATTAATCTATTTTTAGATTAGCCCAAGACAAAAGTGCGAATAATCGTTTGAACCCCGCATTTTGTTTGAATTACAGCAAACAAACGTCATCGTTACGTCATCAGGAGTTATATTCGCTAGTCGGTCTGAACTTCTATAAAGATCAGTCCAAAACTGTCGTAACCGTTATTACAAATATAAACATTACCGTAGTTTAGCGCTAACTGTTTGATGTGATATAATTTAGGACGTTGATTGTTTCGCTAGTCAATTGGTTATCTTCCGTTGACTGTGGGTCATATGCAAATGAGGTCATGCGATGACGGCAACTGAATTCCGTGACATCTATAAATAACCTGGAATTTCGCTGAACCTTTCCTGTCACTTTTAACCTATAAGATCATCGCCAAGACAATATCCGACTCAAATGCAAGTATTAAATGTTCGTTGGAATGTATCTTTCGACACTTGGCCCTTTTTTCAAGACAAGGTTTGAGAAACATCCATACCTCCCTTTAATCCACTTTCGTACGGAATTTTATACAGAGTTAAAGATTCGCTCATGAATACTTCATACAGCCCCAAGTTCTCATCCTTTCCGACTATTTGTCTCTCACCAATGGGTCGATAATCGTAGACCTATGTGGGATAGCAGCTGGAGGCTAGGAAAGGATGTAATGATAGTACTGGTGTGAGAAATACCAGGAATCCATTGTTAGGTGCTCCAGCCGCCGCGATATGACTGAGAGATTGTTAAAAGCGGCGTAAAACCCCATTCAAACAAACAAATCATGATGACCAAACGCTCGCTAACGTTTGAAAACTGGAATCCTCTTTGTGAAAATCGGATTTTAAGTAGGCACCGCTCTTCGTTGTTTTGTCATCCTGTACGCAACTTAAAAGTTTTTACACCCCCTAAAGAGTAGCAGCAACTTTAAAACTACTGCCACCCAAAATTAGCACTGGGTAGACTGGGCTGCCCATAATGTGTCTTGTAATATACATCCGATGACGTGTACGGTTCAAACCTCTGACTCCGCTATTTATTATAGCGTTCCAAAACTTCATTCGCATCGCTCAAAACATTCTGCTATTTCAAAATCCCATTTGTCCGAATTAGCAATCGAATATGTTTATAGAACAATTAGTAAAATTAAGAAAAGGGGGGCAATTATATTTCGTCATTTCACAAATCTCTCACAAATCTCGCACATTCTTCTCGTTCCAGTCAATCGGCAAATTCTTCTCATACCAGTCCACCCGCACTTTTTTCTCATTCCGTTCCACTCCGAAATCAACCCATAATTTTTCACTATGTAAATTTCACGATGGTTTTAGCTGTTCTTTTATAAAATGACCTACACGGCTCGTGAGTGAAATAAACCCGTTGAATATTTTTGATATTACATGTGTGTGTGAATTGTTTTCATCTCTAGTGATCTGCTGCTAAGATATAGGCCATTTTATGAATAGAATATCGAATTAATGTTCATAAAATCCAAAATTCATTAAACTCGTCATCTAAAACAGTTTAAACTTCGACAGAGCCTCGTTTATATCTGTTTACAGAAGACTAGTTTAATATTTCGACATTCCATGATCGCTCATTCAATTTCCCATATGTATTAAGTCGTCCATTTAGTGTATGGTATGGCAAATCGAGATTTCTCCGAATATATTCAAAATGAGCTCTCTACAAAACGAAGAGTCTAACCCTACTTATCAGAAGTCCTACAACTCGCTTATTTGAGAATGAATATATGAGTGATAAGTGTTTGGATCTGTGATTTAGGGAAATATGATGCGTTTGAATAAAAAAAAATATAATTACCAAACATTCGAGTATCATCGGCAAATATACTGGAAATGATCTATTATTGGTCTCGTTTTCCATATATATGGTTTCAAAGCATATTTTTACAGTAACAAAAAAGGAGATTTTCAGGCACTTAGTTGTTTCGAGAGGAGTGAAATACTTCAAAACTAAATGATTTGATTATTGTTTTATCTATCAGGATATACGCATGCTAACGGTTACAAAATTCGTTTCGTACTGTCGTGAAGAAAAAGTATTAAATGATAAGAAATCAGAAATAAAGGCACGAAACTTCTGTATGAATCCACTTGGCGGCTCCATACAGTGTGACTGGGTTTTGTTTTCTAACCCGAACGAATTAAAAATAACCTCTTCATCTCTTAACCCATTAACAGACAAACAAATTTTAGACTAGTCCATATAAGATAGAAGACTAGAATTAATTGTTGTTGAAGTTTTAAAAATCTTTGTTTTTGGTGTAGAAATATAGTGGACAATGAAAACTTGCTTGGATAACGGGCTATTTCTTCATTTTCCGCACTGATTTCTATACGGTTTTTTGTTTGTTTGTTTGTTTTCACGGTGCGCATAATAAAAGAGGGATTGCGTTGTAAATGATTAAATGAACATTTCCCATAAGATATTTCAGGCCAATGGCCCATCATGAAGAGATAAGTTTATTATCTGAACGAGGCCAAGGGAAATTGAGGGATCTATATCAATAAACGAGGAAGATCAAATAGAATCACGTTTATCCATTTAGTTAATACAGTTTACCCAGTTTATAACTCAATTCAACTCGGGTCATTCCATCATCCAATTTGTATAATCAACCTTACTGTCAATAATACCGCTATATCCATTTACATTATCGGGACGGAACTGCGGTCTCCATTTGAACACGTGACCTCTATTTCCTATGGACATGTTAATGGAGCGGATCTATCGTACATCTACACGTTCCGAGGAAAAAGGCCGAATCGTCCAGAGAGAAACTTTTAGAGTGTTGTTTATTTGTCGGGCCCTGGTGTTCAGAAAGCATTTCAAAAACGTATTCAGGTCAGTCACTTTTATTTAAAGCTATCAAGAAACTTATGCTCATCCCACGTAATCAGTCGAACGTTCCATTCATATATGATAAAAACAACTCTTAAATCGTTCAAAACACTCAACAACTTCATTCACATCTCTGCCTAGCTGGACTAGATTGAAGGGTCGCTGGCCCCGCCCACTGACTCTACTGGTCGTAACCAAAAATTTGAAAAGGGAGTTCCACTTCAATATCAAACGGAGTAATTTTGCAAACACAACTAATTGTCTTTCGGATGAGACGTTAAACCGAGGCCCGAGACGATAAATAAACGGAAAATACATATACGCAGATAGATCTCTTGTCAGCACGATTAGCTCAGTCGGTAGTGCATTTGACTTAAAACTTCAAGATCACGGGTTCGAGCCCTGGGCTGACCATATCAACTGACAAACTACTTCTCTCTCGGATGAGACTTTAAAGCGAGGCCCCGTGTGACGATGCTATCCATCGAGCACGTTAAAGAACCAGGCGGAGCTCTCAGTAGTTTCGTCCTGTATCCTTGCACTTTCTCCCGTAACAACTAACCGTCTTCTGGGGCGTCGCTCATATGGGCATGTGCTACGGTAGCGACGATAAATAAACGGAAATACAAACACACTGGTGTAACAAACGACGTTACTTTGTAGAATGTAACTAACAACTTAGAAAAGCCTCATGTGCAACGTTTAAGTCGCCAAACGAACAGAAGTGCTTACTATACATGTCAGAGTTCAAACTTCATCTGGTATAAATGAACGATTTGATTGGTCGATCTATTTCTTTGCTGTTGTTGTTATTGTTTATAACCGCGACCCATCAGTTGAAATCATGAGGTTACAACGAGCCAAAATAGTAATACAAAAACATTATTTTTTTGTAAGTCCTCTAGGAGTTTTTGCTATGCATGCCTGCACATATGAATGCATTTACAGTTATTGTCCGTGGAATTTGAATTCCGTATAAAGGGATGCAAAAAGACGGGGATGTAGATGAATTCGTACACACATTGGTACTCATAACATTTTCTTTGCCCGCTTAAAATATTCCCCTCTATATCCATTTTTATGCAAACATCTTGAACTAGTTTTGTATTTATGATAAAAGCAATCAACAACATTAATTACGGGACTATTAATTTAGGCGGCTTTCAATTAATAGACAAGCGATAACCTTAATTAAATTTGTGGGAAGGAAATACTTGTGATAAATAACTAAGCGATTTTTGAAAATTGTGCATTCTTTGTGGATTTAGCATAAGAATAATCGACCAACCGCTGCTGTCAATAAAGGAATATATCGACCAATTAATTCATTCAGCCCGGAATTGAGATTTGAACTCCGACATTGGCCGCCATTTGTGTGAACATTTTGTTGGTTTGGCTTCTTAAACGGCGTAAATACAGCTTTTTCAAGCTGTAGTTACGATGTTTAAGTCACCAACCAACCATTATACTTTTTATTACGTATATACTATTGACCATAAATTTAGCAAAATAACGCCGTTTAAAATCGAAGCAGGACTTTCTGTTGGAGTAGGAGTCAGAAGGCATCGCAAAAGGAGTAAGTGGTCGGGGCCAACGATTGGTCCTATAATCCCTGGATCCCACAGAGAACACAGAGACTAGGTTTCATTGGAAACAGCATGGACCAAAAACCTAAGAATTACGTCTAGCATTAAATTCACTATAATATATTTAAATATGATATGTTCCTATGCTCTACTTTGAAACATCGGAATTTATCGGATGAGGTCGTAAGTCTTCGGGTAATGTCGGTAAAGAATGAATGCTAGCGGAAGCAATTGACGAATCACAAATAGGATAGTTTCGGGTGCAATCTAGGTAGTTCTATCCGATGGATTCTGGTTCTATTCATTTGTACAAGTTTCGTTGACTGATTTGGCGTCTCGTAACGTAAAATATTTTTGCTTCTTTTCTGTGCAAGAGCCGCTTAAAATTAGTGTTTCAGATGCTGAAGTCCGTAAAAATCGAAAATTTTCGACCTCGACCAGCATGTACCGTCTGACAAAGGTTCATTCTTATCTCACATCCCGGTAGCTTCAATTTAGTGAGACTTAGTAATATTCTATTGCAGTAAAATCGAATAACCTTGTTTATCTTCTCTTGTGTCAACACTGAAATTGGTGGATCGTTGGCAGCACCCACTTACCTCCGATATCTATCAGCGTTTATTTTGTAAAATTCGTGGGCAGTAGTATGGAACAAAAAATAGAATGGTTGGTTGGCGACCTAAACGTCGTAACTACAGCTTGAATAAGCTTTCAAGCGAAAAACCATCAAAAATGCTTCACATAAATGTCGAACGATGTTGGGGTCTTAATGTATGTTTTGGATGGTCAATTGATTTTTATGATAGCGCGATCTACCTTTTGGTGTCGCAGGCCTATAGCTTGGACAACTTATCAAAAAAATAAAAAAAAAAAAAATCACAGACATTTCGGAATTTCTAGCTACTTACGTCCGCCTTATTTAATTAGTCTCGGGAATATATATAGGCGAAAACGATCTGTCATAATTTCCACCTGTCCCTGACAGATCTGCCACTGACAGTGATGGGTTAGAAAACCTTGTCAGAATGTCTCAGCTGGCCTGTTATGGAGATGACACATTACGATAATAATGGATACGGCACAACCTATACAGATGCGTCATTATGTCACGTCACAAACATCCAGGGCTCTTATAACAAGCTGCTTAGAAACCTTACGCCGGATACTTCAAATCATACATATAAATCTTAAGATTTGGGGGTCATCTTTGGGTGTTGATGTATGATCTTAGGGGGTTTTATTGTAATTAATATCGACTTATAAATTTAGTTTCAGTTTTTTTTGTTTTTTTTTTTCTATACCTTATTGAACACGCAATTATATTGTACACTTGAGCACAAAGTAGCCCCTAGATAGAAAGCTATTTGTTTTGACTTGCTTAATGGCATTAAATTGTAAAAAATTAAGAGAATAGTGTTTCGTTTTCATTGAGGTATGAACCTTTCAAAATTAATCACAGTAATACCGATATATAAATCCGCTTCGCGAAATCACACATTGTGATTAAAACGAGAGCAAAAAACTGTTCCCCTCATTTCTTGCATGTATCAATTTCCATTCCCGTCAAAAGTATTGTTCCTGTGGGCCTAGCTTCATTGAAGACGTAGAACTCATTTTTATACGAGTATGGGATCTATCTAAATTCTGTCGAGTCGCATCAAATGAAAACCAAATAATGTTCACATGAAATAAATTGAGTGTGACTGTTAAATCAAGAAGCGTGCAGATTCAATTGGATCGAATCATTATTTAAAGCGTTTGAAATAGATGATTTCCTATCAGTGAGTTTTCATGTCCTTATCAAAATGCTAAGGATTCAACTGCAGACTTCTTTACATGTAGCATAACATTCTTAAATAATTTCCACATAATATTGACTATAAAAAGAATTAAGCAACCAAAGCGTTTAATCATTTGTATATACGGCAAAATCAAAACTCCATAAAAAGTACATTTCCGGATTTACTTAAGGTATGAAACGAAAAACCTAATAACACTGTATGAATACGCGAAGACATGGGCTTTTTTTTTTTTTTTTTTTTTTTTAGAAAAAAAGAAGAAAGAAAACGAATTGCTATGTCGTGGGAACGAGATACTCAACCAATCAACGTCGGTCTTTATTTATTTGAGCTATTTATAACTTTAAAATGGATGCCGCATAAGAGAAGTAACCTGGTTGGATGATTGTCTCGTGGGAACGACACAGAGACATATTTTGATTGGCTGTGTATCTCGTTCCCAAGAGATAGCAATTCGTTTTCTTTCTTCTTTTATTTTTATAAAAAAAATCAAAGCGCTGAAAGCGCTGAGAGCCTGAGATATGTATACAGGAGATATATAATATGGGCAGAAAAAGTTTGATGGTCGAATTATCGGAGGTGCCACTTTTTACCCAAATCTAGTGTCGATTATGCGCAGATCTGCCAATTTGTGCGCTAGGGGACACAACCTGCCCGCAATAATTTTCATCCCGTTGAGGTATTGTAACGATATATTTACATGTATACATCGTTGCATATTTTTTACCCGATCAAAATGCTTTGAAGGGATCTGATAAAGGCCACTCAAGGATCCTTCCTGGTTGAGTTTGGTTGAATTATGATCAGTACTTTCTGAGAAGATTTTTAAAGTAAAAGTTGACGGACGGATGGACGGACGTCGGCGACCACATCATGACAAAAGCTCGTTGGCTTTCAGCCAGTGGAGCTAGCGAGAGAGAGAGCTAGAGAGTAAGAGAGATGGGGGAATGGAGCGTGTAGCCAGGTTCGAACTAGGAGGCTCTTGCGTGCGATGTGAGTATTCTACCACACAGACCAATTTCGTTATGTAAATATGCGCTTTATAACCTCCAGATAAAGAGAGCGAGAGAGGGCGGGCGGTCGTTTACCAGGTTAACATGATTATGTACACCTCTCAAAAGCGGTATGTAGACGTTGCACCCTTTGGGTAGAATTCGGAGGTAAAAATATATAGACACTAAGTCCGAGCACGACCAAACTGTTTTCAGACAGTGCGAATATGATCCTATGAATGACCAATTAATTTTTTAAACAAAACATTCCAATCGTGCCTAAAACCGACAGCTTCGCTTATCAGCTTTATACAGCAACTTCGTCTAACCGGACCGTTTAACATTGTTACTCTAGAATAAGTAATATTATTTTGGTATGAAACGAACACCTTATTTTTTCTTAACAGTATGTTATGATTATATATATGTTTAATAATTTCCAATATATTATATATCTCCTTTCTTTCTTTCCATTCACTCGTCAAGTTTTAATAATTTTGCCAAATTCAGAACACTCACACGAAAGTACTGTACATCAAGCCGACAGCTTTCAATGAGTCATATATCGCCTTCGTCCTTCTCGCCTCAATCGGGCGTATTAATTTATGGTCAGATCCGATCTACTTTTCATGCGACAGAAGATCACATTGATTGCGGTAGATGTTTTTACATTATGTTTTCACATTAAACTCTGCATGGGTTTGAATTTTTAGCATTGTAACTTTAGCCTCAGATTGCGTACGATATCTCAGGCTAAAAAACCTCCCAAAATATTTTATCAATATATATATACGAGATATATACGAGATAGCAATTCGTTTTCTTTCTTCTTTTTTTAATATAGAAAAAAAGAAAAACGTGTTATAGCCGTTTCCTTAAATCATTTTTTTTATTTTATTTTTTTTTTTTTACTGAAAATAACTTAAAAACGAAGCATGATTTGGAAGGTTTTTTTATTCACCGAACACCTCTATGAATATTTTTCGAGTTTTTTTTTTTTTTTTTTTCTAAATAAAAGAAAACGCACATGTCACCTAGATCTATATGCCACCGTAGACTCATACATAGATGAGATAAGTTTTTCGGTTCATACCTCCATAAAAACAAAAAATATATTGTTCATTTCTTATAATTCAATAGCATCGGGCGAAAAAAGCAAAACTTGTACAAATTTTGGTACTTTTTCGTGTGGAATTATTTTGCGCGGAAGCATAAAAAATGGCTGCGTGCTCAACATTTTGTTCATGGAGGTATGAATTTTTTTCCCGATTAATCAGAACGCCCGATTTTGATAGACGAAACTAAATATTAAATTATCATCAAGTAAACGTTGTCTCTCAATCTTGTTTTGTTCACCCGGGGCAATTCCTGTAAGGGAGTCTCGACCTTTGTCAAAGAACTTTAAACCAAATATCTATTTATTTGCTTTCTTTTTATAACAGATTCTAGCCGTATCGCGTTGGGAATATTCCGTATAACGCTGTTTTATCTCAGTTTTCTTTTTTGAAAAAAGGGTTTGCTTCTAGAGTCGTTAAAACCACAGATGTATAATGTTTGATATAATTATACAGAGTTTCAAACATGTGCTCTATTTAAATCAAACTATCTCAGAACTAAAAACATGTACCCGCACGAAAACGCATTTCTAAAGGGATTGAATACGTCTTACGCAATTACGAGACATTTGTAAAATTCAGTTAATAGGCCTACGCAGGTTTTCTTTGCGAGTGTTTTTCATGCCAAGATACTTGAGTAAATCAGCGGAAACTTGTCATGGTTTACATGAGGCCTACTTAAAATGGTGCGAAAATGATACCAATAACAATTGCCCCGCCCACTTACACCTTTAGCAACGCCCACTGACTCCAACAGGAATTCCGGCTTCGATTTTAAACGGCGTTATTTTGCAAAATTCATAGCCAAAAGCAAGTAACAAAATAATGACGTAGTTGGTTGCAGACCTAAACGTCGTAACTACAGCTTGAATAAGCTGTAGTAACGACGTTTAAGTCGCCAAAACAAAACAAAAAGGTTAACAAAAATGGCGGCCAATGTCGGGGTTCAAAGCTCATGAATTATTTGATTGGTCAGTTGATTCCTTTATTCATAGCCGCGATTTGTCAATTAAGAGTTGCTGTCAAGTATTAAAACCAATCGATCAATCAAGTCATTCATCTAGATCGGAAGTGAAATTTGAGCTCCAATGTATGCCGACATTTAAATTAAGCATGTTTTTGTGTGGCGTCTTACACGTCGTATCTACAGCTTATTAAAGCTGTGGCTACGACGTTTAGGTCTCCAACCAACCGTTTTATTTCATTGTTACACGCTCCTGACCGGACTTTGTTTTTTTCAAATAACGCCATCTAATATAAAAGTCGAAAATCGAAGACAATGGGCGTGACAAATGGTCCTTAAATTGTTTCTAAAGAGGGTAGAATCTCAGTAGAACTATATATCTACTTATTAAAGCTGTAGTTGCGACGTCTAGGTCTCCAACAAACCGTTATATTTCATTGTTACGCGCTCCTGACCGGACGTTGTTTTTGCAAATTAACGCCATCTAACATAAAAGTCGAAAATCGAAGACAATGGGCGTGACAAATGGTCCTTAAATTGTTTCTAAAGAGGGTAGAATCTCAGTAGAACTATATATCTACTTATTAAAGCTGTAGT
Organism: Fragum fragum; assembly: GCA_946902895.1. NCBI lineage: Eukaryota > Metazoa > Mollusca > Bivalvia > Cardiida > Cardiidae > Fragum > Fragum fragum. The sequence goes on along the minus strand of OX336378.1, from coordinate 39,234,307 downwards.
TGCGACGTCTAGGTCTCCAACAAACCGTTATATTTCATTGTTACACGCTCCTGACCGGACGCTGTTTTTGCAAATTAACGCCATCTAACATAAAAGTCGAAAATCGAAGACAATGGGCGTGACAAATGGTCCTTAAATTGTTTCTAAAGAGGGTAGAATCTCAGTAGAACTATATATCTACAGAAATAATCAACCTTTCTGATCCACTCTAAACTATTCCCATACAATGACGATTTTTGACGCCCCCAAGAAAAACAATTGGCAAAACATTGTGTTTAATGAAGAAATTGCTTGCAACAAGCATATTCTTCATTTTCAAAATATTTTCTTCAAAAATAGATGAAAAAATCAGAAATTTGACAGACTGGAAATAGTCCGCAACTTCTTTCAATTTGAGCTGTCTAAGATTTTGTCGTGTTGAAATGGGTCAGCTCCATTTTTACTTTAACCTCGTTTATTTATCATGATAACCTTTAGCAAAGAAGAACTATGCTTTGCTGGCTTTCAGTTCTTTCAGTACTTTGATTTTAAATTTTGCCTTTGCACTGTTAAATGTCCACCGATTTTTCACCATTTTAACAAATCATAGACCATCCGATTTTGGTGCTAGGTAGAAACGGTAATAAGGAAACACCGTGTAATACCAGAGCCGCAAAAGTTAAATCAAAGTACTGAAGGTACTGTAAGCTAGCAAAACATTGTTTTGTTAAGTAACCTTCTTTACCAAAGGTTATCATGATGAATAAACGAGGTTAAAGTATCCCAGGAGTAGCCCAGGAGTTAACCCATTACAACATGACTAAATCTTAGACTGGTTCGAATTCAAAGAAGATGCAGATGACAATTTTAAGTTGGTTAAATTTAGAAAATATTTCCCTTGTTGGGTAGAAAACATTGTGGATAATGAAGAAATTGCTTGTTATGCTTGAAAGGCGGAATTGGGTGGGAATGGTTTAAAAAGCATGTTTTGAAAGACTTAAAATTTGAATAGACTGTACAATATTCTTTAAATACATAAGAACAACTTTTATGGCGTAGGCATTCAATTGGTTTAGTGGTTAAGCCTCCAGTGGCAGTTTTCACTCGTGGAACTTTGAAATGTCCTCAAAAATGTGTAATCAAAGCTGACGCTTTGCTAGCTAAAAAAAGATCCGCGTCTTACAGTTGGCGCGAGGGAAAGTGATTTTTTTCCGATTTGGTTCATAAATATAACAAAATGGTCCGAAAAGGTAACTTAATTGTTGTTGTTGTTGTCGTTTTCAAATATAAAATTTTGCAGGTAATGAAGATCAACCTGCCCGTGCAAATGTGTTAATAAGCCAACTAATACTGTAAGGAGAGAGTAAAATATAAGTATTGTTTGATATCCATATTGCAGCGACGCAACAGGAGTAGACAGAATTAGATTTTATATAGCAAGCCATTTAAAGGGAGGTATTGATGTTTTTGAAACCTAGATAAGAAAAAAAATCCAAGTGTCGAAAAATAAACTCAAACGAACGGCTTTTTGTGGTTATATCGGAAAGGTTCAGCGGAATTCCAGGTTATTTTTAGAAATCACGGAATTTGGCTGTCGATATCGAATGACCTCATTTGCATATGACCCAAAGTGAAATGAAGGTAACAAATTTACTAGCGAAACAGCCAACGTCCTAAATCATGTCACTTGAAAGGCTCAGCACAAAACTATGGTGAGTGTTTATATTCGTAAAACCGCTTACGACAGTTTTGGACTGATCTTTACTGACCGGCTATCGAAAATAACTCCCGATGACGTAACGATGACGTTGGTTTGATGTAATTCAAACTAAATGCAAGGTTCCAAAGGTTTTAATCGATAAATCCGAGACAGTTACGAAGATCATGGGGCATTCGCGTGGCGCGAAAAACCGTTGGAACCTTTGCATTTAGTTTAAAGTACATCAAACCAACGTCATCGTTACGTCATCAGGGGTTATGTTCGCTAGCAGGTCTGTAAAGATCAGTCCTTTCATGTTATATGATATAGGAGGTTGGCTGTTTCGCTAGTAAATTTATTACCTTCATTTGACTTTGGGTCATATGCAATAGAGGTCATTCGATGTCGACAGCCGTATTCTGTGATATCTAAAAATAACCTGGAATTCCGCCGAAACTTTACGATATAACCACAAAAAGCCACTTTAGGTCTATCAGATTACCACCAAGACAATACCTGACCTAACTTAAAGTATTAAATGTTCGTTTGAGTCTATTTATCGGCATTTGATAATTTTTTCTCATCTAGATTTCAGAAACATCGATACTTCCCTTTAAACACCCCTCTAAGAACCATTTGTTACTTCCTACAGCCGAATTAAACAAATCGCGGCTGTCAATCAAAAAAGCCGATCGACCATTGAAATCCATCATTTAGACCTGAAAAAAAAGGTTTTGAACACCAATATTGGATACCATTTTTGTTAACCTTGTTTGTTGGTTTGACTTGTTTGTTGCATTGGCGACTTAAATGTAGTAACTACAGTTTATTAAGCTGAAGTTACGACGTTTAGGTCGCCAACCAACTATTTAACTTTTTCTTTTCATGCTATTTGCCTTAAATTTTGCAAAATAAGACCGTTTAAATCGGAACCGAACTTCCTGTGGGCGTAAGTGGGCGTAGCCAACGCAGTAAGTTGGCGGTGCCAGCGATTGGTCAATCAAAGTGAGGCTAATAACTGAATTTCCAACAAAGTGAGACAAATATCAAAGACCATCTTTTTATTAGTCTTTCAACAAAATGAAGGTGTACAATTGGAGGCCTTTGTTATTTGCGTCGTTTGTGCTTGAACGGAAGAGAAAAGTTGTATTAAAGGTAATAGAGTATTATATTGGCTCAATTTGCCAGACGTTAAATGCAGCTCATTGTTTGCGGTATATTGTTCGTCCAGACGAATATCTTTCTTATATATCACATTTCCGAATAACTGTAAATTCACTCTCCTCTTTAGACAAAATTAGTTTTGAGACATTTAACTATCAGTTTTTATTTAAAATTTCCTACAAAAATATCCATTGTGTTTTTTTTCCAAGCTTTGTTTTTCATAAAAGATCTGTGTTTATTTGTTATATACCCATAATTATTTTAGATAAATATCTACATTTCACACAGACAAAATCGTACACGTCAGAAAAAAATCCTAATCTGATAGTGTCAAATACATAGGGAATATTACCACAGTGTCTTTTTCTATGCGTTGTTATCGTGTTCGAGAATCGTGTGTAGGTATTTTTTATTGGATGAGACCGAAGGTCGAATCCAATAAAAAATACCAACACACGATTCAAGAACACGATAACAACAAATAGAAAAAGACACTGTTGTAATATTCCGTTTATTATATACCTTTTAGGAAATGACATTAAGAAAATTCTCTTAAATGGCTAAGAAATAATCAACTTTCCGAAAAACCCGAACGCCAATACACAAAATAGTAGTCCGTGTTTAACGGTACTCGACGAATACGGTTTTTTGCTACACGCCGAATATTGATTTTTTATTCTGTCGAGTTGTATTTGACAGCCAGGTTTTACTCCATATCTTCTATAGGTATATAATAAAGTTCCATATAAGGTGACTAAGATGACGTCATCACTCTACTGATGACGTCATAATACATAATAATAAACTTAATCAGAGTGGAAAAGGAAAATGCTTGTAGAAATGCTATATCATCGAATTCATTTAATAAAAGAATTAGGTATCGTAACATTATATTCCCTAAACATTTATATTGGATAAAACGATGAACCCCGCCTCGTTTTTCAACTTGTTCGATGTGTAGCATCCTCATAATGGGTCTCGGTTATACGTCCCATCTTCAAGACAGTTAGTTTGTCAGACTTGTCAGCGCGGGGTTCAAACTCGTGATTTCGATATATGAAATCGTGCGTTCTACTTGTACCAACCGAGCAAATGGGGCTGATGACCCTGGCAACAACAGTTTCGAAGGGTTTAATGTTGATTGTGGTATTTGTTGTTATGTTGGAATGCATACAGTTAATATACCGCAAAGTGAGAGCAAGCTTATTTCATTTCGGGTTTCCGAATTACAAATATCATATGATCTCTTAGATATCAATACACCTCGGATTACTTCTCATGTCAACTTGCCACGGACAATCAGTTTGTTGTAACCGAAGACAATAAAACACTACATGTAAAAGATGGTATTGATATTCTTAAGAAGTACTTCTTAACACGCTTTAGCTTGCTTTAAATGATTTGAAAATAAGGTGATATCCAGCGCATAATTGTGTGTGTGTGTGTGTGTCCTTCACCGTTTCCTAATTTGGTAATCACTTGATCTCAAGTGAGATATAGTAGTCATGTTATCTATTTGAGATTTACTAGTGTTACTCAATAAAAATCAAAAAGATGCAAAACGAAAGTACACAATTTGGAAAATTAGAATGTAAACATATCAACTCTTGATTTTTACTTATTAACTAAATAATCACGCTTTAAAGTTAATGTGTCGTCATTTACAAGTTTAAATCACCAAACCTTTGAATTGTTTCATCTAGCTTTCAGCATGGTCTTTTACTTTTGATTTTTGTGTTTGGGACGCGGTGGCGGGCGTCTCCCTATGGTTGGAGGCTGATGCGCTCCGTTGCGGGTTCGGGCGCCTCTCTGTTTTAGGAGTATTTTACCTTTCGGGGTCCTTGTGCATTGAGTGTTTCGGAGTATTCTCAGAAAGTTTGAGATGGATCCCAACAAGGAAAACAGTGTCTCGCAATCCAAATTGATAGTTCATACGATATTTAGAATAAAGATCCTCCTATGACGATCATAACCTTCGAAAAACAGATTTAAAGAAAAACTTTTGTTTCGACATTTTGGTCGCCCAACAGACAATCCCTCTGTAACTGTTCTTAATAAAAATACAATGTAGTTGACAATTTACACAAATTGGCACATTCCTTTTTGAAATGGTGGTATAGAGACATGAGGAGAAGGATAAACTATTTGTTTCTTAATTAAACAGTATGGTTTTAGAAACAAATTTCTTTCAAATATCGGATGTTAACGTAAAATAGACCGAATTTCACGGGAGCTATCGTCATGGTGTTTTGTCTGTAATGTGAGCGTCCATCCGTACGTGTGTGCGTCCTTCTCTAAGCTTTTACTTAAAAATCTTCCCGTCAGAAACTTTGGATGAATTTCAACCAAATTTCACTTGAATGATCCTTGGTCGACCCACATCTAGATTTTCTCAAAAAATTGATTGGATGAAAAACATGACTTTTTCATGGAGGTCATTTCTATATATGGTAAAACGTGCCTTTTCTCAGAAAACCAGGTAAGGAATTCGACCTAATTTTAAAAGGAATAATCCTTGAGCTACCAACATCATACGAGAAAAAAGATATTTTGATTGGATGAACAACATTACTTTTATGGGGAGGTAATTTCCATATATGTAATAGGTTAAACTTTGAATAACATTTTGTCAGAAAGTAATTTATCAATTTTTACTGTCTTTACCTTTATCAGACTGCAAAATATCATTATGATTAAACATGCCTTTAACGAGCAGAGATCATCTCCATATAAATGACACAAATAAATCCTGAACGAAAAGTCCATCAGCCTTGATATTTGGCATGGATCATCAGTCTATAGACTGTATGAAAACCGCTTAAATCATATCTATTTCTCAGGTGCGGAGCATTGAGGTTTGGATCTATAAAAAAGAATAATTTCAAAAGTCATCTCTACTACTGATTCAATTTATACCAAGATCGTATCTCAGTTGGTCAACTTTCAAAATGGAAAAAAAATTGAAAAGTGATGAAAATATGTTGACATGTCAACTAACGTGAAAATCCCAAAGATAATCTCTAAAAGTCTTCTTCTCCTAAACTAGAATTCCTATATCCTTATTTACTTGGCATGGAACATCAATTCATGGACCTACAAATAAAAACTTCAATCACGATCCCTTTGTGACGGAGCCTTGGATTTTGAGAAAGGGGGTCAGGTCAATGAACAATTAAGAAATTTATTTAAATGACTTTTTTTTCTGCCAAACCTTGTTGGGATTTTTTAAAAAATATATGGTAGAAAAAATCCATAATTGGTGCTCCAATTTCCAAATAACGTAAACAATTAAATACATGTATGTGGAAATTTGAAAATCTATTATTTTCTGGAACTGCTTAGATGAGCTATTTTAAAGAGCGTTTATCTAAAGTGAGCAACCCAGAGCCAAAGATCCTCTTGTTCTATTTTTTTTATTTAAAATTGACACAATTATTATTTACATTTATTTCAAGAATATTAACTGTGTACACTTGATTGACATATAGGTCGAGCGTTTGTGCTATCAGAAACATGGGTCCAAACTCTTCGTGCAAGGATACAAGCATAAACTACTGGGAGCTTCATCTCGTTCTTTAACGTGCTTGGTGTGCAGCACAGTGACACGGGGCCTCAATTTAATACCTAATCTAAATGACAATTAACTTGTTTCTTTAGTCAGTTCACACGATTAGAAGGCAAGTGCTCTATCAGTTGAGCTTTTGAACCGGACTTGCTTAACCTAAAACCACGACATTATATACATAAGAATGTATAAATTCGCGAATCGGTTGTTACAATCTTATTGAATGATATAACTGGTATCTTATCTGTCACAACTGCGATCCGTCAATTAGCACCTTAACCCATTCCAACACAATGGAAATTTAGACCAGTCCAAATTGAAAGGAGCTGCAGACGACAATTTCAATTTGATGGAATTTTGAATTTTTTCGTATTTTGGGATAATGAAGAAATTGCTTGATCCAAGCAATTTCTTCATTTTCCACAATGTTTTCCAAAGCTTTTTTGTTGAGGGGCGTAAAAAGAAGGGATTGAGTGGGAATGGGTTAAAGCCCAAAACTCTAAAATAATCAGCCCATTTCATAGATTTTTCATACATTCAACTAACCATCAGAATTTAATTAATTAAACACGAAGAATTACAAATATATCAAGACTGTACTTCTACAACCATATAAACGACTTGAGAACGGTAATTGAAAAAAACACTTAGAAAGGTATCGTACATTTTCATGTTTGCTTCAAATAATAAACAATATCACTTATCCTTAACGAACTAAGATAAAAAAAAATTCAGTAAACTCACCTAAAACGCAGACTCGCACTTTTTGGTTTTACCCTGAAAATATAAATCAAATATATTAATTTCATGATTATATATATATAATAGCAGCACAATTGAGTACCACGGTCGACGATAGTTAAAACATCGAAGTCACTTATTCGTACAAAAATATACTTATAGTCAATCCCGAGTTCATAAGATTATCGTTTCACAGTAAAAATAAAATCCAAGTTTCAATTCAATATTTCTATCTATCACAGAGAAGTTAGAAGATGCCCAAGATTTTTCCTAAGCAGACGCAGTCACAATCGAAGAGATTGAGGTAGCCCTACCCTTAGATAACTCACTTAAGATATGAAACGGCGTTATTTGCAAAGTTTGTGGTAAGTACCATGTAAAAAGGTAGAATTCTTGGTTAGCGATCTAAACGTCGTAACTGCAACTGCAGCAATGACGTTTATGTCGCCATAATAATAAAAATGCTTCACATAAATTTCGGCCAATGTCAGAGTTCGGTGGTAACTTCGGTCTATATGAATGATTCAATTGGTCAATTGATTGTTGGAATGACAGCGGCGATCCAACAGTTAAACCCATTCTGATGACATTGACCTGATATTTTATGTACTTGCGGCACATCATGACCAATACAGCGGGCCAGGGTGCTGTAACTCAACAGTTGATTAAACTCCATATGATGGTAGACAAGGCTCTCTCCTTCTCTCTCTCTCTCTTTCTCTCTCTCTCTATCCCTCTCGCTCTCTCTCTCTCTCTTTCATTCCCTTTCTCTCTCTCTTTTTTTCTCACTTTCTAATTTTTCGTGTTTTTTTTTTTTTTTTTTTTTTTTTTTTCCAAACATTCATTTTTATTTTTTTAACATTTCAAAGTGGGATGACATTGGAATATATGTGCCAAGAGTGTTAAAAAACATTGGCAGAAAAGAAGAAATTGAGTGTTACAAGCAATTTCTCCTTTTCCCACAAAGTCTTCTATGATCACATTTGCTAAAGGGCGTCAAAAGGCGTCGTTGTGTGGTAATGGATTAAATGATGTCATTCTTAAAATAACGTAGTAAGTCTCGCGCCACATACTTCTGATACGGCATCTAAACACACAGATCGTCTGGGTGAAATTATTGGAGCAATACGTATAAAGTAAAATAGTTCTGACTCATCCTTAAATTAACCATTGTCTTGCTGTATAAATTGCCTTACATTTGCTGTAAAATAAAAGGGCTGAAAGCGCTGATACTGGTTGGTGAAAAAATCAATATTTCTGTTTGAAATCAATTTCATAAGCAAATCTGGCAGGAAAAGTACAAGCAGGGGATGTAGACCAAGATCAGACTGCACTTATGTGCAGGTTGATCTTTGTCTACAGCTCCTGCCAAAACTGGAATATCCCGGTTTCAATATGACAAGGGTAAATTGCAAATTTTTTTAGGAAAACCTGTTTTCAGAGAAATATGAATCTGGAAATGAGATCCATCCACAGCTGTCATTGTTTGAGCTATTTTACAGGTAATCTGTGGGATCTGCGTTTTCTTAGAAATTGAGATACTGCAATGAAAAGCTATTTTAAGTTAATTAAAACAAACGAGAAGACTGCTTATTCGCCTCTCGAACTTTAATTTTGAATCAGTTATCAGGGTGACCAGATGAAAGATCTCTGACTATTCAAACTGAGATCCAACAGGAAATTCGATTTAGATGTTACAATTATTTTCATTCATTAATGGGGTTTAACGCCGCTTTAACAATTTTTCACTCATAACGCGGCGGCTAGAGCACCTACCAATGGTTTCTCGGTATATTTCGCACCAGTAATACCACCATTACATCTTTTCCTAGCCTCCAGCTGCTATCCTAGTTAGGTTTACGATTATCAACCAATTGGTGAGAGACAAATGTCGGATATTTGCCGCCGCCGTGGAACCCATGACACCCGATGATTGAAGATAGGGAATTTGATCCATTTAGATATTAGACGGGAGAATTTATTGCCAGTAACATGTAACAAAAAAGTAAAATGGTTGGTTGGCGATCTAAACGTCGTAACTACTGTTTCAATGAGATGTAGTTCCGACGTTTAAGTCGCCAAACAAACACAGGTGCTTCAAAAATGTCGGCCAATGTCGGGTATTAATATTCCCTTCCGTTCTAAATGAATGATTTGAATAATCGATCCGTCAATTGGAATTTATTGATTGGCAAGCATGTAGCCAAAATAATGCTTTCTCAACATGAAAACGTAAGAGTAATGCACTTTAAAAGGCTAACAACTTTGGATTCTTCCGCTTTTGAGACGGAGCCGTAAACAATTAACGCTACTTAAAAAACTGGTTATCGCGGTAAATGCTCTCGAACTTTAGATCAACGAACAGCACAGGTGGTAAATTACGTGGAACTTTTACAAAGATCGAAATACTTTGATCCTAATAGATTGATATGCAAACTATGCAAAATTAAGATTGCCACTTGAAAGGTTAAAGTGATTTCCGAACTATATTCTTACGGCAAAATGTAAACGGAATCTTTATGTTATTAGACTTTTTTTTTATCTCTTCGGCTGAGTTCGTATGAAATATCATTTTATTTATTTTTTTATTGGGGGGGGGGGGGCATGTGGGTATGTAGATGCTCTCTCTCTCTCTTTCTCTCTCTCTCTCTCTCTCTCTCTCTTTCTCTCTCTCTCTTTCTCTCTCTCTCTCTCTCTCGCTCTCTCCCTCTCTCTCTCCTCTCTCTCTCTCTCTCTCGCTCTCTCTCTCTCTCTCTCTCTCCTCGAATCCCGGCAGGCGGAAAAGGTCGTCCTAGGGCGATTCGTTGAATAAAACACAGAGTCAAACTGATGTTTCTGTTATACATTTACATTTTAAAATGTAACACTCCTTTCTATTTACTTGTTTATGAAGAGTTCAACCATGCTTAACAATAAAACATTTTCTTGCTTGCTTATATCAATCCACCACCCCCCCCCCCAAAAAAAAAAGTTTGAGAAAATAATAAAGAAATCAAAACATTGCTTGGTGCAAGCAATGACTTCATTTTCAACATTGTTTTCTAGCCAGAACTATAAAATTGAATGATAAAAAATTGTTACCGACCACACTCTCAAAGGTGCGAGTATATTATTTCTGTTTCGGAAGTTCCTGCAGACTATCTCCTCATAAAACAAATGATAAAACATTAAAAGTTTCATGGTAAAACGTTAAAATGGAATACGGTATAAAATAAATCATGATATTTATTCAGACTTGATTAGATTAGCATGAATCCATTAGTCCATATTAAAATGCTGATGGTTCCAAACTTTCGGAATACATTGCATTTCATTCTGTCAATTCAAGTTGCAACAGATATTATCTTTCAATATTTCACAGAACAAATAAATGTACCAGAACTGTCATTGTAAATAGAACCATGTGAGAATTGATGGATTCTTTGCCCCGCCCATCCTCCTCCGACAGTAAGTTAGACATGAATACCATACATAATTATATTAGCATTTATTGCATGCAACATGTAACAAAAATATAAATGGTTCGTGGCGTAATCGTAGTTTTACAGCTTGAATAAGTAGCTAACCTAACAAAAATGCTTAACCCATTCCAACTAAAGCCCTCCTTTTTACGCCCAACAAGAAAAAAGCTTTGAAAAACATTGTGGACAATGAAGAAATTGCTTATAACAAGCAATTTCTTCATTATCCACAATATTGTCTATCCCAAAAGACGAAAAAAATAAAACTCCATCAACTTGAAATTCTCGTCTGCAGCTTCTTTCAATTTGGACCAGTCTAGAATTTTCTTGTGTCGGAATGGGTTAAGAAATAAGTTGCAATTCAAGGTTCACTTCATGTTTACATGAATGATTTGATTGGCCGATTAATTTTTTGATTGACAAGCGCGATCCGTCAATTAATAGATCTCTAGCCGTGTCTATTATAGGGCCGTATGTCTGAGCTATCAGACAAAATTGACTGATCTCTAGCCACGCCCTCTTCCCGCTGATAAAACTATTCGACTGAGAAATAATCATCTTAAGTTTGAAATATAAATGGTCTCCGACATAAAACGAATGCGAGTCGATGGTGTTAGGCGTGAATGTTGTAGCTACAACTTGAATAAGCTGGAGCTACAGTGTTTACGTTGTCAAACCCAAAACAATGACGAAGTTCTCCATTCATTTCCGGTGTAAATGAATGACTTGACTGGTCAATAATTTTTCAAGGGAACTTGCACATAGTTAAGCCAAAATATGATATCAAGCGATCGAGATAAGAAGTAAGGCTTCGCCCGTCGTTATCTTTTTTCTTTTTTTTTTTTTTTATATCATTATTATTATCATTATTAAGACAAAAAATAGCGCTTTTAATCAAAATTGGTGTATTGGTGGACATGGACATCAGCAGTCCGCCAATTTTAACCCATCGCCGATCAATGACGCTTTTTGACGCCCCGAATAATTACAATAAAGGAGAACATAGTAGGGGAAAGGGAGGAATTGCTTCTCAGAATTTTTTCTAGCTTGTTTGGCACTCATTTTCAAATTTTGTGGCACTTTTATATTCATTCTGCAACTGTTTTGAACTTGGGAAAGTCTAAGAATTTGATATCTGATAATGGGCTAAACTAAATGGTAAGAAATGAATTCGGCTCTATTAAAGGCCGCCATATAAGGTAGACTGGCTGTGCAAGATTCGCCATAATTTGTTCTGACTGTGTCGACACTTTTCGGATAACAAAAAATGTCCTTTTTTGCATCATTCTTTATCAAGCTACTTACTTTATCGATTTCCAGTGAACAAATTTCATGTTTAACCCTTTCCCCTTTTTTTTTTATTGGAATTTTAGACTGGTCCAAATTGAAAGAGATAATGAAAATTGAATGCAATTTGAAATGGAACCATCATATGTGGTAGAAAATATTGTGGGAAAGGGAGAAATTGCCTGTTACAAACAATTTCTCCTTTTCCCACAATGTTTTCTCAAGTATAAGATCACTGTGTCGTAAAATCCCGGGTTTTTACAGGAAAGGGTCAATGTGTCTGAGAAGAATCAAAAACGGAAAATATTGTTTGGAAAGATTTTATTATATTTTTTTGAAAAAAAACAAACCCTTTAAATCTCAAACCTCTACAAATAATAGTACGTTTTTACAATTCTTGGAAGATGCGTGGGTTCTTGAGCGTTGAAAAATTCTTAGTTTAATCGTTCAATCTCTGGCAAACTCTATTAATTAAACCAAAGACGTTAAGATTCGGGATAAAAATTTATGGCCGATTCGATTCCTGAACTATGTCGATTGCCAATTCGATTTCAATGGTATGTTGAGGATATTGACCCTGTCTCGTACTATAACCAGTTTTCATTATTCAAACTTAACCCATTCCCACACGGTGACGCTTTTGGACGCCCATCAAGAAAAACAATTGGGAAAACATTGTGGTAAATGAAGAATTTGCTTGTAACAAGCAAATCCTTCATTTTACACAATGTTTTCTATCTAAAAAAAATTTAAAAAAAAAATGAAATTCCATGTAATTTAAATTGTTGTCTGCAACCCCTTTCAATTTGGACCAGTCTCAATTTTTTCCGTCTGGTAATGGGTCAAAGATCGCTGACACGCTTACTGACCTCCGAAATAATGCATTGACTACGACTATATTTTGAAAAAAGAAAAACTTGTGGTCCGGGACAAAACTGTTGGTTAGTGATCTTAATGTCGCAAATACTTAGTCGTTTTGAGGTTTAGACGCACAACCCACTAAAAAGCTTAAAATGGATGTCGGGGTTTGAAGATATTTTTTTTTCTAGTCTTATTGCCTGATTTGATTGATCAGTAGATTTGTATTTGCAGCGGCGAACCGTCAATTAAGGTAATGTTGTTGCAAAACGGGGAAATGGGGATGTTAAAAAGTTTTTTTTTTACATTTTTCTATTCATCTGGGGGTTCTTTACTGATGTCTACTCACATTGAATCGACCTCTCCAACACAAATGTCCGATTAGAGATAATGTAAATTATTGTAGCTAAGTTAAAAGTGAAGTTCTAAAATACCTATGTGATAGCCTGTTATGCAGTTCTACTCTTTAGAATTTTAGAATTTGGTATAACAAGGTACAGGTAACCAAGTTGAACATAGGATTAGACTATAGTTTCATCTTTTTTTTATTTTCATATCTGTTCCGAAGTATCTAGTCAATCACGTAATAGTCGCCTTGGTTGGTCTTGTGTATTTTTTTCCTTATAAAACGAGTACTCAAAGTAGAGGTGTTGAATTCCAGTGCCCGACTTTTTTTCCGACGTGGGCTATTCTACTTTATTCTACTTTTTTTCAATGACATATGTCAAGGAACCAGTGATTAACAGGGAAAATTTGGAATGGTGCAAAATAGATGTCAAGGATAACTCAATATGTATTAGAAAATATCAGAATGGTTGAATATATTGTGGTTAATATAAAGAAAATGTTGGGTTCCAGCATTTTCTTCATTCACAACGTTTTCTCAGTCTTTGTCTCTTAATTGTTTAAATTGTCTTTGAGCCGTCGTGATCGTTGAACCTGTAGGCCGACAAGACGATCGGCAAACGAGAGTGAACAAGCTTATTCTGTAAACATTATGTCCATGAGCAAGAAAAAATGAACTAAAATGGTTGGTTGGCGACCTAAATTTCGTAGTAACAGCGTTTGAGTCGCCAAACTAACATAAATGCTTCACATAAATTTCGACTATTGTCAGGGTTCAAAGTTCGATTCCAGTCTAAATGTATAATTTGATCAGTCTATCGATTTTTACTGACAGCGGCGATCCGTAAATTGTTCTATATGGACTTCATGTTGTCACCGCTGTTTAGTCGCGGAAACTAAGATATTATGTACTGAATATTTTAGGTCAAATTTAACTTCTGGTCTAAATGGGTGATTTGATCGGTCGAACGATTTTTAACTCTTGCCATGCTGTATAATTTACCTTGCTGAATAGCTGTCAAATCAAAGGGCTGAAAGCACTGATAAAACTTGTTGTTCAAAAATCAATATTTCTTTTAGAAATCAATTTCATAAACAACTCTGGCAAGAAAAGTATAAGCAGGAGGTGTAGACCAAGATCAGACTGCACTTATGTGCAGGCTGATCTTGGTCCACACCTCCTGCCAAAACCGGAATATTCCGGATTCAGCATGACAAGGGTTAACCGAAGCGGCGATAGGTCAATTAGTTATTTACCCAGCTCGAGCAACTAATCACGAAAAAGACCGGTTTTTACCGTTTTCGTTTTTCCCGTCGTTTTGAGTTACTTATGGTGTAAGTTTTAGAACCTAAACAATCCCCCAGTCAATCCAGATCTGTCAGTTTTTGATGGAACATAATCAAAAAGGCCGCAGACTCTCTAACAAACGAAAACACGAAGTTGAACCCAATACGTCTGTACAAACAGACGTTCATTTACTCGTCTGTAGTAAGTTTGTCAGCTTGTCAAAAGTTCATCGACATTATTGAAACTGCATCATCAAATAACATATCAAAACGGAAAGATAAAAATACCACTTATTAATCATTGCAAAAGAATACTTTGCAGACGATTGCATATTAAATAGGAGGTAATAGATATAATGCATTAGGTACAAGGATGTTCGGACCGTAATTCGATCTTTTATCAAGTAATATAATTGTCATTTATGTCATTTTATCCAAATGAAATTAAATGAAATGTTCAATGCAAAGAAACAAAATGAATTTTAACCGCATATTTTCATTATAAGTAAATATTAAGTAAAGGAATCACACTTTTAAAGAGTTTCATTTTTTTAACTAGCAAAGCTTGAGGCTTTAGGCTTAACCATTAAATCCGTTAAATGCCTACGCCATAAAAAGTAGTTCTTATGTATTTTAGGAATATTGTAAACTCTGCATGCAAGTTTTTTCAGCTCACTTGAGCACATCGTGTTCAAACTGACTCTGATCAGAGTCTTCAAAGAGGTTGTAGACGACAATTTCAATAGTTGAAACTACTGAATATTTATTTCTAGGTAGAAAACAATGTGGGAACTGAAGAAATTGCTTGAAGCAAGCAATTTCTTCAGTTTCCACATTGTTTTCAACAACTGTTTTCTTGAGCGGTGTAAAAATAAATTGTGGAAATGGGTTAACTGCTTAGTTGCTATAAAATCGGTTCTTTATCATGACAAATATTGTAACTGGACAAAACAATGCTTTGCTAGCTTACAGTACTTTTCAGTACTTTGATTATTCTAAAACTGTATGTACAACATAACATTACAATCGTCAAGTGTTGTAAGCAAGACTATTTAACCCTTTCCTGTATAATACCTGGTTTTAATGTCCCTGTGAATTCATAATTGAGAAAATATTGTAGAAAAAGAAGAAATTGCTTGTAACAAGGAATTTCTTCTTTTCCCACACTATTTTCTACCCAACTGAATGGTCATTATTCAGATTAAATTCATTTTAAATTTTCGTCTGTACAAATACAAATACAAATCATTTATTGTTCAAATCGTACACACACATGTGATATAAGAACATAACAAAATAAACTGCTTACATACAATACATTCAGATAGTGACGAGAGAAAAGGTGAAGAGGGGAAAAAAGTAGGGAAAGGAGGGGGAAAATTATATTATTATTAAGGGGGCCATTACCTTGTTAAACCTTTGAACTTTGACAGGTCTAAAATTTTGCAAAACAGGAAAGGGTTCAGGCGAATGGTTAGGTAGACATGTAACTCGTTTGAAAGATGATTCTATAAGCCTGCACGAAAACTGTAACTGCCGAATGGAAACAGGGTAAATCTAGATCTTTAGTTCTTAATGCAAACAAGGAATAGCAGCAATATGAAAACACACACTAATTAATGTCTTAATCCTAATGATATAACTCATATTTATTGTGTCTGTGATCATTTTTTCTGGCATATAACAGAGAGGATGTATGCACATAGCCATGTATAAAAATACAGTTATGATCGTTCGTTACGCTATCAACCCTTATCATGCTGAATATTTTTATTTCAAAATTACTTAAAATTCAAAGATCTTATGTGCAGTCTGATCTTTGTCTATACCCCCTGCCAAAACTAGATCATTTCGGGTTCAGCGTGACAAGCGTTAAAGTCCAAAAGTATACAGAAACTTTTCAGCACCAAATGGATCTTTATCAGAAAAGAAAATTTTAATTCGCTGTTTTTTCAGTCAAAGGGCAACATATGATGGAAGGACCCTGGTATAACTCACTGACAGAGATTTTAAAGATATTCTCCAAACATTAAAATGTATCCGATTGTTGAATGCATGGTTTCAAACCCAGACATAGTCGATGGTGAGGTGAGGTTGCAGAGCCCTGGCCTAGTCCTTATGATAGCTAGCAAACACGTTCCCTTCGCCATTACACAACTAAAAGACTCTTGGAAGTGACGTCAAGATGTTAGTAAAAGAAAACAAACCGATAACCGGTAAAGCCGATATATTCTTCTATGTTAATCAAAGCAAAACGAATCTTGAAACAGGGCTTCAGCTAAAGGGGGTTTTATTTTAGGTTTAAATATTTCAACAAAGCCCACGTAAACCATATGTTGATGGTACTAATTGAAATTGTCTCACCGAGACGATTCCAATGAGTACCCACAACATACAGTTTTGTTGAGAAACAAGCGTTTTAGATTAAAGACCCTCTTGTCTTTGGTTCAACTTTGAACTCACAAATACGAACCCTCTCCACAGATGGTGAAACGAAAATATCTCCGATGAAAAATTTTTGAATCGATAGCAGCCATCTAGTTCTGGCTGTCTGAGTGTTGGCACACTTTTCTTTGATTGTTGGTTCTGCACTATCGGTAATAAATCCTAACGTCTGCATCCATTGATCTCAAGAAAGTTAGAAAGGCATTTATCAAAATGAAATTTGACTGGAGAAACATGTAAGTTGGAAAAATAGATGTCTGATCGTCCCAGCTAATTCATTTTCAGTAAGATCAATCTTATTTGTATAACTTTTCAAAGAAACGTTCCAAAGAAGTAACGTTTAAATAAAGTCGGGGTATCAATATACTATCGATATATATTTTTCTGGGTTGTCTTAGAGTGCGATTTGGGAGGTCGCATCTGTTAATCAAAGAAGCAATCAACCAATCAAATCATTTATTTGGACCGGAAGTGAACTTTGAAATCCAAAAATATTGATATTTACGCGAGACATTTTTGGTGGTTTGACGACTTTAACGTCGTATCTATAGCTCATTCAAGATAAAGATACGACGTTTTGGTCGCCAATTAGATATTCACTATTTTGTTGCATGTTACTGGGCATAAATTTTGTAAAACAACCCCGTTTAATATCGAAATTGAACATCCAGTCTAAGCTCAATGGTCGTGACCAAAGAACCGTTCTTTGCGAAAGGTCTGGTTTAACTCCAACATTTTGCCCACAGATAATGTTTATGTCCAGTACTTCGACTGGTACTCACGTTCCTGTCATTTCAACCAATTTCCTAGACTGGTACATCTGTCGACGGATAAATCAACCATGCCAACAGTGTACCAGTCTAGGACATTGATTAAGATAAAAGGAACGAGTGGGATTCGGCCTTTTAATACTTCTTAAATACACACCTTCTGCATTTAAAGTTCTTTATTCACAGATGCTCATCTTGTTACAATGGAAATTCCTAATAATCGAAGAAAAAAAAATACGTTTAACCCTTTCCAGCTTTTTTTTAAATTTTAGACTAGTCCTAATTCAAAAGGTTTTGCAGACGAAAATTTAAGTTGAACTTATTTCAGTAGGGTAGAATATATTGTTGAAAAAGAAGAAATTGCTTATTACAAGCTTAAAAACTTAAAAACCAGGGATCAAATAGGAAAGGGCTAAATTTGGAAATATGGAATCTAATTTTTTTTCTTACGTCTCAATTCAAATTTGGAGGATGATTAATTCCTTAAAACACAATCCCTCCTTTTTACGCCCTTCAAGAAAAAAGCTTTGTTAAACGTTGTGGATTATGAAGAAATTGCTTGAGAAGAGCACTTTTTTTCATTATCCACAATGTTTTCTATCAAAAAACACGAAACTAATTCAATTTCGATCAAGTTGAATTGTCGTTTGCAGCTTCTCTCAATTTGGACCGGTCTAAAATTGAGAATTGGTTAAACATTACAGAAATAAGATTAGAATACTTTAGTAGTTGTTGTTGTTTATTTCTTGCTTTGGTTGTGGTTTATATAAATAGCACCATTCCAGGCTTTTTCCTAGTTCAAAATGAATTTAAAGTATTTAGCATTTGCATCTTACAATTTCCATAATGTCCTGGCTTTCAGTACTATCAGTACTCTGATTTCAATAATTATAAATGTCTTGTTTCATTTCATTATAAAAATTTATAGACAAAAGCAAGCAAAATGATATACATTAGCCAAACAAAGACGTATCTCCTCGGCTAACTGCTCTTTTTACAATGTTTGATTTTAACGTATGAATCCTGAATCCGCTCTGTTGTTTTATTTATTTACTCTCGACAATTTGTTTCTGTTGTATTCATTTCTATAAGTAAGTAGCTGGCTAGCGGCCTTAAAATCTTCAATTAAGCTTGACTTATCACGTTTAAGATGTAAAACATTTCAAATTTGAATGAATGATTTGACTGATAAATCGATTTTTATTGAAAAGGACGATCCGTCAATTCGTGGATTTTTTTTTTTTTTTTTTTTTTTTTTTTTTTTTTACTAATTCTCGCATAATGTTGCTTTTTGACTCATCTCGAGGGAAAAAACTTAAAAATATTGTGGAAAACGAAAAAAATTGCTTGTTACAGGTAACTTCTTCATAATCCACAATGCTTTCTTCCCACATAGGCACAAAAAATAAAAATTCCATCAAATTAAAATATTGAGGTCTTCTCAGAGTTCAATGAGTGCAAACTGCCACTGGAGGCTTATCAACTAAATCCATTGAATGCCTACGCCACAAAAAGTAGTTCTAATGTATTTTAGAAATATTGCAAACTCTGCAAGCAAGTTCATCTCCTAGGCATTTTAGCTCGCTTGAGTACATCGTGTTCAAAATGACCCTGATCAGAGTCTTCACAGAAGTGGTAGACGACAATTTGAAATTGTTGAAAATTCTAAAATAATTATCTCTCAAGGTGAAAAATAAAATGAAAAATGAAGACTTTACTTGTAGCCAGCAATTTCTTAATTTTCAATATTCTTTTTCAGAACTATTTTCTTGGGGGGTTAAAAAGGAGCGATTTAGATGACATGAGTTAACTTCTTAGTTACTTTAACCTCGTTTCTTTATCATCATCACCTTTGACAAAGAAGCTTCCTGAACAATACCATACTTTGCTAGCTTATAGTACTTTCAGTACTTTGATAACCATATCCTGCCTTGAAATGATTGAAGGCGGTTCGCTCGTTTGAATCCCAATATCGTGAACAACGAGTACGGTTCTATGTGAGTAGACCGACAAACCGGTCTTCAGATAAGTTTGAATGTAAATCAGCCAAATTCCAATCAATTTAAACAAATGAAATTTGAAAAAGAAAAGACATAACTGTATTTCGATGTAGTTTGTAAAAACGTTGTTGTTTAGTTGTGTTTATTTTTTTTTTTTTTTTTTTTTTTTCGTATTTGTTTTATTTGTTTGTTTATTTTCTAAATGCAAATATTGTATACTTTCCCTTTAATGATAACAACTGAACTACAAGCGTATTCAACGACGTAAATAATACGTCATGGAAATCACAAGCATGTTCCATGAAATCAAATGATAACGTATTTCCATTTTCCGTTTGATTCCTGGTTCTATTCGGGTTGTAATTCGTTGATCTATATTGTGTTACGTAACGCAAAATATTATGACTTCTTTTCTTTCTTTGTTTATTTCTTTCTTCGTTTCTTTCTTTCTTTGTTTCTTTCTTTCTTTCTTGTCATTTGATAGTTATGAACGGGTTTTTCATGACAAAAATGTCTTTTAAAGGTCTGAAATCATTGCAGTTAGAAATTGAGAGCCAAAACTTATTTTCGTCGATAATAGTTTGTCAAAGAACCACTTAAAGATTGCAATATCAACTATTCAAGAGATGGATATAGTTTGTCAAAGAGCTGCTTAAAAATTGCAATACCCTCTATCTCTCAAGAGGTGGGCATAGTTTGTCAAATAGAAACTTAAACATTGCAATATCCACCATTCAAGAGATGGCTATAGTTTGTCAAAGAGCCGCTTAAACATTGCAATATCCTCTAGTCAAGAGGCGGCTGACAGACGGGTTACAACTCAAACTAACACCACTGAAAATACGATAAGCCAGATAGCATTACTGTGTTTCAGTACGGGTTTTTTTTTTTTTTTTTTTTTTTTGAGAGGTTCATCATGCTAATGGTGGGCAGTGAAAGCAACGTTTTCTATTATGTTAGAATTTTGTTAATTTTCATAAATCTTTAAAAGCCTACGTTGGTGTCCTCGTTTAATTTGGTTATAGACAATTATCTATAACTCTTTCCCATTATTTACCATCTCAGCAAATGCTTACAATTTAATTTTTATTTCGTCTGTCAAGATTCCAGCGTTTCGATTGGCTGATTTTTCATACTTCCATGAAGAAAAATTTAATAAGCAACTTTTATGTATGCTTGACACAAAATAAATCCATAACATTTTACTCAAAACTAGTGAAATATTTGCTTGATGACATTAACCCTTGTCATGCTGAACCCGGAATATTCCGGTTTTGGCAGGAGGTGTAGATCAAGATCAGCCTGCACATAAGTGCAGTCTGATCTCGGTCTACATCCCCTGCTTTTTTTCTGTCAGAGTTGTTTATGAAATTTTATTTCTAGAAGAAATAATTATTTTTGAATAACAAGTTCTATCAGTGCTCTCAGTCCTTTGATCAAATTGACCAATTCAGTAAGGTAATTTATACAGCATGACAAGGGTTAAAGTACTAGAAATAAAGTGGATGTCTCTTTTGTTTTCATTGGCGCTAGAATCTATAAACTTCTAATCAGACTAATGTTTGAATCCATTTCACGTATTCATACAGTGTGATTAAGTTTTGAATTTAATACCTAACGAAAACAAAAGAGACACTCTTCATTTCTTCAATAATTTAATTGTTAGTTTCGTCTATCAAAAACAAGCGATCTGATTGGTCGAAAAATTTAATTCATACCTCCATGAACAAAATTTGAGTACGCAACCATTTTGAATGATACCGCACAAAATAGTTCACTATAAAAAGGTATCAAAATTTGTTAAATTATTGCATTTTTCGCTCGATGCTATTAAATTATAAGAAATGAAGATAATAATTTTTGGTTTTATGGAGGTATGAACCGAAAAACCTAATCACACAATGTATGAATCCGCTTCGCGTATTCATACAGTGTGATTAGGTTTTTCGGTTCATACCTTCATGAAAACAAAAACTATTCTCTTCATCTCTTGAATAATTCAGTAAATCCTTTTATAAAGTAGGATGCTAGTTTTACTTGTGATCAGAACGGACGTGGATTTTTATGCAGGAGGTACACGATTTCAAAAAGTTCAAAGAAATAGGCACTTTAAAACCTCTTCTTTTTTATTCGCAATGCATTTCGTGTATGTTCAAATCTCGCCCGAAGAAAAATTTATTGGTATAAAAAGCCGAGCAAACGTCTATCAATTTGAAAAATAAATAAGTGTAAAGTGAATGTTTTTATTTTTTTGTTTCTTTGGAAAAGGTTTTATCATTTTCACCAAGTGCATTGAAAACATAACGGTCGCATTTTGAAAATACAATTCTACCAAATAAGCACTTCTTTGATTTATTGATGTATTCATCTCCTATTTATTAGATAAATCTTAATCAGTACAAAAAATTAACATACGTTTGATTTTCGCAAATGAAAATATAAAATAACCTTTTTAATTTTCCTCTGTACTAAAATTCAGCTACTAATATCAATGTTTAAATCCGATCATATCTACCACTTGAAGACTTCTATAACGTAATGTGGAGAGAGACCTTGTAGTCTATAGTTAATATATACCTGTTGGTGAGCCGTGTCAGTATTGGAGAAATATCCGGTGTTTTCCCTTCCAATACAATAGACTCCCATCAGTTGGTCCTGCTATAAGCATTGACGATATGATATTCCTAACAATTCATCCCTTTCTTACATAAGAATTTTTTTTGAATTTTTTTGTGTGAGTGTGTGTGTGTGTGTGTGTGTGTGTGTGTGTAAAAAGTAATTTTAAAGTGCGATAACCATTTTATCGATCGTGCCTGTCAATCAAAGAATTAATCGATGCACCGTAAGTGAACTTTAAAGTTCAACACTGGCCGACTTATATATGAAGCAGTTATGTTAGTGTGGTGACTTAAGTGTCGTATCCACAGTGTATTCAAGCTGTAGTTACGACTTTTAGGTCGCAAACCAATTAATTTACTTTTTGTTACAAGCTACTGACCATGAATTTTGCAAAATAAAGCCATTTATTATCAACGTGGAACTTCCTGCTAGAGTCAGTGGGCGTGGCCAGCGGAGTCATCGGGCGTGATAAGGAATCATTCAACTGTCATTTGGACCGGAATTGAACTTTGATCTCCAAATTAGGACAACAAAAACGTGAACCATTTATGTTGGTTTAATGACTTAAACATCGTAACTACAGCTTATCAAAGCTGCAGTTACGACGTTTAGGTCGCCAACCAACCAATTTATTTTTTTCGTTACATGTTACTGGCCATAAATTTTGCGAAATAACTCTATATAATATTGAAATGGAAATTCCCGTTCGAGTCAGTGGGCGTGGCCAGCGGAGTCAGAGGGTGTGCCCAATGGAGACAGTGGGCATGACTAGGGATCCATCAACTGAAACGTTTGATCAGATAAAACTGCTTTTAAAGTACAATAACCAAAAGGGAAGGAACGACATGAGTTATATTTTCTTATGGATCTATTTTCCGTATGCTAAAGGGTCATTCATGTAAACTTGTTTTGATCTTGGTTCTTCGCTGGTCGATGATTTAATGTGTATTTGTGAAGAGTAAACCAGATAAGGTAGTTATTAGAACACTCGACTCCATTCTTCGAGATTACAGCTTCGAAACCCGGAATGACCCAACTTACAAACCATTGTATGAGACTTTAACTGGGACCCCGTACATTGCTTAACGCAGAATATGTTATCCCATGCCGACATAATATTCCGCAAGAAAACATTCGCTAAAACATCGTGGAAAATGACGAAATTGCTTGTAACAAGCATTTTCTTCAGTTTCCAAAATGTTTATTCGCGGTTTCCATTACGTTTCAATTACGTCATCGGCTTCCGATAGCAATTCGGTCGTTTTCGACATCTCCCAAGGACTAACGAGCCCATCCGATCAATTTCAATGATTCAAAGAAGGGCATAGGGAATATATCACATTAACTAGAATATATATTGAAATTAGTAGATTTAATACAAAGAAAGAATATTTATCGTGAAAATGGCATCAGTAACTATTTGATTATTTTCCTACATCAAATTTCAATGAGAGTCTGTTCAACAGCCGATGAGGCTTTAAGTAGCTTCGCCCTACACCCCTGTACTATCTGCCGTAGCAATCAACGACTTTGCTCGTTGAATAAATGGTATAGAAGCGAGGATGAATAAACGAAAAAAATCTAAGAACAATGTGAAAGCTCACCACACTGATGACGATTATAAACGCAACCCATTATTATTATTATTATTTGCAAATTTTAATAAATGTCTGGAATATCAATTTGGGGATTTCGTAATGTCGCAAACATCTGGGGATCTTTAAAATACTTCTAAAATTCTATACTCCGAGATATCAGATTAAAATAATCATACCATGATATTAACTAATCGCGGCTGTCAAATAAATAACCAGTCGTCTAATGAAATATTTCATTTAAACCAAAAAATGAGTTTTGAACTCCGTCATCGGCCGCAATTTTTGTTAACCTTTTTTGTTGGTTTGACAATCTGTCGTAACTACAGATTATTCAGGCTGTAGTTACGTCTTTTGAGTCGCCAACCAACTATTATACTTTTTGTTGCATGCCACTGGCCAATCATTTTACAAATAACGTCATTTAAAATCGAAGCGGAGCTACCTATCGGGGTCGATGGTCGTGACCAAGGGAGTAATTGGGCGGGCCGGCGATTGGTCACTTCTGTCATGGTTTCAAACATGTTTTGTTTACAAAAAAGAGGTCCTTCATGCGAGATGAATTGCCCAAACACCTTCTCGTTACAGCCTGTATGCTTCATGATTAAAAAAAGTAAGGACATTTCGAAGTCACGCCCACTCAACTCCAGCAGAAGTTCCACTTCGATTTCATGTCAGAAACAAGTAACAAGAAAGTAGAAGTGTTGGCTGGCGGTTTAAACTTCGAAAATACAGCTTGAATAAGCTTTAGTTACAACCAACCAAAATAATTTACATAAATGCCTGTCAGTGTCGAATTTCAAAGTTAACTATGATGAAGTGATTTTTTGATTGGTCGATTGATTCTTTGAGTAACAGCTGCAATCTTACAATTCTTATATAAATGCAGTAAGATTTTTTCTATCTTTTAGAAACCCTATCAATGACCTGTTCCTCTTCGATACCTCCCAGACAATATTCACATAGAACATGCAATATTTCCTGGCCTGACATTGCACTCAGGATTAGTTTTGTCAGAAATATACATATTTATGTCTGATATTGCTTTGAGTTGCCAAGACTAACCTTTTTAACATTTTTGTTGGTGTAAGAAACTTCCTTTGTAGGCAAGAAGATGAAAAGTTTGTTTGTAACGAATACTTCCTATCGGTCCAAAATGTTCCCCTTTTTTTTAAAATCGGTTACATGTACCTTTGGGGGTCGTTAGATAATAGGCTGCGACTATGTAATTGAAAAATCGCTGGCCCCGCCCACTGACTCCTTTGGCGCCGCCCATTGACTCCGACAGGGAGTTCCGCTTCGATTTTTACCGGCCATATTTTGCAAAATGTATGGCCAGTAGCCTGCTACAAATAAGTAGAGTGATTGGTTTGCGATCTACACGTCGTAACTCCACTTGTTTAAGCTGAAGTTACGACATTTAAGTCAACAAACCAAAAAAATATTCATCAAATGGCGGCCAATGACGGAGTTCAAACTGAGTTTCAATCTAAATGAAGGATTTCATTGGTCGACTGATTATTTGATTGACGGCTGCGACTGGTCAATCAAAGGGCAGTTAAAGAGTGAAGTCGTTTGAATATACAGATAAACCCGAAACTTTTAAACAATCCGCCCTCCAAATTTTCCCCTTTTGGCAGATTTTCAGAATCAAACGTGGTCATTCTACCTTAACTCAAATTCCACTTCCGGTTGAATGAACTACTTGATTAATCGATTGTTTCCTTGGTTGACAGCCGCGATAATACCCACATTTCAACAAATAATTCATTGCATCATAAAATAGATAAGTTTTTACAATGAAATAGCTAATTCATGTATTGTACCAATGGGGAAAATTCAATGTGAATACAAAATATTTATCCAAGCACGATCTTCCCCATAAAAGTCAATTATCATAAGCTCTATGTATTCTATCATTTATCAGTGTATTTAATTCTGCAATATTTACAGAGTTTATGGGGAGATATTCAAACCAGCGTTTTTAATCAGTTAAATTACGATAATCTTCAAACAATCCCGAAGTAGAAACATGTTGAGATGATAAAATTCTCCAGAATAAATGCTGCTGTGAAATATAGATTACAATTAAGTTGAAATTATCGACATTACTTTATAGCGCCTTTTATTCTTTCTCTTCAAAACATCCCATACATAAATGTAGTATTAGATATCTTCAAAGATTTTGGAAAAAGTTATTATGTTGTAACGCTCTACCACCACTGCCGACCCGCGGTGACACCCCGGCAACATTTCCAGAATAATTAGAAACTGACTTGTCCGGCGTGGTATGCGACCAACAACTGAGCGGTCGGGTCGGTTCCTTGCATTTTCTATTTTTTATAGGAACCTTGAGGTAGCCAAGTTACTCCTTCTATTTATTTTGATATACATGTATGTAGATGCATTCATATATGGTTGTGTAATAAAATACATGCAAGTCAAATATCTGCCTCCAACTGATTTGCACCTTTCACAGCAGCATTTATTCCGGAGAATTTTGTCATCTAAACATCGCTATGAAGGAAACCTTTACTAATCTGCTTTAAAAATGAGAAATAAGATATGAAAACTGACTAAGAATGAAATTTGTTTCTTCAGGGAAGCAATTAAACTGTGTCAACGAAAATACAAATCACCACAAAAACTTGATATCATAAGAGTATTACAAGACTATTCAATATCTCTGTGTATGAAATAATGAAAACAGAAGCATTTAGTCTCGGCTCTTTTTTTGGAATTTAAACCAGAACTACCAAGTCTGGTTAAGGGAGTTATTTAAAGGGCAATTTTCAGGATAACTCCGTATATCGGTACGGGGGCATTCATAATTGACTTTTTTTAATTTAATAATCTTTGACGTCACGCGGAAGATGGATCACCTAACCATGGATTCCTGATATTCACCAAACCAGTACTACCACCACATTCTTTTTTACCCTCCAGCATCTACACATGTTCGATTATCCACCAATTAATCAATCGCTGGCCCCGCCCACTTACGTCGTTGGCAACGGCAACCGACTCCGATAGAAATTCCCGCTTCGATATAAAACGGCGTTGTTTTGCAAAATGTATAGCCAGTAGCATGTAATAAAAAGTAAAATGGTTGGTTGGTGACCTAACCGTCTTAACTACAGCTTGAATAAGCTGTAGTTACGACGTTTAAGTCGCCAAACCAACAATAAAGGTAAAACAAAAATGGTACCAATGTCGGAGTTGATAAGCATAGGTTCGGGCTGAATGAATTATTTGATTGGTCGGTTGGTTCCTTAATTGACGGCCGCGATTGGTCAATTGGTGGGAGACGACTGTTGGATAGGATATTTGCCGCGACCGGGGATCGAACCTTGGACCTCATGATTGAGAGTCCGAAGAGCTACCAACTGCGCTATTGACGGATCGCAGCTGCCAAGCATAAACAAATCGTTCATTAATCAATCAATATATTTTTGTTAGTTTTGCGACTTAAACGTCGCGACTGCAGCTTCTGATACCAAGTTAAGGTCTCAACATAACGATCTTGCCTCTGCTTTAAAGCGGCTCTTGAACAGTTTTTCATCAAAATTCGAAATTGGAAAATTATCTTTTTTTTTTTCAAATATTTATCAATGTCGTGTTCACGATGAATACTCTTTCTTCGTGTTGATTCTATTAAATTCTCTATAAACTTACTTTAATTCGACTAATTCCTATGCCCTACTTTGAAACATCGGAATTTGGGCGGGTGTGGTCTGTATTCAAGTAATTTTAAGAACGACTTTGTTGCCAGCGGAAGCCGACGATGTAATTGATAAGTCTTGGAAATCACAAATAAGGTAATTTTCAGTAAAATCGACTCATGGCGTATTTACCCGATGAATTCCGGCTCCATCCAGGTTGTACCTCGTCTTTTTATTTGGCGTCTCGTAGCGCAAAGTTCTTTTGCTTCTTTTGGGTCTTTTTAGCTAGCAAAGCGCCAGCTTTGATAGCTTAAGTTAACAGACAAAAGTTGAGGTCGTCTCAAAGTACAACGAGTGCAAACCGCCACTGGAAGCTTATCCGCTGAATCCGTTAAATGCCTTCGCCATGAAAAGTAGATCTTATGTATTTCAGAAATATTGCAAACTCTGTTTGCAAGTTCATCTCAATTTCAGCTCAATTCATCACACCGTGTTCAAAGTTACTCTGATCAGAATCTTCAAAAAAGATGTAGACGTCAAATTCAAATTGTTGAAAATTCTAAAATATTTATATATTTTTAGGTAGAAAACAATATGGAAAATGAAGAAATTACTTGTAACAAGCCATTTCTTCATTTTCCACATTGTTTTCCACAACTATTTTTAAGGGGCTTAAAAAGGAGGGGCTGCTTGGGAATGGGTTAACTCATTGGTTATTTTAAACTCGTTTCTTAACATGATAAAGTTTGACAAAGAAGATTATTGAACAAAACAATGCTTTGTAAGCTTACAGTACCTTGATTTACATGTTATCAACGGCTATTTTCAATCCAAAATTGGCTTAATCACCTTCGTTCAAATTTTGGAATAGAATTTGGAAAACTTAGAGGCAATAATTTGTGCAAGAGCCACTTGAAGATTTTGCAAACTAACGTATTTTTATATTAAAGACGAATTTACTTGGCCGATGTTAGAAGGCGAGGTCAGCGACCCACCAAATAAGCGGTCAGGTAGGATCCTTGCTTATTCTCTTTTATACAGGAACTCTGGAGTGACATAGTAGATCCCTCCATTTAATTTGATTGTAAAAACATCATTCAAGTGTCAGTTTGTTGTCTGCTAGTCAAATATCTGCCTCCAACTAATATGCCCCTCACACACACAAAACATGCATCAAATCGTGTAAGTCTACATTAATAGAATTGACATTATCATTATACTTTGTTTATTTCCATAGGTTCGGGCTTCTTTAAATTCCGAATTGGCTAACAAAAACCGACAAGGGTTCCCAACGAATATATTTTTTAAAGACAAAAAAAAATGACATTCGAATTGGCCCCCGTTGCACTCAAATTGCGACTGTGAAACTATCTTAGTTAACGTATCATTTGCAAAAAAAAAAACAATAACATGAGTTATAAAAATTACGTGTACATGTATTATATACGGGAAGTGGAATGCTTATGTGTTTGATCATTTTTATAACAAACAATTCAACGTTCGGTAACTTAATGACCGATCAAACATTAACTTAAAAATCTCCTGTAAGGGGTTGAGACTTTCATAGCCTAGATTTAGGCTAGCCTTCGATAAATGTGAAAAGAGGTCAGTAAATATAAAAGGAATATTGAATGGCACGATTTGCTCTCCAAAGATAAACTTTTGACCATCTCTGCGTTAGATGCGACAAGGCAAACGTAGAAACCTTAAGTTTCTTGACCTAAGCATCACATTCCTTACGTAGGCTCGTTTAAACAAGAGGCCCATAACTAGCTAAGACGCCCTATCGTCTATTAAAGGTAGGTATCGATTTTTTTTTCATGTTACAGATTTTGATTATTCTTATTCTCTCTCATAAACTATTTAAATACAATTTTCTGAAAAGTAGTTTTGCTAAAATCAGAGGTCGTTTATCTGAATAAACAAGGGTATTTCCCTTATAGCCTACGTAGGTTATTTTTAGATTAAGCCGAGACAGTTGCGAAGAATATTAGATCAATCAAGCGGTGTGTATAACCGTTGGAATCCCGAATTCAGTTTGAATTTGCTCAAACTAACGTCATCAATAAGTCATCTGGAGTTATACTGGCTAGCCGGTCTTCAATTCTGTAAAGATCAGTCCAAAACTTTCATAAGCGTTGATACGAATATGGTCACTAACCGTAGTTTTGCGCTAAGCTTTTGGTGTTACATAACTTAGGACATTGGTTGTTTCGCTTGTCAATTTGTTACCTTCCGTTGACTTTGGGTCATATGCGGTGTCGACAACGGAATTCCGTGATATCTAAAAATAACCTGGAATTCCGCTGAACCTTTCCTGTATACCAAAAAAAGCCACTGTCAGCCTATAAGATTACCACGAAGACAATATCTGACTCAAATGTAAGTATTCAGTGTCCGTTTTAGATACTTATTGGCGATTGGCATTTTTTTTCTTATCTAGGTTTCAGAAACATCGATGCCGCCCTTTAAGGATAGATACTTCTTTCCTCCGACAACAATTAAAGCCATATCTCCCCCAAAAAAACACAACACAATATATCAGAAAAACTTACTCGAGACCCAAGAGCATAAATAAATATGACGCTTGAAATTCTAAGATCTAATCAATTTTACGCAGAACGCCTACACTTCGTGAGAGAGGTTTCGATATTTTAAATTGTGACAATTTAAGGTTTGTTTACATAAAATTATGACGTCAGTCACGACGATTTAACTTTCGCTAGCCATTCAAACAATTAGCTCAGGCGTGGATATTAACGAAACCGTACGTAAATCTAGTAATCAACACATGTGCATATGACTGTCAATGCCGAAGATTAGCGACCGATTCCGGTGGAGACTCGGTGCATCGATCTCAAAATGCAAACAAGCACAAGTTGAAGTCGATCGGAAAAACTCAAAATACTCTTTCTAGAGACCTTTAATCATACCATTCTTTTGTATATCGATATTAAGAAAGCTTAGTGACCAAATACACGACAGAATGTTGAAATCGTTTTTTTCCCTCCTCGGAGGGACAATATGGCTTTAATAGTTTAAAAGTTTTAATGGAATGTGGGGAAAATGATTAGCCTACATACCAAAGGCCATCGGGTGTCTTGTTTTTAAGCCGATACTCTTCAATTTTGCAGTTCATGCAAACTTACTTCCTCTTCTTTATCACAGAAAATCGGTGGTAGCGACACTTTACAATCTATTTGAGGGGGGACAGGTTTAATACAATTATATCAACCTTTTCCATGGGGTAGACCTTTCATTTCTTGATTTTTTCTATTCTATTTATTTTCTTTTTTTTTTTTTTTTTTTTTTCTTTTCTTTTGTGTGTTTGGGTTTGGTTTTTGTGAGTGTGTGGAAGGGTGTTTTGTATTGTTTGTTTTTTAGTGTTTTACAATAAAGTTGTTTAAATATGATGTTGTGATGTTGTGATATAAGGGGAATTACCTTTAACGGCAGTGTAGACGCGCAGGTAAACTTTGACCAAATCGAACAGTTTACCAAGGACTTGTCCGCAAAATTTCGACCTCATAAAAGTCGGAGTTATAGTTCATGCAAAACTAAGATTTTTTTCAGTCTGACCTTGACTTTCATTATTCCTGAACTGTTGTTTTAAATTTCAAATCTATTGATGATGGGATAAAAATCTACCAAATTATATGACTATCTATCCATAATGTAGGAGTTTAAGTCCAGGGAAGAAAATAACTGAGCTGTGACATTGGCTTTGTATCTATCTGATAAGAATAATCAATAAATACATCTACACGTGAATAAGAAGAATAATTTGATTGATTGATTGAATGGGGTTAAACGCCGCTTTAATTAGTATTTCAGTCATATCGAGGCGGCTGGAGAACCTATCAATGAATTCCTGTTATTTCTCACACCAGTCCTACCACTACATACTTTCCTAGCCTCCAGCTGCTATCCCACTTAGGTTTACGATTATCCACCCATTGGTAAGAAACAAATTATTTCAAATATTCTTTTCTAAATGTAGACACCGAGCAGTCCTTTTGTATTTGAACTTGAGCTGAGACTTTGACCTTAAAGCTATCGAAACATCTTTCCAACAATATATTTTCTGATGATCATGAACTATGGGACAAAATTAAAATTAAAGTTGCATCAATGTAAATACAGTATTGTAAGAGGTATTGACATCACAAATTCGCACGCTCTTAAACCGACTTGTCATTGTTAAAACAATGTCTCGCTCATCGCAACCGGGCTCGAAAATAACAGATTTTAACAAACATATTTTAATGAAGAAATTCAATGCACACGGTTACAAAATTCTGGTAATCTCTCCTATTTGGAACTTTTCTCCCAATGTCTAAAAATACCAGGAAAGACACTTTGGATAGGACTAGATTGCTTTATGATTATGAATAACAACCTTATCCTTTGAATTATTTGTACATTTCTGGGTGATTAGAACATTTTGAGATATGAGCCTGTGCGTGACATTTCCAACAATTTCGCAGGTGCGTGACTCGCACACATTGGGCACCCTGGACAGCCATTCGGGGCAATTAGAATATTCGCTGATTGCATAAAGAAGCTTTGGGACAGTATCTATCTACAGAGCGCAGAGTGAAGACCCTGATCAGACTGTGCGGATGCACAGGCTGATCTGAGTCTTTATTTAGCGCACATGTATAACGGTTGGAAATGTCACGCACGCGCTCATATTTCAACTGCATTTCCACGTTAATCTGTACTCTTCAAGCTAAGTAACACGAGCTCATTAATTGGCAACTGGTACTCTGGTATATCGCTGGTCCCAACCAGTGATCTTGGACAAAGAAAATAGTTAAGTTATAACTCTAAGTCATTAAGGTAGGAAGTGACTGGCAGTTTCATAAATTTGCCCGAGAGTTGACATAGAACTCGAAATTATATGTGAAGTTTAACAAAGAAGAAACAGTTGGATAGATTTGCACGTAAAACCTTAACCAAGAATGTCTAAGTCAAAAGGGGTCAAATATTCAGTAAAATAAATGTCATAATAACACGTTTTTGATGAGGGTTTGGTATTATGGTCAGACACACATTTGTTGTTTCAGAACACTGGTAACAATAGGAACAGAGATATGAGACTAGCACGTAAATCGCTAACAAGGGATCTCTGGGTCGGAAAAGAGTCTCAATTTCACTTACGTACATGTCAGAGTAACAAATCTTTGTCTATGGGACAAATATGATGGTCACAAAGGCAAGTGCAAAGTTTCAGTGCAATAGCATTAGCAGGAACAGAGATACAACAGAGATATAGCAGTTGCACGTAAAATTTCAACAAGAAATGTAAAGTAGAAAAGAGTCAAAACTCCATTGAATTAATGGTAGAGTTACGAGTCTTTTCCAAGAAGATAATATAATGGTCACAACAGCAAATGCAATGTTTCAGGAAAAATAGCATAATTAGAAACATAAAAATGAGGCTTGCACACACATCTCAACAAAATGTCTCCGTCGAATGGTGATAAATCCACAAAAATGAATGTTAGAGTAACGAATATTAGCCAAGGGGTTTAAGCTGTAATGTCAACGTTTCGGTCGCTACCCTACAACTTGTCTTTTATTCTATATTCTGGCAACATATCTAACAAATTAATGTCCTCAATTACCTGAGTCGAACTAACCTATCGGAGGTCAGAGGGCGTGCCCATCAATTCTTATTGTAGCTATAAAATGTATCGTGCGGTTGTTTTTATGTTATTCTCTAATAATTTAATTGTTAGTTTCGTCTATCAAAAACGAGCGATCTGATTGGTCGAAAAATTTAATTCATACCGCCATAGACAAAATTTTGAGTTCGCAGCCATTTTGAATGCTTCCGCACAAAATAGTTCACTACAAAGGTATCAAAATGTGTTAAGTTGTTACATTTTTCGCTCGATGCTATTAAATTATAAGAAATGAAGACAATATTTTTGTTTTCATGGAGGTATGAACCGAAAAACCTAATCACACAATGTATGAATCCGCTTCGCGTATTCATACAGTGTGATTAGGTTTTTCGGTTCATACCTCCATGAAAACAAAAATATTATCTTCATCTCTTAATTAATAAATTAGCGTGTAATCGTTAATAAACATAGATAACCTGATTGTATTATTTCTTTAGATATTGCTCAGACTTGGTCTTTTCCCCAAAGAAATCGGTTGTTTTAGAAAGCGCTTTAACGAACGTAAATATCTCTATGTTAACATGGTCATTAAAAGCGGATCATCACAAGGATTTCATAAAAAAATGATAAAAAACCGTCGGTTTTTTCGATAGTAATTGATGTCATTTTCATTTTAAACGTACCTTCTTTGTATAAAATCTATTAGATTCAATATAAATTGCAATATAATGTATTTCACTCCTTCTATCTTACTTTGAGACATCTGAATTTATTGGATAAGGTCGATAATCTTCGGGTGAAGTCATTTACGAATGAATCGCTATCGGAAGCAAATGACGTAATTGAAACCAAAGATTAAGAAGAGTTCTGTGAAATCAAAAGTTCGTCTTTGCTTTTTTAACTTATTTTTCTTAATTTAAAGTTATTAAAACCAGGGAGTTTTCAGTGAGGTATGAAAAAACGATTAAACTTATGATACGTTTTGAAATTTCTGACCCTTCTACCGAAAGTATGGAGAATATGATACTGGACTATCAAGTTTGATATCATTTATCGCATGATTTAGAAGGATGAAAATGAGAGCCTAGTAACTTACGCAAGCGGCCGACTAAAAAAGCCTGATTCTCTGTCTAACATGTTTTAAGACAGGTTCGTTAAGGAATATTTCTACTTTGTTTCGTCAAATTAGCACATTCAATTAAGCATAGGATTGTTCGAAAATTTAAAAATAAAACACAAAATCAAGCCAACCATATTTGTTGCCCTGTCAACATTTCTACAGTTTTTGAGAACAAAACCTATTGAACATCTCTGCATAGTTTTGTCTAAATTGGCCTGGGCACAGCTAGTTAAGGGGAGGAAATGTTCGAAGAAAAGTTGATAGCGACCAACGGTCTTCTACCGATCGCCGATCACCGGTCTTCTATCGATCGCCGATCATGAAGAAGTTATCGTTAGACGCCCCACACGTTACCATCACTCCGTTCATGTTAGAATGAAATATTACCGGAGAAAATGATGGGTCAATCCAACAGGAAGTTCGAATTAGATATTAAACGGCTTTGGTTTGCAAAATCCATAACTAGTAATATTTAACAAACAAAATAAAATTGTTTGTTTGATATCTGAACGCCGTAAGTAAAGCTTGAATAAGCTGATCCAAGAGGAAGTTCCACCGAGATATTATAAACCGCTTTGTTTTGCAAAATCCATAACCAAACAAAAATGGTTTGTTTGTGACATAAGTGTCGTAAGTAAAGCTCACATTAGCTGTATTGACAACGTCTAAACCAACAAAAGAAATGCTTGATATAAATGTCGGCCAAAGTTGGAGTTCAAAGTTCACTTCTGGTGAATGAGTTGATTGGTCGATTTTGTACAATAGTCGCAATTCGTCAATCCACGGAGGTCGATCAGGTGATCTGGAGAGCTAAAAAATCAAGGAAAGACTTATGATTACATTAGAGGCGCAACGGTTTATAAAAAGCGGAGTTGAATGTGATAATAAAATGATCACATCAGCAAAGTGTTTTACGCATCTTTGCTCTGGGGAGGTAAATCAGATGTTAATTTGAATCAACTTTAAACTTTGCTAAGGACTTTGACTGCAAGTAAGAAGTAAGAAAGAGGCAAAGCTAATCAACACTCTGTTGTTATGGCGACTTGAACGTCGTAACGCCAAATATCACAGCAATCGACAAATAACGTTTTTAACCGATGGATTCCAGATCCATTCGGGTTGTACTCTGTTGACTTATTTGGCGTCTCGTAACGCGAAATATTTTTGCGTCTTTTTTTTTTTTTTTTTTTTTTTAAGTCATGGGCAGTCATTTTCATTACAAAATCTACATAATCACACTCTTACAAAAGACTGAAATTTGAAAATTGAGAGCCAAAATCTGTCATTCATAATCTGTGCAAGTGCCGCTGAACCCATTACCAGACGGCAAATTTTTAGACTGGTCCAAACATTTTAAGATATATGAAATTTTAGATTTTTTTCAACTTTCTGGATAGAAAAAATGGTTTTATCACACGCAATTTTCTTATAATACACAATGTTTTCCTGTTGTTTTTCCTTAAGGGGCGTCCAACAGGGTCACTATGTGGGAATGGGTTAAAGATAAATGTGACACAAGGCACGAGAAAATGGACCATTTTCTGTAGTGCGTAACATTATCGATCGTGATCAGACGGTGAAGAACAAACTGGCTTTCGATCAATATAAGCATATTCATTTCAAGAGATGGTGCGCGATCAAAAAGTCTAAACCGTTTCACGTATAACCCCTGTTTTTGTGCCTCTATGAAATTATACTTGGGGAAAACATACTGTTACAAGCCATTTCTGATTTTCGACAATATTAGTAATCGTAAATGTATAGGATGGTTACTTTTTGAATAGTACTTACTTCATAATGTCGTCTGCTACTCCAATTAATTTGGACGAGTCTAAAATCTTGTAAAAAAATTATAATAATATTAAAACGTTGTAGAGCTCCGTGGTCTAGTGGTAGAGAGCGGAAGCGGGATCGAAGGGTCCCGGGTTCGAATCCGTCCCGGACCTTTGGATTTTTCCGAGCCAAAAAAATTACTCCGTGTTGCTTCACTCAACACAGGTGTATAAATGGGTACCTGTGAGGGTTGTAACCAAATATACGGGGGCTGCCATGTGCGCCCTATTTTAACTTGCAATGTTAAAATGTAAAGTCGTATGAATATGCAAGGCGTAGAAAAAGACTTTAAACAGAAACATTAACTTAACTCGAGTTTATCCAAGCTATGGTTCTGACAAACTGGTCGCCCCAAGACGATATTACGGCTGAAGATTGGAAATAAAACATCCGGTTTTTGTTGTAAATTTTGCCTAGCCCATGAGATGTTTTTAATATGTTACAGAGATACCAACCCTGATGAAAAACGAAAATGTTATATCTGTTAGATGTTAAAGATTTGAAGGAATTCTTTTCGAGACCAAGTCTCATTAATTTCTCGAACCAATTTCATACAGGTACAAATTGAAAGAAAAAAGCGACGTTCCAAAAACTTAGGAACGATCATTCTTACTACAAAATCAGCTTATTCGCCTTCTTTCAAATATTTGAAAGTATTACAGTTAGAAATTTGAAAATTGGGAGACAAAAGTTTCTACCATTATTTGTGCATGAGTCGGTTTAACCCTTGTCATGCTGACAAAAAATCTTTTCCCAAAATTTTACATTTAAATCAAAGGACTGTAAGCACCGGAAGCTATTACAGAGAACTTATATTTCTTAAGACAATTAATTTAATGGACAACCCTTGGTCAACAGGGACAAGCAGGTGGTATAAACGAAGATCAGACTGCTCGTTGTGAAAGCAGGAAGAAGAGGGTTGCTTGTTATAGGCATTTTTGTACTTCTTTTCCCACAATGTTTTCCATTTCCGAGATTGTAACGTTACAGGTTTCTCATAACGAAGCTGTGCAGTTGGTTTAACGTTTTGACATACATCTTTTCTGTAGGTCAAACGTTCAGTTGCTCCTGCTAATATATCGTCGTTGGGCGGGCAAACGTCGTAGTTACATTTGAATAAAGCTGAAGTCGTGGCATTTTGCAAACCCATCGACGATATGTACATGCCTAGATTCAAAGGAATAAAATCGAATTGATAGTCCCCATTCCCACGTGACCCCGCTCTTATACGCTCCATAAGAAGAAAAAAAGCTTTGAAAAACAAAGTGAAAAATGAAGAAATTGCTTGTAACAAGCAATTTCTTCATTTTCACTTTGTTTCCTACCCTAAAAAAACAACGGATTTTTGAACTTTGCAAACTTAAAGATACCTACTGCAACTGTTTTTTTCATTTTGGACTAGTCCATTTTCTTTCATGTTGGAATGGGTTAAAGAACTAACATATTTTTAACATAGGTTGATGGTATCCGATGGATTTGGTGGACAAAAACTTGTTGATTTCACCAACAAGACAGTGAAAACACCAAAATTACTCCTTTGTTCTGATACATTTCGCCAGGCCAGCCCGATTAGCTTAGTTAATAGAGCACTTGATTTCAAACCTCAAGATCACGGGTTCGAGTCCTGGGCTGACCATAACTAACAAACTAATTGTCTTTCGGGTGAGACGTTAAACTGAGGCTCCGTGTGACGGTTCTATCCACCGTGCACGTTAAAGAATCAGGCCGGGCTCTCAGCAGTTTCGTCATGTATCCTTGCACTATCCGCCATAACAACTAACCATCTTCTGGGGGCGTCATATGGGCATGCCCTACGGTAGCGACGATAAATAAACGAAGATACACAAACATTTCGCCTTTCTTTCGTTTATTTTGCGCTGCTGATAGCCATCTCAGTGGGACCAATTATACCGATAACGTTATCATGTTGCCTTGAATTGACAGAATTAGCTCACAAAAATGGCGCAGAAAACAGAACTTAAAAGGGGTATCGATGTTGTTGTTGTTTTCATGTCGCAGATCTAATTTTTATTCCCTCTTGACCTTGATTGAAATGTCGTCTTCATGGTAATCTTTGTTGTTATCAAGCGAAGGTGAAACGAAATCTTGTGTTATTTTTAGAATTCAGTTGTCAACACCGTATGAACGCAATTGCATATGACCAAAATTCAAATTCCAACATTCAACAGAAGGAAACAGTGACAACTGAAACAATCAACATCCTGAATCATATCATTTTAACCATTTTCTGTTCAATCCCTGGTTTTTACGACCGAGTGATTTTATAATTGACAAAACATTGTAGAAAAAGAAGAAATTGCTTGCACAAAGCAATTTCTTCTTTTTCCACAATATTTCCTACCCTTCTGAATGGTTGTTTTTCGAATCAAAACCACTTTAAATTTTCCTCTGCAAAACATTTGAATTTGGACCGGTCTTGAAAAACAGGAGAGGATAAAGTGGTTAGCGCAAAACTATAGGAACTGCCCATATTTATATAAATTCTTGCGACAATTTTTTGAGCTGGTCCATACAGAATCGAAATCGGCTAGCGAAAAAAACTCCTTGTGACATGACGATGTCGTTGGTTTAAGCGAGCTTCATACTAAAAGCGTAATTCAAATTATTCCTCGTGATCGTGCCAATATTCATTACAAAAGCCTCGCTGAAATCCAATAACAGATTTTCAGCCGACGTAGCCCTAATACTTGTTACAAGTAATTTCTTCATTATCCTAAATGTTTTCTACCTAAAAAGTAAAAAGAGTCCAAACTTGCATAAGCTTTTCCATTGTCGTCTGCAACACCTTTTAATTTGGACTAGTCTAAAATGATGCCGTCTGGTAATGGGTTAATATCGTAATAGAACTCCCTGTTGGAACTCAGTGGGCGGGGTCAGCAAATCGTAAATCCGTTCCTGTTTAATCCCTGGTTTTTACGTCCCTGTCTTTTAATGGTTGAGAAATATTGTTAAAAAAAAGAAATTGCTTGTAAAAAGCAATTTCTTCTTTTTTTCACAATATTTTCTACCCTACTGAATGATTATTTTTCAAATAAAATCGACTTTAATTTGTCGTCTGCAAAACCTTTGAAAATTTTGCAAAACATTGCAAAACAGTAAAGGGGTTAATTTACTGAAATCGAAAAAAAGGTTAATCGGCTTAAAATTTATGAAATAGCCCGATAATGGAATATCAAGTTGGTACATGTACATGTGTAAATTTAAATTGTTTTCTGCAACAGAAAATCTGAAATCAAAGCTGAAATTAAATAATGATCAAACTAGTTTGAGAAAATTCTCATTTGAACGCGTTAAAAGTTTTATATACAAGGGCCAAGATCTCTTTTTCGACTTTCAAATTTCCTATTCTATTGTGCAGGTCACATTTTTACTTTAAGAATTAGTCCAAGGACAGTCCAAATAAACATCCGAAATTTGAGAACTCGGTGAATTTAAACATAGAAAACTTCCCTTTGTTTTAATGTTGTGACTTGTCATGTAGTTGTCAGTTTGTACCACACGTAAATTTGGAATTTCCCTTCATTATTTAGGTTTTTCGGTTCATACCTCCATGAATACAAAAAATATTCTCTTCATCCCTTGAATGAAAAGAAAGGTTCGATAACGGACCTATTTTGTATTTTGACACAAAACAGTTTGATACAAAACTTGTCAAAAACCGTTTTTGACTTCATCATGATAGTAAATCCCTTGTTTTTTATTGGATGAACTACATAAAGTGAACGGTTTTTTATAAACATATATTTGAAATAAGAAAAAAAAAAAACAATTACCCGAAAATATGAACAAGACAGGGGAATTATATCGTGTGATAAGATTTATATTTTCATACTTTCATGAAAAAAAAATAGAACTTCTTAAATCACTTAGACAGATTGAAGAAACTCTTGATAGATTGAAGTAATCTCTTTACAAGCGTATTAGAAATATTCCTTATTCTTTGAAATCAAAAGAAATCGTTATAAAGGAAATAACT
Organism: Fragum fragum; assembly: GCA_946902895.1. Classification (NCBI taxonomy): domain Eukaryota; kingdom Metazoa; phylum Mollusca; class Bivalvia; order Cardiida; family Cardiidae; genus Fragum; species Fragum fragum. Next base: position 39,194,247 of record OX336378.1, on the reverse strand, counting down.
GACGAGCAACTGGCGGATAACTGGTCACGCCCTATGAGCTCCGACAGGTAATGCGACTTAGATATCTAACGGCTTATTTCACAAAATTAATGGTCACCAATACTTATTCAAGCTGTAGTTACGACGTTTAAGTCGACATAATTGACTTAAATTGACATAAAAGTTCACTTCCGGTCTAAATGTATAGTTTGATTGGTGTATCGTTTGATCGATTCGCAATCCGTCAATTCAGCAATCAGTCTATCAAGTCTGAGGTAAAAAATAGCAATTTACTCTTGTCAAAATAATTGACAAATCGCTGGCCCCGCTCACTTACCCCGTTGTCCCCGCCCGTTGTCTCCAACAGAAAGTTCCGCTTAGATAAATAACGGCGTTATTTTGCAAATTTTATGGCCAGTAGCATGTAACAAAAAAGTTTTATGGCTAGTTGGCGACCTAAACGTGGTAACTGCAGCTTGAATAAGCTGTAGTTACGACGTTTAAGTCGCCAAACCAACAAAAAGGTTAACAAAAATGACGGCCAACATCGGTCCGAGTTAAAAACTATTTTCTAGTCTAAATGAATAATTTCATTGGTTCACTGGTTATTTGATTGACAACCGCGATCGTTCAATTAAAGAAAGGTAGCAATGTTTCTGAAACTTAGAAAATAGATTAATCCAAATTCCCCCAAAATACGCTCAAGCGGGCATTTCTTACTTAAATATGTGCCAGACATTGTCTTAATGGTAATCAGATTAGTGGATTTTGCTGTTACTTGCAAAGGTTCAGCGGAATCACAAGTTATTTCTAGTATTCACTGCATTTGGTTGTCCTCATGTCTATGTCCTCATGTCTATTTAACAGAAAGTAACAAAGAGACAATTGAAAGAACCAACGTCCTAAATTAAGTCGCCTTAGGTCGTTAACGCAAAACTATAGTAAGTGTCCATACTTATGTAAACTCTTCCGGCAATTTTGAACTGATCCTTACAGAATCAGAAGGTTAAAACCGGGGGGGGGGAGATCATGTTTTATCTACTACCAGATTCGATCATTCAAGGTACAAGTTAATCATAAAAATAATTCTCGCACCTGTTTGTTTATCATTCAAATACTAATGATAAGGGGATGGATAATTATATTTTTCATATAATAAAGATATCAACGTCAAAATAATTTGTGACATCAACATTATACTACTTTATCAGAACTACACATTTGTTTGTACTGTTTCGTACATACCTACTACGAAAATCCCCCAATTCTTAACTTAGCCCCCGAATCTTAAAATGTTTGCATTTAGCGGCCCCGCAACTATTGAAGTGCTCCATAACAGGCCTGTTTTTACATAACTTGATTCTATACACATGATACTAAACTTGAGAAAACATTGCGGAAACGGAAGAAATTCCATACAATTTCTCCTTTTTTACACAATATTTTCTATCATATATTTAGGATGGTTACTTTTAAATTTTACATACTTCTTGAAGTAGTCTGCTACCCATTTAAATTTGGTCTAGTCTAAAATTTAAAGAAAATAACAAAAAGGGAAAAAAGCTCGAAAGGGGGGGGGACATAAATGAAAAGTCCTCGATGAGTAATTCGATAATTTTCGAAAAAATGGACGGTTTCTTTTGCATAAAAAGGCATAAGAAAGTAATTAGCTATTATGTCGAACTTTTTTTTCAAAATACTGCAACTGAATCATATTGAATCAAACTGTTCTTACAGAACTGAATCGTTCTAACAACCCTTATTCATAAACGTTTACGGTAAAATATAATTACGAGTAACTGCCTTTCATGATATTCGGATATTCAAGGTTCGATACTCACGCACAAGGCCTGAGACTCAAAGATATCGCAGAAGATAATATCAATTTGATAAGATTTCAAATATATCCATCCTTCTGGCTCGAAAACGAAGTGCCTAATGTAGAAATTGTTTGTAACATTTTACACGTTGTTTTCCTAAATATTACTAGAGAAATTGTGCAGTAATTGGTTAATGAAATTGATGGGCGGTTTCTGTTTCACGAAATTATAAATGAAAATTTTAATTCGTAATTAGCTTTAAGCATTATAATGTAAAAAAAAACATGACTCAGAAGTGAAATCAATCGAACCATCAAATCTTTTATTCAGATCAGAGTACATTTAAACTCCCACATTGGTCAAACTTTCTTTGGGCCATTTTTTTTATTCCTAAGAGTCGATGTTAACATGTATATTTTACTTTCCTTTACAAACTCATAAAATCCTATTGAGTACTCATACCATTGGGTTTCGTTCAGAAATACCCTTTTTAGAATGTAATTTATGGATCGCAGCTGTGAATCAAAGAATCAATCGCTCAAAACATCCAATTGGACAAGAATTGAACTTTGAACTCCAACATGTGTCGCTGGCCATCAATTTTACAAAACACGCCGTAAAATATCTTAGTGGAAACACTGTTGGAGCTAAGTAGGCGTGGTCAGCGATCCGTCCATTTACCAATCACTGGCCCCGCCCTCTTACGCCACGCCAAATGACTCCAACGGGAATTCCCGCTTCGATTTTTAACAGCGTTATTTTACAAAATTCACGGCCAGCATCGTGTTATGAATAAGTAGAATAGTTTGTTGGCGACCTAAACGTCGTAACTACAGCTTTAATAAACTGTAGTTACGTAGATTAAGTCATCAAACCAGAATAAAGGTTGAAAAAAATGGCGGCCATTGTTGGAGTTGAAAAGCTCAGGTCCGGGCTGAATAAATTATTTGATTGGTTGGTTTATTCCTTGATTGACAGACGCGGTTTGTCAATCTACCCTCATGAATATTTATACAGTTCTAGCAGACACTAATGTGTATTGACAAGACCTGTCGATTTCTTTCCTTGTGTGAAAATAAGGTGTAATTTTTGTCTTTTAATTATTGCTAAAAATTATTCATACGATAGTATCTATTGTTTCAAATAAGGAAGTTACCTACGAGAGACTATGTAACCTGATTTCTTATCGTTTTACATAAAAGTGCATTGTCTGAAAGTAGATCGAAGATTGGGCGTCTAGCCAATCAAACTTTATTTTGTCGATTTTGGTAGAATCATCTTGTGATTTTTTGAACGTCTCAAAAACCGCGCACGTTCCTTTGAGTGGACTCTTATTTACTTCTTTGCAAAATCATTTTAGAATTGGCTATTGTATTTATTATATTGTTTAGATCCGATATGGACTTAAAAGCATTCGGTTTAACGGATAAACAAGGAGGTTTAATGGACACTTAAATTTTTAAAATATACAGCAACATGAACAACGCTTGAACGTTAAATATTGCATTTCGCCATGATTTAAGACTGAAGAATAGTGGAAATCATAATTATGGAAAACGGAATAATTATTGTACTTTTAGTAGTTTACGTGTTCTCACGATTTAACTGTGAACTACAACAGAACAGCTATACTTGTGATATCACCTATCATGGATTTATTCCACCAAAGATTCCAGAAAATTTGAGCAGTGTTTGCATCAAATCGTACAGACATATCATCACAAATCACGTGTTTGCAGACCCTTCTTGGAGATCGATCACTGCTTTGGATATCTTTATCAGCCCGATTACAGAAGGCTCGTTCAGAGTTGATGGGTATAGCTTAAAGAATTTGGGGAATCTACGGTACTTTGGTCTGCATTCAAGAGTACTTGATAATTTTTTTACTCATGTATTTGAAAGCCTTGATAACCTGACAGAGATCAATTTATCCAACTGTAGCAGACTGGACTTTACGACATTTACTACACCAGTGATCGCCAACGGATATCTACCAAATCTACGGAAATTAAATCTGGACTATGTCCAGTCAGATTTTACAAGGAATTTGATGCTAGATGACGAGTTCATGAAACTAATCTCTAGTCTAACGGAATTGTCGATGAGCTTTACAAGGCCCTTTTTAGATGTAAAGCATTTCAAGGCTATCGGCTTTCTCCCTCTCAAGACATTGAATTTGTCTAACACAATCGTGATCAGTAACGACGATCAGTTAAGCGAGCTTCTGTACATTTTACCATATTTGCAATCACTTGATATAAGTGGAACTGATGAACGCATACTTGAGGCAAAAATGGTGTACCAAACAATGGGATCATACAACCTAACATACACTGGAAAAGAGTGCTGGTTTTGTAGTATTAAATCCTACTTCTTAAATGGGATTTTCAAATCACCTTTGATGATTGAAAATTGTAGAATAGACTTTCGGGACACCGAAATACCTTTTCAAATTGAAACGGTTCACTTAAAGTCAAACAATATCTATAAGCTGGATTGCGATTTGCGCTTACCAAGAAATGATAGTGCAAAAGAAGTTGATCTAAGTGACAATAACCTGGAATACATCACAAGACGAGTTTTTCAAAACATGACTTCATTACGGAAACTTTATCTCACTAATAATCGTTTATCAAACATGGAACATTCGCAAGAAATACTAGTTTTATTTCAAGATCTCATTTACCTTCAGTACATTAACATGGCATACAACGGATTTTCATATATAGCAACAGGTATTTTCAGATACAATAGGTTTTTGAAAACGATCAACTTACAAAATAATCGTATTAAGAATTTGGATTTTATATCAACTATCCATCCATTTGATCATTTAGATCTACGTAACAATCAGATTGATACTATAGAAAGTTTACCACATCAAAAAATAAAGAACCGGATTAATGCGATCCTTCTATATGGAAACCCTTTAAAATGTTCGTGTAAGAACCATGAGTTTTTACACTGGTGGGTAGAAAACAATCCAAAAGGACAACTCCAGTGTTGGAGGGATCAAGAACCAATTATCATAACAGATGAAGTGGTACTCGAAGCAAGTCACCTCTGTCACCGTGCTACGATAATTGCGCTCTGGACGTCTGGAGTAACTTTGCTAGTTTCTTTTTTTGTATTTAGTTCTATATACACAATCTTTTGGGTGAAAAAGCTTCAAGCACAAAAAACGAAAATTTGGTTCCTTGCTAATCTACCTTTACAATTATTGGAAGGGTCATATCTTGCTTTTGTTAGCTACTGCAAAAATGACAGCGAGCTTGTTATGACAAGATTGTACCCAAATTTGGAAGCGAACCTGAAATTACAAATTCAAACAGAGGAGGATATTTTGTGCAACGGTGACCAGCATTTCAAGCCTGGATTCTCCTTGGTAAATGAAATCATACGATGTGTGTCTAATTGCCATGTTTTTATTGCCGTAGTTTCGACTAAGTTTTGTGAAAGTGAATGGTGTAGGATGGAGCTCAAGGAGGCATACAGTCAGCAAAAGCCTATTATCCTTGTATTTAAAGAGGAGGTAGACCAAGAGCAGATGGATCTGTGTTTGAAAAGGGTGTTTGAGACGAGAGTTCGCACGTCCCTACAAGAAATTGACGGTATTATTGAACCAGTGGAGGGATGGAATCGCTTATGTGACTCAATCATTGAACTCGCTGTTGCTGCAGATGGTAACAATGGAGTTAGGTGCATCTGCTGATTGGACTGTCCTTATATTAAGCAAATAATTGTATGCCTTTATATAGCTTGTAAAATTTTTACATTCCACCGAGACAAAATAGGACACGTCAGACAAAAAGTCGGTATCTGATATCGTCCATACAAGTCCAAATAAGATATTCTAAAATGACATCATAAGTATTCTACACTTGACGTCCGGATGCGGAAAAACGTAACTAGAATTTTATAATTTTTTTTATAATATTCAATTTATTTAATAAAAACTGAAGGTATACAATGATTTGTTTGTTTGAATGGGTTTTACGCCGCTTTCAACAATCTTTCAGATATATCGCGGCTGCTGGAGCACCTAACAATGGAATCCTGGTATTTCTCACACCAGTACTACCATTACATCCTTTCCTAGCCTCCAGCTGCTATCCCACATAGTTCTCCGATTATCGACCCATTGGTGAGAGACAAATAGTCGATAAGGATGAATGCCGCCGTCGGGGACCGAACCCGCGACCTCTAGATTGACAGTCTGACGCGCTACCAACTGCGCTATGACGGCGGCCGGTATACAATGAATGCAATGCTAAGTTCCGATATTGATACAATATTTCGTATTCGCTTCTCGCTGCCGAGGATTAGTTTGATATTCCACCCGACCTTCGGTCTTGCGAAATATCAAAAATTCCCTGTGCAACATCGAAGCAAATGCAAGATATTGTATCGCAACATATTATTCCCTGTTTTTCGACGGTTTAGAGTAAGACAGGTGACAGGGTATATCCTGATTAAGAGATGAAGAGAATATTTTTTTGTTTTTATGGAGGTATGAACCGAAAAAACTAATCACGCTGTGTGAATACGAGAAAAATAAATATTTTACATATTTTGATACCCTTTTTTATGGGACTATTTCATGCGTAAGCATACAAAATCGCTGCGTGCTCAGAAGTTTGTTCGTGAAGTTATGAATGTTTTTTTCGACCAATCAGAACCCCTGTTTTTGATAGACTAAACTAAGAATTCAATCATGTAGAAATGATAAACAAGAGCTTCGCAGAGCGGCGCATATACGCCCGAGGGGGCTTGTCAGTAACATTGGCTTTTCAGTAGCCTGAGCTGGAATGATAGCTTATGACTTTTGTCAAAAAAATATTTTATCACCTGAATAATACTGTTTACACTTGAGAAACAAGACAGCTTTATAATAACTTATCATTCAACACTACGTACAATAGTTAAAATCTATAATTTGAATACAATTGACATAAAAAATGACCTTGAAACAAGTTTCAACAGAAAGTAATCACCACAAGCAATAAAAATATGACCTTGAGAAACTGATCTTGGCAAATAAAGTACAATGGTTCAGTTTAGGTTTTTTAGAGCTCAAAATGAGCTTGACATTTGAATTCAATCAATTCCAGGGCAGATAATTCAAGAAAGACCCAAGCTTTTTGAATTTCTGAAGTGAGTCTTATGCTCAATTAAATATCAGAGATACATTATGACAAAGTTCAGTTCAATCCAATAGAATTTTTAGGAGTTGTGCACACAAACACACACACACACACACACACACAAACCATGTAATTGTAAGCTATAATGTTAAGAAAAGGGCTGATAATTCAGTAACAACTTGACATATCAAACAAATTTTAGTCCTAAGCACAACTAGAAATCATACAGAGTCATTGTGGCAAGTTTCAGTTCATTCCCATTGAAAATGTAGGAGAATTAAAGCTCACAAGAAATAAAGGGGTTTTTCGTTCTATTCAAGGGCTTATTATTCAAGATAACTCAAGAATGACTGGATCGACTTGAATTTCAAATGTCTAATACACAACTAGACATCATACGGAGTAATTGTGCCAAGTTTCAGCTTTTTCCCTTTCAAAGCTAAGAAGGAATTTGCAACACAATAAACAGTGATTTTCGTTCTATTCAAGGGCAGATAACTAAAGATAACTCAAGAATGACTGGAGCAATTTGAATTTCAAAGGTCTTATGCACAACGAGACATCATGCGGAGTAATTGTACTAAATTTTAGCTAAATCCCATTGATAGTTTAGGAGGAGTTGCGCAAACAATAAACAGTAGTTTTGTTCAATTCAAGGGCAGATAATTCAAGATAACTCAAGAATGACTGGAGCAATTTGAATTTAAAGGTCTTATGCACAACTAGACATTAAGGGGAGTAATTGTGCCAAGTATCAGCTCATTCCCATTGATGTATAGTTTAGGAGGAGTTGCGCACACAAAAAATTGCTAACGGATGGACTGACGGACGGACGGACAGACAGACGGACGGACGACCGGGGCAATAACGTAATACGACCCTTCGGCGTATAAAAATGGGTGTAAAAGTGATCTAGGTCAGTGGACTGTCTTTTGTTGTCATAAGTATAATTTCATCAAGACAAATTTGAATCGCTTATGACGATAAGAACGAATATTGACGAATCTAATCATTGAACAATGATAATGATGTCAAACAGTTTAGATTATTTGTGACTTATTCAAGCTATTTTTACGGCGTTTAAGGGAGTAATCGATGTTTCTGAAACCTGGTTAAGAAAAAGAGAATACAAAGTGCGGAAAAATGCGCTCAACGAACATTTAATACTTAATTTTGAGTAAGTTAATGTCATGGCGGTAATCTAATAGACTTAAAACGGCTTTGGGGGGCTATGCATGAAAGGTTGGGCGGAATTCTTAGAATTTTAGATTTCACGGAATTCGATTATCGATATCGCATGACCTCATTTGCATATTACCCAAAGTCAACGAAAGTTTTAAATTGACAAGCGAAACAAACAACGTCTAAAACATGTCACATCAAATGGTAAGCAAAAAACTACGGTAAGTGTTTATATTAACGCTTGCGGCAGTTTGGGACTGATGTTTACAGAATTATAGAACGGCTAGCTAACATAACTCATGACGATGTAATGCTGACGCTGGTTAAATTAAATTCAAACTAAATGCGAGATTCAAAGGGTTATTCACACCACATGAATGACGTTATATTCTTTGCAACTGTCTCGGCTTAATCTAAAACCAGATCAATAGCCTACGTAGTCTATTAGGGGAATACCCTGTTTTTCTTTGAAAAGCGAGCTCCGATTTTCACAAAATACTTCTGAGAATTTTGTCTTTAATTAATAAATGAGGGGTAATAAAAATAAATAAAATCTGTGACATGAAAAAAAAAACATCGATACGCACCTTTAATGTCACCATCGAATTTTTCAATATAATGTTTGCTCAACCATATATTAATGTCATCTGAATCATCGGTCGGATTTCTTATCAGTGGGCGTGTTCAGTGATTTTTTAAAAATCAACGAACAACTGTTTGGAGGGTAGAACTACTTCCGAATAAATTCATCGGTTACCTTGACATTTGTCGACCGAAAGGACGTCTCCTAGGTTCATTGGTGAAATTTCGAAATTTGGTCTGAATTATTTGGAGAACAGACAATTATCGTTTGTTTCAGTGTAAGATCGATTTAGCTTTTATTCGATGAACAACAAATGCTATTACTTCTCGATTAGCGAAGCTATTTGTGAACTTATAGCTCTTGTCGTTCACACAATGACAGATATGTCGATATTACACGAAAAGAAATAAACGAATATTCTATTTCATTAATGAAAAAGAGAGAAAATCTTATTTATTCATTATTATGTTTTAACACTTTCTACGAAAGCGCCCCATCTCGCGTATGAATTACAGAGCAACATGACGAAGCCATTGGTGTTATTTGTCGCGCTGATTTAACGTTCAGTGTGAAATGGACACAGCGGGTCCAGATCTTTTATCCATGAAACGGAGAGTTAATCATTTTGATTATCTCATTGGTTTTCAGAAAAATTATAAAGTGATGTTCCACCCATGAGCTGCGACAAGTATGTTTTGACCTAACATACATACAAGCTCTCGCACAGAATAATTGGCTCTCAATGTTCGAATTTCTGATTGTAATGCTTTCAGACATTAGTGAGAATGTGATTAAGCTGATTTTGTAATGAAAAAAAAGAGAAAAAAGAAACGGAAATATTTCAGGTTACGAGACGCCTAAAATGTCAACGAAGTAGAACCCGAGTGGAACAATAATTCATCCGATTATCTGACGATTCTACCGAAAACTGCCTTGCTTGTAGTTTCCATGACGTATCAATTACGTCAATAGCTTCCGCTAGCCATACATTCGTTATCAACATCACCCGATGACTAAACCTCTGCTTGAATCCGCGAATGAAGTAGATTCATTCAGAAATGTGAAAAGTCTGCTGATGTTGTTGTTGCTGTTTTCATTTTTTCATAGCTCAATGTTATAAAATTCGTTATATTCTTAGACACTGTTGAACTTTTGTCCGTTTGATTTACATATTTCCATGGAAAAATGCCGGCACCTTTTTTCCAATTAATTCGTACGTAATAAACTGTAAAAAAATGGAATTTCAAAATTTTGATTTCAACTTCCTTTTGATACACCCTTTGTTATAACATTGCACATATAAGACTCTCAGGACCTATGCATGACCAGCCCTTTAAAACTTCTACGAGATTCAGAGTAAGTACAGCGTATGAATTTGTCACCATCTTTGGTGTTTCCTTATTAAGTTATCTCGTGGTCTCCTTATTTGTTCATAAAGTGATCAATGCTTCACATAAATCTTCAACGGGTTCTTTGAGGCTAGTTTCACTTTCTAAACGACCTTCCTACTAGCCCATAACTTTGCTAAAATTTTAAACAGACCCGCGTCGAAAAAATCGGGGGAATAGTATTTAACCGTTTTCTACAAGTCTGTATGTCTGTCCATACGTTTGTATGTCTCTTCCATTCGGTTTAAAGTTTAGACCTAAAACTTAATATTTTTTTTATATATTTCGTAACTATTCAAGATACAATGCTTTGGAATGGTGATAGTGTTAATACTTCTGCTGGTTTCAAGGTCATCCTTAAGGGTCTTATTTTTGCAAAACTTGACCAAATTACTCAATATTGTCGATTACTTTGAGCATGTTCTAGATACACTCTCGTCGATATGCATCTTCTGGTACCAAGGTCAATGTCACCTGACAAGGTCATTGTTATCTATAGAGGTCTTTGGATTACGTGTAAGTATATAAATTGTACTTGATTGAAATTCGGGTCGAAGGTTTTCGCTGCCCAAACTTTTGGAGACATCATCACTATTGGTTGATTAGCATACGGAGGAGAACGCCCTTTTTTCTTAGTTTGATTTGTATTCAACGCATTCCGACTTAACGTTACTTTCAGTGCTTTGTTTAAAAGTTTTGCGGTGACTCAGGTCAGCGACTTAAAATAAAGAGATCACACAAATGAAAATTCTACTGCATAATAAATTGAATTTAAGAAACTAAACCTTATAAATGGCATTTTTTGCAAAAAAATGGTTCAGGTTTTTTTGTGTGTGTTGTTGATGTTGTTGTTGTTTTGTATCAAATCTACTAGATTCTCTGTAAATTGTAACTTTTGTAACCGTGATATAATTGACAAGCAATTGTCCTATATTGTGACTTACACACTCGCCATTTTAAATACTTTCCAACAGCCATGGATTTCGTTTAAATTGGTCGACGTAGAGTCTTCTTTTACAATTATTAAAGAAAATTATTTGAATATAGTCGAAGACTTTTTAGCTCACCCGAGCACAGCGTCAAATTTTCTTTTACATTGTGCGTCAAATTTTCTTTTCCATTGTGCAGGTCACATTTTTGATTTCAGAATTAGTCCAAGGACATACCAAATAAACATCCGAAATTTGAGAACTCGGTGAATTTAAACATAGACAACTTCCCTTTGTTTAAATGTTGTGATTTGTCATGTAGTTGTCAGTTTTTACCACACGTAAATTGGGAATTCCCCTTCATTTTTTAGGTTTTCCGGTCCATACCTCCATGAATACAAAAAAAAATTCTCTTCATACGACAGGTAATGCGACTTAGATATCTAACGGTTTTTATCACAAAATTAATGGTCACCAATACTTATTTAAGCTGTAGTTACGACGTTTAAGTCGACATAATTGACTTAAATTGGCATAACTATAGACCGATTTTGGCGTTCAAAGTTCACTTCCGGTCTAAATGTATAGATTGATTGGTGTATCGTTTGATCGATTCGCAATCCGTCAATTCAGCAATCAGTCTATCAAGTCTGAGATCAAAAGTAGCAATTTACTCTTGTCAAAATAATTGACAAATCGCTGGCCCCGCTCACTTACCCCGTTGTCCCCGCCCGTTGTCTCCAACAGAAAGTTCCGCTTAGATAAATAACGGCGTTATTTTGCAAATTTTGTGGCCAGTAGCATGTAACAAAAAAAGTTTTATGGCTAATTGGCGACCTAAACGTCGTAACTGCAGCTTGAATAAGTCGCCAAACCAACAAAAAGGTTAACAAAAATGACGGCCAACATCGGTCCGAGTTAAAAACTATTTTCTAGTCTAAATGAATAATTTCATTGGACGGCTGGTTATTTGATTGACAACCGCGATCGTTCAATTAAAAATAAATTAATCCAAATGCCCTCAAAATACGCTCAAACGGGCATTTTATACTTAAATATGTGCCAGACATCGTCTTCAATCAGGTTAGCAAAAAGTGGATTTTGTTGTTACTTGCAAAGGTTCGGCGGAATCACAAGTTATTCTTAGAGTTCACTGCATTTGGTTGTCCTCATGTCTATATGACCTTTAACAGAAGGTTACAAGGAGACAATTGAAAGAACCAACGTCCTAAATTAAGTCGCCTTAGGTCGTTAGCGCAAAACTATAGTAAATGCCCATACTTATATAAACTCTACCGACAATTTTGAACTGATCCTTACAGAAAAGAAGCTTTAAACCGGGGGGGGGGGGAGGATCGTGTTTTATCTACTACCAGATTCGATCATTCAAGGTACAAGTTAATCTTAAAAAAAATCTCGCACCTGTTTGTTTATCATTCCAATACTAATGATAAAGGGGTGAATAAATATATATTTCATATAAAAAAGATATAAGCGTCAAAATAATTTGTAACATCAACATTATACTACTTTATCAGAACCGCAGAATTAGGTGTGGGGCGTGGAGGGGGCTGGATGGGGACATGTAATTTGGTAAGAATGGAAAACTACACGTTTGTTTGTACTGTTTTGTACGGACCTATTACGGAAATCCCCTAATACCTAACTTAGCCCCCGAATCTTAAAATGTTTGCATTTAGCGCCCCGCAACTATTGAAGTGCTACATACAGGCCTGTTTTTACATAACTTGATTCTATACCCATGATAATATACTTGAGAAAGCATTGTGGGAAAAAAAAGAAATATTTCTCCATTTTTACACAATATTTTTTATCATATAGGATGTTTACTTCTTAAATTTTACATACTTCTTAAAGTTGTCCGCTACCCCTTTAAATTTGGTCTAATCTAAAATTTAAAGAAAATAACAATAACGGGAAAAAGCTCGAAGGGGGGGGGGGTAACATAAATGAAAAGTCCTCGATGAGTAATTCGAGAATTTTCGAAAAAATGGGACGGTTTCTTTTGCATAAAAAGGCATAAGAAAGTAATTAGATATTATGTCGAACTGTTTGTTTTTTGTTGTTTTTTTTAGAGAAATACTGCAACTGAATCATATTGAGGCAAACTGTTCTTACAGAATTGAATCGTTCTAACAACCCTTATTCATAAACGTTTACGGTAAAATATAATTACGAGTAACTGCCTTTCATGATATTCGGATATTCAAGGTTCGACACTCACGCACCAGACCTGAGACTCAAAGATATCGCAGAAGATAATTGAGCCTATGCGTGATATTTCCAACAATTATCGCTTGTGCGTGACTCGCACAGTTTGAGCAACCTGAACAGCCATTCGGGGCAATTAGAACATTCGCTGATTGTTTAAAGAAGCTTTGGGTCAGTATCTATCTACAGAGCGCAGAGTGAAGACTCTGATCAGACTGTGCGGATGCACAGGCTGATCTGAATCTTTACTTGGCGCACATGTGTAATTGTTGGAAATGTAACGCATGGGCTCAATATCAATTTGATAAAATTTCAAATATATCTATCCTTCTGGCTCGAAAACGAAGTGCCTAATGTAGAAATTGTTTGTAACATTTTACACGTTGTTTTCCTAAATATTACTAAAGAAATTGTGCAGTAATTGGTTAATGAAATTGATGGGCGGTTTCTGTTTCACGAAATTATAACTGAAAATTTTAATTCGTAATTAGCTTTTAGCATCATAATGTAAAAAAAAAACCCACATGAATCAGAAGTGAAATCAATCGAACAATCAAATCGTTTATTCAGATCAGAGTACATTTTGAACTCCCACATTGGTCAAAATTTCTGTGGGCAATTTTTGTTCATTTCTAATAGTCGATGTTTACATTCCTTTACGAACTCATAGAATCCTGTTGAGTACTCATACCATTGGATTTCGTTCAAAAATACCCTTTTTAGAATGTAATTTATGGATCACAGCTGTGAATCAAAGAATCAATCGATTAAATCATTCATTTTGACCAGAATTGAGCTTTGAACTCCAACATGTGTCGCTGGCCATAAAGTTTACAAAACACGCCGTTTAATATCTTAGTGGAAACACTGTTGGAGCTAAGTAGGCGTGGTTAGCGATCCGTCAATTTACCAATCACTGGCCCCGCCCTCTTACGCCTTTGGCCACGCCCAATGATTCCAACAGGAATTCCCGCTTCGATTTTTAACGGCGTTATTTTGCAAAATTCACGGCCAGCATCGTGTTACGAATAAGTAGAATAGTTTATTGGCGACCTAAACGTCGTAACTACAGCTTGAATAAGCTGTAGCTACGACGTTTAAGTCACCAAACCAACAAAAAGGTTAACAAAATGGCGACCAATGTCGGAGTTGAAAAGCTCAGGTCCGGGCTGAATAAATTATTTGATTGGTTGGTTTATTCCTTGATTGACAGACGCGGTTTGTCAATCTACCCTCATGAATATTTATACAGTTCTAGCAGACACTAATGTGTATTGACAAGACCTGTCGATTTCTTTCCTTGTGTGAAAATAAGGTGTAATTATATTCTTTAACATTGTTCAAAATTATTCATACGATAGAATCTATTGTTTCAAATAAGGAAGTTACCTACGAGAGACTATGTAACCTAATTTCTTAACGATTTCAATAAAAGTGCTTTGTCTGAAAGTAGATCGAAGATTGGGCGTCTAGCCAATCAAACTTTATTGTGTCGACTTTGGTAGAATCATCTTATAATTTTTTGAAAATTTTAAAGACCGCACACTTTCATTTGAGTGGACTCTTATTTACTTCTTTGCAAAATCATTTTAGAATTGGCCAGTGTGTTTATTATATTCTTTAGATCTGATATGGAATTGAAAGCATTCGATTTAACGGATAAACAAGGAGGTTTCAATGAGCACTGAAATTAATAACAATAGAAAGCAATATGAACAACGCTTGAACGTTAAAAATTGCATTTCGCCATGATTTAAGACTGAAGTATAGTCGAAATTATAATTATGGAAAACGGAATAATTATTGTACTTTTAGTAGTTTACGTGTTCTCGCGATTTAATTGTGAACTACAACAGACCAGCTATACTTGTGATATCACCTATCACGGATTTATTCCACCAAAGATTCCAGAAAATTTGAGCAGTGTTTGCATCAAATCGTACAGACATCTCATCACAAATCACGTGTTTGCAGACCCTTCTTGGAGATCGATCACTGCTTTGGATATCTTTATCAGCCCGATTACAGAAGGCCCGTTCAGAGTTGATGAGTATAGCTTAAAGAACTTGGGAAATCTACGGTACTTTGGTCTGCATTCAAGAGAACTTGGTAACTTTTTTACTCATGTATTTGAAAGCCTTGATAACCTGACAGAGATTAGTTTGTCCAACTGCAGCAGACTGGACTTTACGACGTTTACTACACCAGTGATCGCCAACGGATATCTACCAAATCTACGGAAATTAAATCTGGACTATGTCCAGTCAGATTTTACAAGGAATTTGATGCTAGATGACGAGTTCATGAAACTAATCTCTAGTCTAACGGAATTGTCGATGAGCTTTACAAGGCTCTTTTTAGATGTAAAGCATTTCAAGGCTATCGGCTTTCTCCCTCTCAAGACATTGAATTTGTCTAACACAATCGTGATCAGTAACGACGATCAGTTAAGCGAGCTTCTGTACATGTTACCATACTTGCAATCACTTGATATAAGTGGAACTGATGAACGCATACTTGAGGCAAAAGTGGTGTACCAAACAATGGGATCATACAACCTAACATACACTGGAAAAGAGTGCTGGTTTTGTAGTATTAAATCCTACTTCTTAAATGGGATTTTCAAATCACCTTTGATGATTGAAAATTGTAGAATAGACTTTCTGGACACCGAAATACCTTTTCAAATTGAAACGGTTCACTTAAAGTCAAACAATATCTATAGGCTGGATTGCGATTTGCGCTTACCGAGAAATGATAGTGCAAAAGAAGTTGATCTAAGTGAGAATAACCTGGAATACATCACAAGACGAGTTTTTCAAAACATGACTTCATTACGGAAACTTTATCTCACTAATAATCGTTTATCAAACATGGAACATTCGCAAGAAATACTAGTTTTATTTCAAGATCTCATTTACCTTCAGTACATTAACATGGCATACAACGGGTTTTCATATATAGCAACAGGTCTTTTCAGATACAATACGTTTTTGAAGACGATCAACTTACAATATAATCGTATTAAGAATTTGGATTTTATATCAACTATCCATCCATTTGATCATTTAGATCTACGTAACAATCAGATTGATACTATAGAAAGTTTACCACATCAAAAAATAAAGAACCGGATTAATGCGATCCTTCTATATGGAAACCCTTTAAAATGTTCGTGTAAGAACCATGAGTTTTTACACTGGTGGGTAGAAAACAATCCAAAAAGACAACTCCAGTGTTGGAGGGATCAAGAACCAATTATCATAACAGATGAAGTGGTGCTCGAAGCAAGTCATCTCTGTCACCGTGCTACGATAATTGCGCTCTGGACGTCTGGAGTAACTTTGCTAGTTTCTTTTTTTGTATTTAGTTCTATATACACGATCTATTGGGTGAAAAAGCTTCAAGTACAAAAAACGAGAATTTGGTTCCTTGCTAATTTACCTCTACAATTATTGGAAGAGTCATATCTTGCTTTTGTTAGCTACTGCAAAAATGACAGCGAGCTTGTTATGACAAGATTGTACCCAAATTTGGAAGCGAACCTGAAATTACAAATTCAAACAGAGGAGGATATTTTGTGCAACGGTGACCAGCATTTCAAGCCTGGATTCTCTTTGGTAAATGAAATCATACGATGTGTGTCTAATTGCCACGTTTTTATTGCCGTAGTTTCGACCAAGTTTTGTGAAAGTGAATGGTGTAGGATGGAGCTCAAGGAGGCATACAGTCAGCAAAAGCCTATTATCCTTGTATTTAAAGAGGAGGTAGACCAAGAGCAGATGGATCTGTGTTTGAAAAGGGTGTTTGAGACGAGAGTTCACACGTCCCTTCAAGAAATTGACGGTATTATTGCACCAGTAGAGGGATGGAATCGTTTATGTGACACAATCATTGAACTCGCTGTTGCTGCAGATGGTAACAATAGAGTTAGGTGCATCTGTTGATTGGACTGTCCTTATATTAAGCAAATAATTGTATGCCTATATATAGCTTGTAAAATTTTTACATTCCACCGAGACAAAATAGGACACGTCAGACAAAAAGTCGGTATCTGATATCGTCCATACAAGTCCAAATAAGATATTCTAAAATGACATCATAAGTATTCTACACTTGACGTCCGGATGCGGAAAAACGTAACCAGAATTTTATATTTTTTTATAATTTTATTCAATTTATTTAATAAAAACTGAAGGTATACAATGATTTGTTTGTTTGAATGGGTTTTACGCCGCTTTCAACAATCTTTCAGATATATCGCGGCGGCTGGAGCACCTAACAATGGAATCCTGGTATTTCTCACACTAGTACTACCATTACATCCTTTCCTAGCCTCAAGCTGCTATCCCACATAGTTCTCCGATTATCGACCCATTGGTGAGAGACAAATAGTCGATAAGGATGAATGCCGCCGTCGGGGACCGAACTCGGGACCTCTAGATTGACAGTCTGACGCGCTACCAACTGCGCTATGACGGCGGCCGGTATACAATGAATGCAATGCTAAGTTCCGATATCGATACAATATTTCGTATTCGCTTCTCGCTGCCGAGGATTAGTTTGATATTCCACCCGACCTTCGGTCTTGCGAAATATCAAAAATTCCCTTTGCAACATCGAAGCAAATGCAAGATATTGTATCGTAACATATTATTCCCTGTTTTTCGACGGTTTAGATTAAGACAGGTGACAGGGTATATCCTGATTAAGAGATGAAGAGAATATTTTTTTGTTTTTATGGAGGTATGAACCGAAAAATCTAATCACGCTGTATGAATACGAGAAAAATAAATATTTTACATATTTTGATACCTTTTTTATGGGACTATTTCATGCGTAAGCATACAAAATCGCTGCGTGCTAAGAAGTTTGTTCATGAAGTTATGAATGTTTTTTTCGACCAATCAGAACCCTTGTTTTTGATAGACTAAACTAAGAATTCAATCATGTAGAAACAAGAGCTTCGCAGAGCGGCGCATATACGCCCGAGGGGGCTTGTCAGTAACATTGGCTTTTCAGTAGCCTGAGCTGGAATGATAGCTTATGACTTTTGTCAAAAAATATTTTATCACCTGAATAATACTGTTTACACTTGAGAAACAAGACAGCTTTATAATAACTTATCATTCAACACTACGTACAATAGTTAAAATCTATAATTTGAATACAATTGACATAAAAAAATGACCTTGAAACAAGTTTCAACAGAAAGTAATCACCACAAGCAATAAAAATATGACCTTGAGAAACTGATCTTGGCAAATAGAGTACAATGGTTCAGTTTAGGTTTTTTAGAGCTCAAAATGAGCTTGACATTTGAATTCAATCAATTCCAGGGCAGATAATTCAAGAAAGACCCAACATTTTTGAATTTCTGAAGTGAGTCTTATGCTCAATTAAATATCAGAGATACATTATGACAAAGTTCAGTTCAATCCAATAGAATTTTTAGGAGTTGTGCACACAAACACACACACACACACACACAAACCATGTAATTGTAAGCTATAATGTTAAGAAAAGGGCTGATAATTCAGTAACAACTTGACATATCAAACAAATTTTAGTCCTAAGCACAACTAGAAATCATACAGAGTCATTGTGGCAAGTTTCAGTTCATTCCCATTGAAAATGTAGGAGAATTAAAGCTCACAAGAAATAAAGGGGTTTTTCGTTCTATTCAAGGGCTGATTATTCAAGATAACTCAAGAATGACTGGATCGAATTGAATTTCAAAGGTCTAATACACAACTAGACATCATACGGAGTAATTGTGCCAAGTTTCAGCTTTTTCCCTTTGAAAGCTAAGAAGGAATTTGCAACACAATAAACAGTGATTTTCGTTCTATTCAAGGGCAGATAACTAAAGATAACTCAAGAATGACTGGAGCAATTTGAATTTCAAAGGTCTTATGCACAACGAGACATCAAGCGGAGTAATTGTACTAAATTTTAGCTAAATCCCATTGATAGTTTAGGAGGAGTTGCGCAAACAATAAACAGTAGTTTTGTTCAATTCAAGGGCAGATAATTCAAGATAACTCAAGAATGACTGGAGCAATTTGAATTTAAAGGTCTTATGCACAACTAGACATTAAGGGGAGTAATTGTGCCAAGTTTCAGCTCATTCCCATTGATGTATAGTTTAGGAGGAGTTGCGCACACAAAAAATTGCTAACGGATGGACTGACGGACGGACGGACAGACAGACGGACGGACGACCGGGGCCATAACATAATACGACCCTTCGGCGTATAAAAATGGGTTTAAAAGTGATGTAGGTCAGTGGACTGTCTTTTGTTGTCATAAGTATAATTTCATCAAGACAAATTTGAATCGCTTATGACGATAAAAACGAATATTGACGAATCTAATCATTGAACAATGATAATGATGTCAAACAGTTAAGATTATTTGTGACTTATTCAAGCTCTTTTTACGGCGTTTAAGGGAGTAATCGATGTTTCTGAAACCTGGTTAAGAAAAAGAAAATACAAAGTGCGGAAAATGCGCTCAAACGAACATTTAATACTTAATTTTGAGTAAGTTAATGTCATGGCGGTAATCTAATTGACTTAAAACGGCTTTTGGGGGCTATGCATGAAAGGTTGGGCGGAATTCTTAGAATTTTAGATTTCACGGAATTGATTATCGATATCGCATGACCTCATTTGCATATTACCCAAAGTCAACGAAAGTTTTAAATTGACAAGCGAAACAAACAACGTCTAAACCATGTCACATCAAATGGTAAGCAAAAAACTACGGTAAGTGTTTATATTAACGCTTGCGGCATTTGGGACTGATGTTTA
Organism: Fragum fragum; assembly: GCA_946902895.1. Classification (NCBI taxonomy): domain Eukaryota; kingdom Metazoa; phylum Mollusca; class Bivalvia; order Cardiida; family Cardiidae; genus Fragum; species Fragum fragum. The sequence continues at coordinate 39,174,175 of OX336378.1, read as the reverse complement.
CAGAATTATAGAACGGCTAGCGAGCATAACTCATGACGCGTAATGCTGACGCTAGTTAAATTAAATTCAAACTAAATGCGAGATTCAAAGGGTTATTCACACCACATGAATGACCTTATATTCTTTGCAACTGTCTCGGGTTAATCTAAAACCAGATCAATAGCCTACGTAGTCTATTAGGGGAATACCCTGTTTTTCTTTGAAAAGCGAGCTCCGATTTTCACAAAATACTTCTGAGAATTTTGTCTTTAATTAATAAATGAGGGGTAATAAAAATAAATAAAATCTGTGACATGAAAAAAAAAACATCGATACGCACCTTTAATGTCACCATCGAATTTTCAATACAATGTTTGCTCAACCATATATTAATGTCATCTGAATCATCGGTCGGATTTCTTATCAGTGGGCGTGTTCAGTGATTTTTTAAAAATCAACGAACAACTGTTTGGAGGGTAGAACTACTTCCGAATAAATTCATCGGTTACCTTGACATTTGTCGACCGAAAGGACGTCTCCTAGGTTCATTGGTGAAATTTCGAAATTTGGTCTGAATTATTTGGAGAACAGACAATTATCGATTGTTTCAGTGTAAGATCGATTTAAACAACAAATGCTATTACTTCTCGATTAGCGAAGCAATTTGTGAACTTATAGCTCTTGTCGTTCACACAATGACAGATATGTCGATATTACACGAAAAGAAATAAATGAATATTCTATTTCATTAATGAAAAAGAGACACAATCTTATTTATTCATTATTATGTTTTAACACTTTCTACAAAAGCGCCCCATCTCGCGTATGAATTGCAGAGCAACATGACGAATCCATCGGTGCTATTTGTCGCGCTTACGTTCAGTGTGAAATGGACACAGCGGGGCCAGATCTTTTATCTATGAAACGGAGAGTTAATCATTTTGATTATCTCATTGGTTTTCAGAAAAATTATAAAGTGATGTTCCACCCATGAGCTGCGACAAGTATGTTTTGACCTAACATAGATACAAGCTCTCGCACAGAATAATTGGCTCTCAATGTTCGAATTTCTGATTGTAATGCTTTCAGACATTAGTGAGAATGTGATTAAGCTGATTTTGTAATGAAAAAAAAAGAGAGAAAAGAAACGGAAATATTTCGGGTTACGAGACGCCTAAAATGTCAACGAAGTAGAACCCGAATGGAACAATAATTCATCCGATTATCTGACGATTGTACCGAAAACTGCTTTGTTTGTGGTTTCCATGACGTATCAATTACGTCATTAGCTTCCGCTAGCGATACATTCGTTATCAACATCACCCGAAGACTAAATCTCTGTTTGAATCCGCGAATGAAGTAGATTCATTCATATGAAAAGTCTGCTGTTGTTGTTGTTGCTGTTTTCATTTTTTTCATAGCTCAATGATATAAACCTCGTTATATTTTTAGAAAACTATTGAACTATTGTCCGTTTGATTTACATATTTCATGGAAAATGTCGGCACCTTTTTTCCAATTAAATCGTACGTAATAAACTGTAATAAATGAAATTTCAAAAGGCCTATTCTTTGATTTCAACTTCCTTTTGATACACCCTTTTTAAAATATCGCACATATAAGACTCTCGGGACATATGCATGACTAGCCCTTTAAATCTTCTACGAGATTCAAAGAAAGTACAGCGTATGAATTAAGTAATCACGTGGTCTCCTCATTTGTTCATAAAGTGATCAATGCTTCACATAAATCTTAATCAGGTTCTTTGAGGCTTGTTTCACTTTCTACTCGCGCATAACTTTGCTAAAATTATAAATAGCCCCGCCTCGAAAAAATCAGGGGAATATTATTTCACCGTTTTTCTACAAGTCTGTATGTCTGTCCATACGTTTGTATGTCTCTTCCAATCGGTTTAATGTTTAGACCTAAAACTTAACATTTCGTAACTATTGAAAATACAATACTCTGATTTTGAATAGTGATAGTGCTAATACTTCTGCTGGTTTCAAGGTCAAGGTCATCCTTAAGGGTCTTATTTTTGCAAAACTTGACCAAAATACTCAATATTGCCGATTACTTTAAGCATGTTCTAGATACACTCTCGTCGATATGCATCTTCTGGTACCAAGGTCAATGTCACCTGACAAGGTCATTGTTATCTATAGAGGTCTTTGGATTACGTGTAAGTATATAAATTGTACTTGATTGAAATTCGGGTCGAAGGTTTTCGTTGCCCAAACTTTTGGAGACGTCATCACTATTGGTTGATTAGCATACGGAGGAGAACGCCCTTTTTTCTTAGTTTGATTTGTATTCAACGCATTCCGACTTCACGTTACTTTCAGTGCTTTGTTTAAAAGTTTTGCGGCGACTCAGGTCAGCGACTTAGAATAAAGAGATCACACAAATGAAAATTCTACTGTATAATAAATTGAATTTATAAAACTAAACCTTATAAATGGCATTTTTTGCAATAAATGGTTCAGTTGTTTTTGTGTGTGTGTGTGTGTGTGTGTGTGTTGTTGTTGTTGTTTTGTATCAAATCTACTTGATTCTCTGTAAATTGTAGCTTCATGTAGTATACTCTAATGCCCTTCTTTGAAACAACGAAATTTATCGGGTGTAGTCGGTTACGAATTGAAAGGCTAGCGGAAGCCATTGTCGTCATTGATTCGTCATCTAAACCATGTTCAGTGAAAGCCGGTGATAACGTATTTATCCGATGGATTCCGGTTCCATTCGTATTAGTTATAAATCGGAAATCATGTAATACAAGAACAAAGCGACCGCCAAATTAATATATTTGTTACGGAGATTTCCGATCTATAACGAACGGAAAGGTTGTCGTGATTAACAAGCGTCTAAGCTGATTTAATATCCATATAAATGCGTTGAACATAGTTATAGCAACGCCGTGATATAATTGACAAGCGATTGTCCTATATTGTGACTTACACACTCGCCATTTTAAATACTTTCCAACAGCCATGGACTTTTTTTAAATTGGTCGACGTGGAGTCTTATTTCCCAATTATTTCAGAAAATTCTTTGAATATAGTCGAAGACTTTTAAGCTCACCCGAGCACAACGTTGTGAAGGTGAGCTATTGTAATCAGTAAATGTCCGGCGTCCGTCTGTCCATCTGTCCGTCCGTAACAATTATAAAACAAGAGGGCTGTTGGCCCTGAGGCGCTCACCTGAGATAAAGGCTCTTTTTCTTTCAACAGTCTAATTGCATGTTAGAGGGAGGTATCGATGTTTCTGAAACCTAGACAAGAAAAAATTGCCAATCGCCAAAAGATACGCTTAAACGGACATTTAATACTTAAATTTGAGTCAGATATTGTTTTCGCGGTAATCTGATAGGCTTAAAGTGGCCTTTTTCGGTTATTTTGGAAAGGTTCAGCGGAATTCCAGTTTATTTTTAAATATCACGAAATGACTTCATTTGCAGATGACCCAAAGTTCACTTTTGTTGCCATGGCAACCAGAGATTTAAACGGTTTTTAATTCTTTTAGCCATTTTAGCCATTTTTGAAGGGGACCACGTAAGGAACATTTCCGCCAAATTTGGTTCAAATTGGCCCTGTGGTTTGGGAGGAGATAACGTTTAAAAAATTGTTGACGGACGACGCACGACGGACGCCGGACGAAAGGTGATCACAAAAGCTCACTTGAGCACTTCGTGCTCAGGTGAGCTAAAAACAATCTTCTCCTAAACCATCAAGCATAGCGCTTTGATACTTGGTACATATAATCATCTTTTGACCCTCCACCAAAATACTTCAAATAATTACTGTACTCTGAAAATAACCCCTTTTCAGTGCAATCCCTGATTTTACAAAGGAAACTTTAAAAATCTTCTCCTCCTAAACCATAAGGCCAAGAGCTTTGATATTTGGTGCATATCATCACTTATTGACCCCTTACCAAAATACCAAAATATTTCAAATAATTACCGTACTCTGAAAATTAGCCCTTTTCTAGGCCATCCCTGATTTTTCAAAGAAAGAAATCTTTGAAAATCTGCTTTTCCCAAACCATTAGGCGAAGAGCTTTGATATTTGGTATGTATCATCACCTATCGACCCTCTACCAAAAACTGCAAAGAAATTTTGAAGTCTTTTAGCCCTTTTGCAAAGGAAATCTTCTCCTCCTAAACCATAAAGCCTAGAGCTTTGATATTTGGCACATAACATCGCCTAATGGCCCTCTACCAAAATACTTCAAAAATAACCGTACTCTGAAAAATAGCCATATTTTTGCGATTTCTGATACTACAAAGGAATAAATAAGTAAATCTTTGACAATCGTCTTCTCCCAAACGATAAGGCCTAGAACTTTGATATTTGGTAGATATCATCACCTATTGACCCTCTACAAAAATTCTTCAAAGAATAACTGTATACTGAAAATTAGCCCTTTTCTGTGCAATCTCTAATTTTAGATAGGATAAAGAAGGATATCATTTAAAATCTTTTCCTCCTAAACTAGTAGGCTTTGAGCTTTAATATTTGGTATGTTTTGATGTCTATTAATCCTCTAACAAAATACTTCAGAGAATTACCGTATTCAGGAAATTAGCGCTATATGGTGGAATCATCGATATACCTAGAATTAAAAGAGAAAATCCTTAAACATCTTCTCCAAAATAATTAGACAGGGGACTTTGCTACTTTGTGCATATATCAAAAAGCCATGAACCATCATACTTTGGGTCGCGATTCAGGATCATCATGGTCCTCCTGTTTTTGGAACATATCTACTTTGGGTTTTACAAGGATGTCGCTTAGAGATTTTCCCTATTCACCCTATCTTCGGCCTTTTTTGTAAGTAATAGACCTTACGTTTGGCGTGTCGGGTTGGTATGAGAACATAAGAAATTCTCTTCACTTGTTTTTCCGATGTCGTATGAAATGTAACAAAATGTCTATTAAGTGTTAATTCGCTGTAGGTAGCTATAATTCTCGCAATCATTTAGCACAGCGTTATTTGAGTAGCACGTAAAGCGTAAAAGTTTTCAGAATAACCTGCCAAAACCAATCCTATTCCATCTGCTGTAATTGTTTCATTAGTCTAGAAACCTACAGGGAAATTAGTACGCACTGCATAGTGTACAGTATGAACGAAAGAAATAATAGAGTTGCCAGGCTATAACGAGTTTCTCATATTCAAGGGTCGTTTTGTTGATGAGCCTCCCCAAATAGCTCGTATTAAGTTGATTCTTTCTACCTAAAGGACTAATTTGAAAATCACAAATGCATACAAATATCGTATTCTGTATATCGTCGGTGAGGAATCTAAATGTCGTAACTACTTGCTGCATTTTGCGTGCTCAACGCCGATATGTGTTAACCCTTTTATCATTGTTGTCAAATGAAAATATTTTGACTTACAGGGGAATGCAGATATTTGTATCTTATATACGAAGATAAGGGTATGTATTTTGGACTGATGAGCAGTAAGTTTAAAGAGAAAAGATTGAACTTGAAAATATGAAACAAATTTTGTTTGAATCTTTGACCTAATCAGCGTTTAAGATAAGACCTTTAAAAGGAGATATCGATGTTTCTGAATCCTGGATAAGAAAATTACAAAGTGCCGAAAAATACGCTCTAACGAACATTTGGTACTTTAAGTTGAGTCAGGTATTGTCTTGGCGATAATCTAATAGGCTAATGGTAAGCGTAAAACTTCGGTAAGTGTTTACATTCGTAATAATGCTTACGACAGTTTTGGACAGATCTTTACCGAATTTAAGACCGGATAGCGATTATAACGAGGTATAATGGGGTAGCTATGACGTTTGTTTGATGTAATTTAAACTAAAAATGAGATTCAAACGGTTATTCGCACCACGTGAATGACCAAATATTCTTTTCAACTGTCTCGGCTTGATCTACAAATAGATTAATGGCCTACGTAGGCTATCCTTCTTTTTCTGATAAGCGACCTCTGATTTTTGCAAAACTACTTTTCAGAATACTGAGAGAAAATAAAGATAATAAAAATCTGTGACATGGCAAAACATCGAAACCTAACATTAAATGCATGCCTGAATTCACACCGCAAAAATAAATTAAGATATTATTGGCATCGAAATTTGCTTGTTTGTTTGTATGAATGGGTTTTTACGCCGCTTTCAACAATCTTTCAGTTATATCGCGGCGGCTAGAACACCTAACAATTGAATCCTGGTATTTCTTACACCAGTACTACCATTACATTCCTTCCTAGCCTCCAGCTGCTATCTCACATAGGTCTACGATTACCGACCCATTGGTGAGAGACAATTAGTCTGAAAGCATGAGTGTCGCCGTCGGGGATCGAACCCGGGACCTCTAGATTGACAGTCCGACACGCTACAAACTGCGCTATGACGGCGGCATCGAAATATTCGGCAAGCATACTGGACAGCAACCATTTCTGAAGGTGTTTACTCTACTTGGGGTAACCGGGTCATATTTAATTCAACGAAGATCATACTCTTCATACCCCCCCCCCCCTTGCCCCCATTCATTTAGACGTATGCATTTCTAACAACAGTCATCTAATAATTTACAGAAAATAAATTTTGAGTGCCTCACTGGGATCGAGTAACTTAACCACTTTTGACGAAGGTAACAATTCGCAATAAACTTGAAATAAATATCAATCCGCGAAAGTTCAAATACATGGAATGCAAGAAAATAGCAAGAGGCTCATTAGGGCCTCAGACGCTCGACTGGGTATCGAGTTTCCGTTAAAGTAATCTTATATTTCAGTAATTTAATCGCTTAAAGAAGAATGTATAAATTGAAAATAACAAACTGGACTTTATCTTCTTTATTATTTAGAGCAAACATCCTTAAAGCCCATTTTCAAATGTTTCATGACGGATCCACCCAATTTCCAAAAGGAAGTGCCTCCGTCATAGCGCAGTCGGTAGAGCACCAGACTCCCAATCTGCAATCATGGGAAGTCATGGGTTCGATCCCCGACAGCTACACATGTCCTTTCCAACATTTAACTCCAATTGTGACATAGGAAATGACACGGGACCATCATAAAAACACAGGAAAAGGGATATTAATGGATTTTTACAAAGCAACCCTGTTTACGTGATAAAGTCAACAACTATTATCGAATTCTGTTAAAAATTTCACAGGATGATTGTAGGGTCATAAAGAAACTTCCTTTTGGATTGACTGATTGATTGAATAAATGCACGGGGTTTAACGCCACTTTTAACAGTATTTCATTTATATCGCGGCGGTAGGAGCACCTAACAATAGATTCTTGGTATTTCTAACACCAGTACTACCACCACATCCTTTCCTATAGCCCGAGCTGCTCTCCCAATTAGGTTTACGATTAACCGCCCATTGGTGAGAGACTAATGTCGGAAAGGATATGTGCCGCCGCGGGAGATCGAACCCATGGCATTCCATAATGGAAGATTGGGAGTCTTACGCGCTACCGACTGCGCTATGGCGGCGGCAAAATTTGGAAAGGAACTATCATAATGATGCTACAAACATTCTGTGAAAAAGTGAACAGAATCCGATGAAAACTGTTGACTTAATTGTGTTAACATATATTTCGTGATGAAATTCATACAACCCCCTTTCCCGTGATACATGGCGGAACTAACCAAATTCTAAAAGAGAATCTATTGAAAGCTCTGGATATGTTAGCAAGGATTTTTAAATTAAATTTTCACGAGGCCCCATTTTTCACGTGTTTCTTTGCGGCTCAGACTCGATTTCGAAAAAAGAAAGATCTTAATGACCTAACATTCATTCTGCGAAAGTTTCAACAAAATCCGATCAAAGCTGTGGGCTTTATTACGTTAACGAGGAGGGGTTTTTTTTAAATTAAAATTTACACACAACCCCTTTTCCAAAGTCACAGGATAAATCAGACCAAATTTCGAAAGGAACTGTCCTTATGATAGTACAATCATTTTGTGAGAGTATGAAGACAATCTGATGAAATCTGTGGACTTTATTGCATTAACTAAGCTTTTTTAATTAAATTTTCATAAGGCCCTACACGGATCAGATCCTATTTGGGATGGAACAATCTCTATGATAGTACAACCATTCTATGTAAGTTTGAAATGAATCCATCGAAATCTGGGGATGTACATGTGTTAACAAGGATCTTTTTTTATTAAATTTGCATAATGCCCCCTTTTCCTCATGATAATTGACATATCAGACCCACTTTCGAAAGAACAATCCTTAGAATAGTGAATTTATTTCCTTGAAAGTTTGAAGTGAATCCCGTGAAAACTGTGGATCCTAAAGTTATAACGAGAATTCTTTGATTAAATTCTAATAAGACCGCTTTTCCGATGATGCTTGAATATCGGACCCTCTTTCGAAGGGAACAATGCTTGTAAAGGTACAACCATTCTGTGAAAGATTGAAGGGTATCTGTCGAAAACTGTGGGCTCTATAGTTTAAACGAGGACTTTTTCAATTAAATTTTCATAGGACACCTTTTCCCGTGTTTCTGGACGGATCATACCCAACTCCAAAAGGATCGATCCTAATGACAGCGCATTTATTTTGTGAAAGTGGGTAGTGAATACGATGAAAACTGCGGACTCTAGAGTGATAACGAGGATTTTCATAGATTGTTCTATTACTTTTTCAGAAGGCCCCCTTTCCATATTTTGTGACGGAACAGACCAAATTTTGATAGGAATGATCATTATTATGTTACAAGCATTCTGTGAAAATTTGAAGAGAGTCCGATGGAAATGGTGGATAATTCAATTAAATTTTCACAAGGCCCCTTTTCTCGTGTTTCTTGGCGGATCTTACACAATTTCTAAAGAAACGATCCTTATGATGGTACAACCATTTTGAAAAAGTTCGAAGAGAACCCGATGAAAACTGTGGATTCTAGAGTGTAAACATGGAAAAGTTAACGGACGGCAGGACGCACGGATGGGAAAGTGCCACCGCTTTAGCTCCTCTGGCCTTTGGTCAGGAGAGCTAAAAATGATGTAGAAACATAATAGTTATAGCTACAAATCTAAAGATATTTAAGTTGTTCGAGTATTACTTGAATTAATTCTTTGTCAGCGACACTGGAAGGGACAAAACAAGGGGTTTTTTTATGATATTAGTAAACAGCGCAATTATTTTGTGAAAGTGGGTAGTGAATACGATGAAAACTTCGGACTCTAGAGTGATAACGAGGATTTTCACAGATTGTTCTATTACTTTTTCAGAAGGCCCCCTTTCCATATTTTGTGACGGAACAGACCAAATTTTGATAGGAATGATCATCATTATGTTACAAGCATTCTGTGAAAATTTGAAGAGAGTCCGATGGAAATGGTGGATAATTCAATTAGATTTTCACAAGGCCCCTTTTCTCGTGTTTCTTGGCGGATCTTACACAATTTCTAAAGGAACGATCCTTATGATGGTACAACCATTTTGAAAAAGTTCGAAGAGAACCCGATGAAAACTGTGGATTCTAGAGTGTAAACATGGAAAAGTTAACGGACGGCAGGACGCACGGATGGGAAAGTGCCACCGCTTTAGCTCCTCTGGCCTTTGGTCAGGAGAGCTAAAAATGATGTTAGAAACATAATAGTTATAGCTTCAAATCTAAAGATATTTAAGTTGTTCGAGTATTACTTGAATTAATTCTTTGTCAGCGACACTGGAAGGGACAAAACAAGGGTTTTTTTATGATATTAGTCAACTTTTAAACCATTACCACATGACGAAATTTTAGACTGGTCAAAATTAAAGAAGCTGTAGACGATATCTATAGTTGATGACATTTTTAAATAGCTTTGTCTTGTAGCGAAGAAAAAATTGTGAATAATGAGGAAATTGTCTGAAACAAACAAACAATGTCTTCATTAACTACAATGTTTCCATTATTTTTCTTTCGGGCGTTAAAAAGCGTCTTTGTACGAGATTAGGTTAAACATATAATAGACAATTGAATATGTTGATTTTAAACTCGTTCTGTTATTTATTTTTCTTTTATTTATTTATTACTATTTCAGACCATTCGGCTACTTCACACAAGAACATAAATTCAAGGATAGAACAGATAATAACATATATTGTATTTCGAACTTAAGAATGTTTCCCATCCATACACGAATAGGTCAAGGGTATGAAGTGAACTTGTTCCAGCCAGAGTACAAAAGACAAAATATATCTCAAGAGGATGCTTGTAATGCCTCATTAGGGAAATAGTAAACTTTCTCATTTTTTAGCATATATTTTCGCTTTGACTTTACTACTGTGTGACTTCACCCAAAGAAACGAGTTGCTAAAACCAAAATGAATTCGATTCGGTTACTACACTGATAATTAACAAAGTCATTTAAGATCTTTACTTGAGATGCTAATGTGGTTCAAAAACTAGCTGTTTAACTAATTCCCACTCAATGACGCCCTTTGACGCCTCTGAAGATAATTGATTATGAAAACATCGTGGGAAATGAAGAAATTGAAAAAATCTAAAAGTTTATGAACTTTAAATTGTCGTCTGCAACTCCTTTCATTTTGGACCAGTCTAAAGTTTTGCCGTCTGGTAATGGGTTAACCCTTCCCTGTTCAACCCCTTGTTTTTACGACCCTGTGGTTTTATAATTCAGAAAACATTGTAGAAAAAGAAGAAATTGCTTGTAACAAGCAATTTCTTCTTTTTTCTCCCTATTTTCTACCCTACTTGATGGTTATGTATCAAATCAAATTCAGTTTTGATTGTCGTCTGCAAAAGTTTTGAATTTTTACAGGTCTAAAATTTTGCAAAATAGGACAGGGTTAAATACCAATTTTCTGAATTCTTCCCTTTGTTTAATCACTCATATCATTCATGAATATCTCTAAGCTAAGGGAGTGTTGAAAATTTACATTTCAAAGATAGATATGAATATTTTGTATAAAGAGAGAGCGAGTAAGTGCATTAATCCTTGAAAAGAAATGTTTCTGAAAAGATTATATATGCCTTTTGCCTACACGAAAATGTATGCATGAGTAAACAAATCAACCAATCAGAAATGATCTTCACTTCACTTCGAAACTAGTTCTTTCGACAGACGTAAAATGATTGGCAAAAATCTACACCAAAAAGCCTGAATGGACCAATTTCATGAACCGATGTCAAAATCGAATATTAGTACATTAGTGCTCTGCTTAATGGCTTTTGGGGGCTTTGTGCTAATGCTTTATTATGGAATGTATTTAACATGTGTTTTTACATGCGATAATATTTAACCCTTTCCTGATCAATCCCTGGATTTTACGTCTCCGTGGTTTTATGCTTTAGGAAGCATTTTTGAAACAGAAGAAATTGCTTGTTACAAGCATGATCTCCGTGTCCAACAATATTCTATACCACATGGAATAGTTTGATTTCAATTTGCATCAAATTTTCAATGTCGTCTACAGCCTCTTTCAGTTTGACAAGTCTAAAATTTTAAAAACGGGAAAGGGTTAACGATTTACCGTTTCTGAGAACTAAGCATAACTTATTTACTTGACCTGGAAATTATTGCTATAAATTCTGTTACCCATAAACATAGCTAAAATGCACTCAATACTTTCCAGAGGACATAAAATACGTGTAAAATATATTTGGTACATAACAAAAGACTTCAAGGCATGCGCGATTTATAGTCGAGGTAACACGAAAATACACATGAGTTTCCATAAAATTAGCCAGGATAATCGTTTCTCTCGTTTATTGTTAAGCGGTATTTTGGTATTGAGTGAACCGATATTTGAGGATTTTTTTCTTTTTTTTTTTTTTTTTTTTTTTTTTTTTCTTTCTTTTTTTCGAATCACCTGAGTCAAAGTGGTACTCTCACAGATGAAGGGTCATGATTCCTAAAATCATAATCCCGATAGTGCAGAATCCGAGTATTAACCCAACATTAAGTGAGCTTCAAATCTTTTCTAATTTATCTGTTTTAGAGAACAATATCAAATAGCAGGATCGTTTAAGAGATTTGTTACTGAGATAAGAAACAATCTTGCACGTGCGCGACTCGCTTCTAAAAAGATAGAACAAACAAGGATTGTCTTACTAGACAACTAGTATTGTAGGTATCGAAGTTTCATTTGAAACAGAACAAGGGGGCAAATTGTCACAAGATACGCCCGTCACACTGCTGGATATTGACTTTGGAAGGGGATTAAAATTTAAGTCTAAATTCAAGAAAGGGTAGCAACTCACAATGATAGCTTATGGTTCTGGTGTTTTTTCTTGATATCATGCGGTTTTGAAAACCATAAGCTGTTAGACTATAAGAGATTTTAAAAAAAAGATATATTCCTTGATGATATCTATCCACCCATAATATTTCATGATCATAGCTATTACATTTTCAGAGATATCCTCCAGACAAAATCAAAGGATGAAAAAACAACAAAGGGAAAGAACTGAAAAAAGACAAGGTAGAGTTGTTGTTCTTGTGCACTGTTCTTCCCCTTGATAATATCTACCGATCCATAAAGTTGCATGATCATAGCATTTATACTTTCAGAGATATGCACCGAGCAAAATACAAGTATGTAAAACAACAAAGGGAATTAACTCAAAAATAAGCTAGGTAGAACTACCATTCTTGCGTACTGCGCTTGCCCTTTGATAATATCTATCTACCCATTAAGTTTCACGATCATAACTATTATACTTTACAGATATGCTCCGGACAAAATCCAAGTTTAAAAAAGCAAAGGGGAATACCTTTAAAACATAAGCGATGTGGAGTTACGGTTCTTGTGCACTGCACTCTGTTATCATGAGAGGAATATAACTGCCAAGTTTCAAGTCAATCGGACTCAAGGTGACAGAGTTATGCTACGGACAAAGACGTGGACGCCGCCCGGACATCGAACATCGGACGCCATTGGTGATCCCAAAATACGATCCGTCTTCGACGGGCGTATAATTAAGAGGGAATGAGTTCGCATCTATTGGTCAATATCAAGCTTAAGTCGTTTTTAAGAACATGTTAATGTATAGGCGTGTATATTTTGTGATTTGTGTGGAGTAAAGCGTATATTGCTTAAGTCATGGACAACCGCGGCAATAAGTAAATCAAGCCTTGATAGATATTCAAACTAATCAACTGATTCTTTTTGAGGTAAGATATAGAAAACATCCTTCTAAATAAGTAGTCATATTCATCCTGATTAATTGACGGAACGCTTGCCCCGCCCACTTACTCCGCTAGCCACCCCCACTTACTTCGGTGGCCACGCTCACTAGCTCTAACATAAGTTCCACTTCAATATTAAACGTCGTTATTGTGCAAAAAATAACATGTAACAAAAATATTATTGTTTTTTGGCGACCTAAACGTCATAACTAACAATTGAATGAGCTTAAGTAACGGTGTTTAAGTCGCCAAACTAAGACTTCGCGAATATATCGGGTAGTATAAGATTTCAAGATTCACTTCTAGTGTAGTTGATTTGATTGGTTGATTGAAACTTTTATTGACATCAATATCTATCCTGTTTAATTTATTTAGGCGATTCCTAGCCATCCCTTTCAGCTAGCAAAGCGTCAGCTTTGATAGCTTAAGTTAACAGACAAATTTTGAGGTCGCCTGAAAGTTCAACGAGTGCAAACCGCCACTGGAAGCTTAACCACCAAATCATTGGAATGCCTACGCAATAAATAATAGTTCTTTTATATTTCAGGAATATTGCAAACTCTATTCAAATTGTAGAGAACTCTGTCAAAAGCATGCTATTTAACCCATTCCCACCCGTTTCTGCTTTTTAAGCATCTGAAAAAAAAGCTTTGGAAAACATTGTGGACAATGAAGAAATTGCTTGTAACAAGCAATTTCTTCAATGTCCACGATGTTTTCTACCCAACAAAGGAAAGATTTTCTACATTCAACCATGCTTTGCTAGCTTACAGTACTTTCAGTACTTTGTTTTTGTGCAGTATCAAGTTCACGGGAATAAAACTTATATAAAAGCCATAAGATGTATTTTTATAATATCTAGGAAAAAGTTCCATCTCACTTGTTTCTATCACCGTCGATATTTTATTCGATTCTAATTTTAAATACCTCCATGTGCGAAAATTTGACCAATGCAAATATTTTGTATATTTATGTATCAAGTAGATCAAAACAATTTCTCTCAAGACTATAGTTAAACATCTGTTTTGTTTTGCTTGAAAGATTTAACATTAGAAATGAAGATTATCTATCGGTAGAACGAAATTTAAGGAGACTGATCAGATTGTACGGATGCACAGGTCGGTATTAGACCTTTCTGGCGTACATGTGAAGTGGTTGGAATTGACCAATCGTTGGCCCCGCCAACTTTTTTCCGTTGGCAGTGCCTATTGACTCCGATTAGAAGTTCCACTTCGATTTCATACGGCGTAATTTTGCAGAATTTATTGTCATTAGCATGTAAGCAAAACGTAGAATGGTTTGTCGGCAGCTTAAACGTCGTAATTACAGCTTATTCAAGCTGTAGATACGTCGTTTTAGTCGCCAAACTAAAAAAATGCTATCGGCCAATATCGGAGTTCCAGTCTTCATTGACTGATTATTTAGTTGACAAACGCTATTGGTCAATTATTTAGCCAAGGCCTAAATGCTTTATTCAAGACGTATGTTAAAAAGGTATATGGCATGGTATTTTACCTGAAAATATGCTGTCATTTTGGGGCTGTTTTTTTTGTGTGATTTGGGGACTGTTATTTTCCTCTGGGTTATCGTGATGAAAAATAATTTTGTGAGTTATGCTTCCATTTATGGAGGGCCAAACCAGTTGTGTAATTGACTTATCGCGGCTGTCAACCAAACTTTAAGTCGACCAATGAAATCATTCATTTAGACTGGGAGTTCAGTTTTAACTCCTACATTAGCAGCTATTTTGGTGAATCACTTTTGTTGGTTTGGCGACTTAAACGTCGTAATTTCCGCTAAATCAAGTTGTAGTTACGAAATCCCAAATCTTGGATTAAAATGTGCATATTTATAAAATATAGAAGATTGAGAACTTAAAGCAGCTCTTGAAGAGATTTTCATGAAAAATAACTATAGGTAATCATCTGCTTTTCAAATAGGTAATAATGTCATGTGCACGATAAATATTCATTATTTAAATTTGAAAAAAATATCAATATGAATTCACTCAATGTGATATATTCCTAATGGCCTACTTTGAAACATCGGAATCTCTCTGGTTAGATCGTCAGTCTTCAGGTGATGTCGAAAACATATATTGCGAGCGGAAGCCAATTGATACGTCATGGTAACCGCAAATAAGGCAATAACGTATTTATCCGATGAAATCCGGTTCTGTTCGGGTTTTATTCACTGATCTGATTGATTTTGTGTGTAGTAACGCGAAATAGTTTTTCTTCTTTTTTTTTTTTTTTTTTTTTGTAAGTTTAAAATAGTCATTTTAGGAAAAAAAATTCTTTCGCCATCTCTGCGAGAGCCGTTTTAAATGCAAAAGTACAACATTCTGGGTGAAGCGACTTCGACTAGGTTTACTTTCCCTCCGCTAGTCATTCCTGTAAATAGTTTTCTATACTTATCAATTTACAATTGACCAATCGCTAGTTCGCACATTTACTCCTTTTGCCACGCCCACTGACTCCAATAGGAAGTCCCGCTTCGAATTTAAACGGCGTTGTTTTGCAAAATGTATGACCAGGAGCGTTAAACAAAAAAGTAATATAGTTAGTTGGTGAGCTAAAAATGTCGCTAAACAGCTTGAATAAGCTAAAGTTACGACGTTTAAGTCGTAAAACCAAAAAAAGGCGGTCAATGTCGGAGTTCAAAACTCATTTCTTATCTGGATGAATGATTTCATTGGTCGACTGGTTATTAGTTTGACAGCCGCGAATGCTCAATTATAGATGTTGGATTCAGTTTTCTGATGGAGCCATTTTTTTATTTATTATTTTTTTTTTTTTTTTTTTTTTCAGGCTGGGATATATGTTGTGTGTTTGTTGTTTTGTATGTACAAATGATGAGTCACGGATAAAGCTTTGGCAAGGTGTCGGCCCAGTGATATTTCATGAAAAATAAGGTAGTTTCGCGTACCTACATTTATGTCCAGATTTCCAAGGTTTGGATACACGCTGGTGGAAATTCGAATGGTTTTTAGTGTGTCAGTTTGAAACGACGAGTGACAGATACGGTACATTGATTTTTTACGGATATATGGGCTTTGGACTCAGATAAAAAACTAAAAATAAAATTTAGTGTTTCGTCATTTGTAGACTCTGTATTGCTATACAGTATTGCTGTCCGGAGTGTTTGTTAAATATATTTAATATAGATACAATGTATAGTTAAGGCTTTGTAACAATTCAAGAGAGCCGACGAATACAAAAAGAGACACTGTTGCTGCAATTAAGTGTCCTGTGATATTGTTCCATTCATTGTCTACTCTTTAATTGAAATAGAGCCCTTCAGGGAAATCATGTAGGGCTGTGCATGGAATTGAGGAGAGATCTATTCATTGCCCTTAATTTCATGGCGCACTGGACCTTTGTATATAGTTTGTAACATGAATTCGTTCCGCGGCAAAATTTGGTGGAATAATTAAGATCCGATGGGTAGCGTTTTAATTTATTTACTCCCGATGAATCTCGTTAATCGTTTACATATACATCCATTTGTAAAACCCTTCTTTTGGAAAAAAAACAGTTTTCTAATGCAAATGATTCTCATTTCTCGTTTTATAGTGAAAAATGTCAAATAGCTGATCTATCAATTCCTTACAACGTATGGCAGAACTACGATAAAGATTCAAATTACATAATTAATTTTTCCTCAAAGGGGGGATATCGATGTTTCCGAAAACTTCCCATTTGTCCAAAAATAATCTCATACAAACATTTGATACTTAAACATAAGTCAGATATTGTCTTCACGGTAATGTGATTGGCTTAAAATCGCTTTTGTGGTTATCTAGGAAAGTTTCCGCGCAAATCCAAATCATTTTCAGAAATCACGGTTTTCGGTTGTCAACACCACATGACTTCATTTGCACATGATCAAAATTAAACAGCAAATAACAAAGTTACAAGCGAAACAAGAAACAATAATGTCACGTCAAGTGCTTAGCGCAAAACTACGATAAATGCCTATATTTATAATATCTCCACGGACTGATCTTTATAGTAAAATCAATTTGCGAACATAACTAATGATGACGTGACGATGGCGTTCCCTTGGGCGAATTAGAACTAAAAACGTGATTCCCACTGTTATACACACCACGAATATGTCCCAATATTCATTGTTACTGTCCCGCCACAATCTAAAAAAAATATTGAAAGACCACGTAGGCTATTAGGAAAATACCCTGGTTTGTTTAGATAAACGACCTCCGATTTTCGCAATATCGTATTCGAGTAATATACTAGAATGAATAAGGATAAAAAAATCTGTGACATGCAAAAACATCGATACGTCCCTTTAAAGGTAGGTATCGATATTTTTTTTAATGTGTGAAAGATCTTAAATAATCTTACTTTTGCGAAATTCAGAGGTCGCTTATCAGAATAAACCGGGGTATTCCCCTAATAGCCTTACTTTCAGATGAAGTCGAGACAGTTGCAATGAATATTTGGCCATTCACTTTGCTTATTACCGTATGGCTCCCGCAATTAGTTTGATTTGCTCAAACGAACGTCATCGTTACGTCATTAGGAGTTAAGTTCGCTAGCCGGTTTTCAATATTGTAAAGATAAGTCCCGAACCGTAACAAGCGTTAAGGGTAGGTATCGATGTTTTTTTCATGTCACAAATTTTAATTATCTTTACTTCCTCTCATAAACTATTTGAATACAATATCCCGAAAAGTAGTTTTGCTAAAATCTGAGGTCGCTTATCAGAAAAAAGGGTATTTACCTAATAGCCTACGTGGGCTATAAATCTATATTTAGATTAATCCTAGACAGTTGCAAAGTATATAAGATCATTCAAGTGGTGCGAATTACAGTTAGAACCTTGCACAAAGATTAAAGTACATCAAACCAACGTCTTCATTACGTCATCAGGAGTTATGTTCGCTAGCCGGCATTTAATTCTGTGAAGATCAGTCTACAACTGTCGAAAGCGTTATTACGAAAATAAACCTTTACCGTAGTTTTGCGCTAACCATTTCATGTGATATGATTTAGGATGCTGGCTGTTACGCTAGTAAATTTGTTGACTGTGTCATATGCAAATGAGGTCATTCGATGTCATGATATCTAAAAATAACCTGGAATTTCGCTGAATATTTCCGATATAACCACAAAAAGCCATTTTAGGCCTATAAGATTACCGCCAAGAAAATAACTGACTCATCTAAGTGTATTAAATGTTCGCTTGAGCGTAATTTTCGGCGATAAGCATTTTCGTTCGGCATTTTTTCTTATATAGGTTTCAGAAAAATCGAAACCTCCTTTAATTCAATTAAAATACTTTCCTTGTTTCCTTGTGGTTATTAATCAGTTCATTTTCTAATGATAGAAACTCAATATTTCTGGGACAGTTGCACTCTTCGTTTTGGGGGTCGTTTGTAGACAGATTTCTATTTCGCAGGCGCTCTTGCAAAGACTGAAAGAAAGTTTTTGGTTCCTAATTTTTATATTTCTAACTGTTATGCGTTCAGACATTTGAAAGAAGGTTAATAACCATGAAAATGACTGTCCACGATCAAAAATATTTAGCGGTACGAGGCTTCAAATAAGTCTAGAACCGGTACGGAGCCGGAATTCTTAGGGTATATACTCCATCTTCCGATTGCACCAAAATTTGCCTTATTTTGCGGTTTCCATTACGTATAAACGTATCAATTACGTGATTGGCTTCCGCCAGCGATTCAGTCGTTATGACATCAACATGACCTTATCCGATTAATTCCGATGTTTCAAAGAAGGGCAGAGGGAATACATCACATTTAAATAATTTTAAAGTGAACTAAGTTGGTTCAAAGGTTGGTATCGATGGTTTTTTCACGTCAAAGATTTGGATTTTTCTCATTCCTTCTCAATTACTATTTTAATACAATAATCTGAAAAGAAGTTTTGCTAAAATCAGAGGTCATTTAACTGAATAAACAAGGGCTATTCCCTAATAGCCTACGTAGGCTGTTAATCTATTTTTAGATTGAGCCCGAGGCAGTTGCGAAGAATATTGGGTCTATTAGCGGTATGTATTAAGTTTGAATTTGCTCAAACAAACGTCATCAATACGTCATCAGGAGTTATGTTCGCTAGCCGGTCTTCAATTCTGTAAAGATCAGTTCACAACTACTATAAGCGTAAATACGAATATAGACACTTACCGTAGTTTTGCGTCAAACAATTTGGTGTGACATAATTAGGACATTTGTCAATTTGTGACTGGGTCATATGCAATTGAAGTCATGCGGTGTCGACAACCGAATTCCGTGATATCTAAATGTAGACTGGATACCCGCTAAAACTTTTCCGACAATTTTTTCTTATCAAGATTTCAGAAACATCAATACCTCCCTTTAACACGCAAAAAATATATCGTGAAAATGACATTAAAAACTGTTGGAAAAGCAGATTATTTTTTTATTAAACTTTTATGAAAAATCTGTTCAAGAGCAATATTGTGATTTCTATTAATGCAGATAATGCTTCAGTATTTTCACTTTTACTCTCGTTGGAAAAATCGGAGTCAGTTAATATTTCCAATGAGCACTGCGAATAATAATTTTACAGTAAGTTGTAGTTGGAAATTTTCCTTGAAACTGGACTTCCGGATTCAGCAGTTATTCTCACACAACCCGTTACATCATTTACCCTGTTTACACCACGGGGACTGGTTGCAATTGATTTATCTTATGAGTATTCAAACGTTAACGTAGAAAAGCTGTTAAACTTGTTAGAAAGGACGAACGAATAAAGTCGCCGTTCCAGCGTCAAATACGGGTGTTTCATGCTGAACAATGCACGAATGTAAAGGTAAATGCATAATCTACACGGTAAAACCACATTTTTGAGCAACGGTTCTGTCAATCTTAAATTACAGACAGGATTGTCAAGCATTCCTTAGTCGGACTAAACTGTACCAATTGACCACCTTACCTTCGTTTTAGAAAAAACGTCTTTGGACGTTTACGATGGCTCTGTTTCGCAGGTTCTTCCAAATCGATTCACCACCAATCAATTGTTTTCTTTCACTTGCCACGTAATTGTGACTTCGGATTCGGGCCTTTCAGAAATCTTTATAATATTCGGCTGTGTGCTCTCGATTATTGATATTCTAGGCAATATGTTACTGCAGTTCAGTATTAAATGAATATTCTTAAATTCAATTGGGCGAAACATGTCCATGTATGATTGGACGGTGATATTTGGGCCTCCAAGGTGAGTGAAAACCAATATGCAGGTGTGCACAGTTTTGTCCGACTAACGTAAATACCCACGATTCGCCCGACAATAGGTTTGTCTTTCAATATTTATGCCACTGTTGATATAGAATGTTAGGGTTTTCGTGTAGATTATGTAATTACCTTTACATTTATGCATTATTCAACACAATGACCGAAATCGTCATCAGATAGGTGACTTCATTCGTACCAGGTAATTTCGTACTTTTTGACAAGTTCAATCCTTTGTCTATATGCACGTATATACTAGAAAGTCAATTGTGACAAGTCCCTGTGGTTTGAAAGCAGACAAAATCCAAACGATATAATTGTGAAATGTTAAATAAACTTGGGTTTTAGAGATTTGCGGATTGGTGGTCCCCTCCCATTGACTCAGCAGGCCATGTTGGAGTTCAAAGTTTACTTCCGATCTAAATGGGGTATTCGATGGGTCGAGTGGATCTTTGAGTGACAAGCCGCGATTTGTCAATTAAGCGACAATTTACAAATAGTCATTGTCAATTAAAAAGTCGATAGACCGATCAAACTTAGTATTAGACCGAAAGTGAACTCTGATCTCCGAATGGGTCGACATCTAATTAAAGCATTGATGTTTGTTTTGACGACTGAAGTTGTAGATCAGACGTCAAGGTCCAGGTCGCCAACCAACCGTTTTACTGTTTGGTTATATGCTACCGTCGATAGATTTTGCAATATAACGCCATAATACATCTTGCAATATAACGCCATAATACATCTCAGTCGAACTTCCTGACGGATCTACAGTCAGGTGCAAAAGTATTGGTGAAATGACGGCCATCTTAGATTTTAGTTAGTTTCAATTACAAGGATTTAACTGATAAAAAAATGGCAAATTATTAACCAAAACAAACGTAATGGTAACAGTCTTACCTTAATACTTCGTCAAGTGTCCTTTAAGTCGAATCACTGACATTATTCTTCTGGGAACTGATAAATATAGGCTCTGAATGTATGCAGTGGGAATATCCATCCAGATTCTCTGAAATACTCTGAACAAATCACTGACACTGTTTATAACATGGTGTCTGTAAGCAAGTTTTCTTTTAATATACAGCCAGATATTTCAACAATATTCAGATCCGGTGACTGATCAGGCCAAGAAATAGATTTTAAATTGTTAGTGGCTCTGTATCCCTGTAATAGCAAAGATCTATGCACTGGGGCATTGTCATCCTGAAAAAAGTACTGATCATCTGGAAAATGTCAAACTATAACTGGCCAAATATTTTCTTCGAGTATTTCTTTATATTTTTTCGAGTTGATATTGCCTGTCACTTTTGCTAGAGTCCCCACACCACTCCATCAAATGCAACCCCAGATAATTACCTGGAACTTGCGACTGACCTTTGAGGGCACCAAGTCCGGTCTGTATCCTTCGCCACGCTTTCGCCAAATGTTTATCCTGTTATTGTTTCCTATTATTATTTGACTTAAATCCGAGAAAATTGCTTTATCCCAATTACCATTTATAAGCCATCTACGCTTTTCCAAACACCACGACAGCCGCTTTTTCTGTTGACCTCCCGAATCATAACACGCTTTCTTGGCACTCTTCTGTTAAATTCATGTTTGTTTAAATGATATTGTACAGTTCGTTTAGATACTCTTCTGTCCCTGACTTCATTGAATTTTGAGGTTATATCACTCAAAGAATCTCTACGGTTGACTTTTACTAGCCTCTCAAGCTTGCGGTAATCTCTGTCTGTGACAACTTTTGGCCTGCCACTTCTTGCCTCGTTTTTTTACAGACCCACTTTGCAAAAATCTTTTAACAATATTGGAAACTGTCAAATAAGGCAGTTGTAACAGTTTAGTAATTTCACAAAGTCTGCGGCCATTCTGGTGCAGATCCACAGCCAGCTTTCTTACCTCAGGTGAAATTTCAGGACCTTTTCTACCCATGTCAGTGTTTACAAACTAAATTCTTGCAGACGCTAAATTCTTGGGATTTTGATGATGTCATAAAATTATGACG
Organism: Fragum fragum; assembly: GCA_946902895.1. NCBI lineage: Eukaryota > Metazoa > Mollusca > Bivalvia > Cardiida > Cardiidae > Fragum > Fragum fragum. The sequence goes on along the minus strand of OX336378.1, from coordinate 39,151,822 downwards.
TCATTTCCTGTCTGTCAGTGTTTCCTTTCAATAAAAAAACCATTTATAATCAAGGGGAGACTTTACAATTTACAACCAGTTAATCAGGCAATCCAAGATGGCTGCCCCTTTCACCAATACTTTTTGCACCACTCTGTAGCTTTGCGCGGTAAACGATCCGTCAATTTGGGTTTTTAGTGCAACATGTTAAAATCCTATGAGTTTTGATCGTAAAATTCAATGAAAATGCAAATTCAAATCCGTACGTCTTTTTGTGCATTTGGTAAGCTCCTCATGTAGTTGTACAGACATTTTACAGTCGGAGATTTTGTACAATAACAGTCACTTAAGTCCGAAATTAGACATGCGAGCCTAAACGATAGGAATAGAGAAAAAAAAATCTTGAGGGAAAAAAAACCTGCTAGATCCGTCTTTCAAATATTGCTATTTCGAATAAATACTATGCAATCTGTCATGGCCTTTAATCATTTTTAATTGGTCGTAGACCAATTTATATAACCATAAATTCAAGATTGTGTCGCTGCAATTTACCAAAACTGCCTTTAGGCGAACTGGACGTATATTCTGACGGGAAAACAGAAATAAAACATTTCATTTTACAAGTTAAGAATTATCAAAAGGAGTAAAGGAAAACTGGACGGTCACACGCTTTAAAGATGAATGCTTCAAGGATTTTCCTCTAGTGATGAACGCGTCTAACCAACCCTTTCTTTCAATCATATCGAGGTGTAAACAAAGATGATACTGCCACTCAATTATTTTCTAGCCATAAGTTAATCAAAGTACTGAAAATTCTTCTGGAGAGCAAATTTGATTATTATGCTTTCAAGCTGTATAAAGAATTCGCCCAAAGAATAGTATCAATTGTTTTTTCCTTTGTTTATTATCTGCGCTGTTTAGGAACTTGTTAATTTCTGCCCAGAAAAAAAGAGGGTTTTGAAATGTCATGAACCTGCTGTCAGCATTTGCTCTTAAACTTAAGTTATCATATTTCCATAATTTCTTTCTGTTTTGGCTTTATAAAAATAGCTTGCAGGGATGATCTAACCATGACTATTTAACAATTGAGCATTTTTAAAAATTTAGTTTCACAAAAAGTTGCTTTTTTGTCGGTATCTATGTTGCATCAAGGTCTTACGTTCGTGTAAAATAATATTAGTTCTAATTAATATTCACGGAAATATCATACACTAGGATAGAACCTACGTGTTGTGAAAGTAATAGAAATTAAAGTTGTTTTACCCTAATTCTAAAGTCGGCATGCAACGATATGTCCAATTTCTCAGTGACGACCAATAACAGTGCGTACGGCACTTTGATTAAGCAAAGTACTTGAATACTTGATCTATATTGTAAATTAACGAATATATTCCCTTCTTAAAGCGGCTCTTGCACAGATTTCTGATGATGAAAATTGGGACTCAGCTTTCAAACTCCTAACTTATAATGCTTTCGAACTTTGAAAGAATGGGTTTAAGCTAATTTTGTAATGAAAATCACTGTTCTTGACTACAAGGAAAGAAAGATAAGAAACAAAAACAGTTCGTGTTACGTAACGCCAAATTAGCCAACAAACTGCAATCTGAATAGAATCTGCACCCACCAAGTATATACGTTATCTTTCGATTGCCTTATTTCGGCTTTTCATGACTTATTAATTCCGCTTGTAATTCAGCCGTTCTCGACATTACCCAAAGACTAACGACCTCAACCGATTAAAGAAAGGACATACGGAATATACATCATTAAATTACATTTATAGCGAATTCAGTAGATTTAAGAAACACCATTTGATCATAATTTTAGTTACTATTGGAAAAGCAGATACATTTTCTTCATCAAAATTTCGTGTAATCTGTTCAAGAGCTTTTTAAAAAATGATCTGTGAACTGACCTAGATGTTGTAGCAACATTAAATGACCGTCAAATTGAGTGGGATTGGAATTTATTCAAATGATTTATTTTCGTGATACAGAGTGATAAAAAATGTCATCAGTCCACCTTCATTTGCATATTCAAGAAATGTTCCCTATTCGCTGGGGACCTTTTATTTTTTCAGAGCATATTCACACTCCTTTAAATTATGCAATATTATCGCAACTTCCCTTGTGTACGATGGAATAAACAACGGGTTTTTACAATAATCGATGTAAACATGAATTGAATTTGGTTTTATTGTTTTCCATTAGACGAAGAATGATGGTTTCGATGCATTCGTTGTGAAGCCTATGGATTTTACCAATTAGATTACATCGAAACGACCAAATGCTGTATAGTTGCGTACACACACATTATAAAAGGGATGGAGGCAATATATTTGTTTCCACCAAACGGACCAATAATGATGTGCGGTTAGGTTTTAAGTTTCTTACTTGGATATTAAAATGATGTAAAGGTCATATGTCATAAAAAGGATATCTGAATATTTTTATGTAAGTGAGAGGAACTACTTTGTGCGCAGTATACAAAAGTCAACATATTTTCCCTGTCGGTTCCTTGTCAACCATCAACATGCAGAAATTTTGAAAGACGAAGCTTAAAGTAATTCATATTAATTTTACTTCACACACCAAGTAAAGTAGTTTACATAAGAACCGGGTGTGAATATCACATATCAACACAAACTTCAGGGGTAGTTGACCTATCTTGGCTGTCAATCAAAGACAAAAAACGGCCAATCAAATCATTCACTTTGATCGGAATTGAAATTTGAATTCCGTCATTTTTATGAAACAATTTTGTTGGTTTGACGACTGAAATGTCGTAAATACGAATTCGAGCTGTAGCTACGACGTTTACGTCACAAACCAACTATTTTACTCTTTTTTACATGATACTGGCCATATTCTTTTTTTCAAAATAACGCCATTTAAAATCGAATTGGAATTTCCCGTTGGATTCAATGAGCGGGACCAACGGTAAGCGGAAGGGGCAAGCCATTGGTCAATTAAGACATACTGTGGAAAAATGCAGAGCCACTCAAGGGTCGGGAGGGGGTATGTTAATGTTGGTCTTAAGTGTTTAGGTGATATCTGTCAATCCATAAGAAATACAACGCAGGAAGAGTACGCCATGGGGTTCAATCTCTATAGCTAAGTTCGACTTTCTTTACTATTAATTTAAGTCTCCTTGAAATTTATTTAACAGTGAAAGAAGTGAATCGTTTTTTCTATACATATGCACATCCCCATATAAGCAAGTGCAGCTATTAAGTAGCATGTCATTAGTCGAAGATATGAAATCAAAGAAATAACATCTGTGGATCCAGTATCAAATATTTTATTCAATTACCAACTAACACGTATTAATATCATCCTACGGCTTTCAATTACGCTAAGAAAATAAAACAAGAGCGCTTGCACCTTAGTGTCTACTAAATGGCATTCACCTTTCAACCGATGATATGCACTTTCTAACGATAACATGAAATAGTTTTTTCGTGTTTCCATCGATGATATACTGATAACTCATTATTACAAAATTACACAATTCTATGAAGAATTTATAAAACAAGAGGGCCAGTGGCCCTGGCGCTCACCTGAGATAAGGCTCTTTTTTTCCTCAATGCCTAATACAAACTAGGTCGGGAGAAGACCACCATTAAGTTTTAACTAAAATCAACTTACGTTACCATACCAACCAATGCTTTCAACAGATTTCAAATATTTCAGCAATCATTAAAATGGGATAAACTAACGTATTTCTTCCCATTTTGGTTTAAATAGGCCAAATAGTTTTAAAAGGATTGCCTTCCTTATTCCTATTTAAGCCTAATCACCCATGTGGCTCTAAAATTTTATCAATTTTGAGGTCAATGTAAGTCGTTTAAAAAATCCTTCTTTATTTCTATATAAGCCCTACCCCCTACCCCGGGGCTCCGCCACTTCAGGGCTTAGGGTGATGATTTTAGCAATTCTGAATGAGGTCAGTGTACTAATACTTTATGCAAAATATCAAGACTCTAATCTCTCTGAGTTAGGAAGAGATCATTTCTAAGGTTTTAATTAACGGATTTCACTTCTATTAGCAATTTTTAAAGGGCACCACCCAAGGAACATTCATGCGGTTTGGGAGGAGATGTCGTTTTAAAAATCCTTCTTTATTTCTATATTAGCCCTACCCCCCGGGGGGGGGGGTCTCCGCCCCTTGAAGCCAGAGGATGATTATTTTACCAACTTTGAAAGAGGTCATTGTACTGATGCTTCATGCCAAATATCAAGGCTCTACGCCTTCTTGGTCAGGAGGAGATCATTTTTTTTTTTAAAGTTTTCGTTAAAATTTCAATTTTGTTGCCATTGCAACCAGAGTTTTTGACGGATTTCAATTCTTTTAGCTATTTTTAAAGGGAACCAGCCAAGGAACATTCTGCCAAATTTGGTTGAAATCCGCCCGGCGGTTTGGGAGGAGATGTCGTTTTGAAATTCCTTCTTTATTTCTATATAAGCCCCATCCTCCCTGGGGCTCCGCCCCTAGGACTCGAGGTTGATAATTTTAGCATTACTGAAATAGGTCAATGTACTGATGCTTTTCAGTTTTGTTGCAATGGCTACAAGAGTTTTTAACGGATTTCATTTTTTTAGCATTTTTTAAAGGGAACCACCCAGGAACATTCCTGCCAAAATTGGTTGAAATCTGCCCAGGAGTTTGGGAGGAGATGTCATTTTTAAGAATGTTGACCTACGACGGACACCGGACAGAGGACGATCAAAATACCTCACCATGAGCACTTCGTGCTCAGGTGAGCTAAAAAAACCTGATGATTTTCCGGAAAAAATGTTTCCCGGAGACACTTACAAACAGTATCTTGAACTCATGAATTATAACACCTCTGTGAATACCGTTGGCTAGTGACCTGAATATTTTGCTCTTGTAAGACGCGACCCTCACATTTAAAACACAATAACCCAACGCTTACTGCAGGTACTTCTAAAACAATCTGAAATATTTACCACACAACGCTGCATTCTACGAACCAAAAATGTAACTTTGTAAAACCAACGTCAAACCGACAAAAATTCTTCAAATGTGTTCAAATGTCGAAGTTCTATGTTCCCTTCAGGTTTTAATTTGTGATTTGATTGGCCCATTGATTTTTATTGACGAACACGATCCGTCAATTTACAAACTAATTAGATTTCGAACGTTCGTACGCAAGTAAGCCCGGGTCTTATGACAGTGGGGGAATCACGTGACCGACATTCATGTTGAACACGAAGTTGGCGTCATATTGACCGCTGCATCGGCAAATTTCAAACTTCACCAAGCCATGTATTCAAGCTATGTACTTGATTTCCTCGGAAAATCCTCACTTATAAGGGTCATTATGTACCTTAGCCAAAGGTAAGTGTTAGTCTTAATGTATATTCTTCACATATAATCTATATAAAAGTTATATTCCAGAAGTTTAAACTGTATCTACGACGTTTTGCTACGAGACATAAAACTAACCGAACGGTTGAAACTATCCCGCCGAAAAAAAAATGAAATATTGATGAAACCTGAATGTGTAATTAACTTTGATCCTTTTCCAGTATTTCGGAAACCATACTCACATAAAAATTATGTGCATGCTTCGACTAGAAAGGTATTCTTTTAAGAATGTGAACTCGGAAGTCAAAACAGTTTTCCATTATTAAAAAGTGATCAAAAATCCCAATATCGCTACTTGTTAGTGCTGAAGATACAATCCCTAAAACGCTCAAACGACTTCAAAGCCTGAAACTCGCAGAAAATATCTCCGTATATTTACCTGCTAAGACAATGTTGTACGTGCGTGTTTAACATAGCGAGTATTGAGATTTGGCGTGTCTGATACCACACCTCATTAACATCATTTTCGTGAATACGGTTAACCAGGAAATCTTGAGCGTTTTAAACAGGCTGGAATTAAAAAAAAAATATCGATTAAAAGGAGTCTATAGATATACCATATGAACAGGGAGTTCTTTGGCTAGGAAATATAGCCGTAACACCCAACTGAAATTTTCGTCACTTCATATCGAGGGCTTAGAGCAAAAACATGGTATGGCGCTATACATTGTATAGAGCCATACTATGTTTTTGCTCTAAGCCCTCGATATATGGAAATCTTAGACAGAAGCGCATATGATGGGATAAGTTGTAGGGCTAAAAGACAATGCAGCTTGAATTCATAGCTCAGTGAAGATTGAAATTTTCCCGATGAAACGGGAAAAATGACGTCATTTACGCGTTCATCATCAATGTCGGTCACGTGGTTTCCCACATTGCTTTGTGGGACGAACTGATTGAGTCCTGGTCTTTGCAAAGTCATATTCAATATACAAACAATGTGTTAACCCATTCCAACACGAAAAAAAAAAAGACTGGTCCAAATAGGAAGAAGTTTCAGACGGCAATTTAAAGTTGATGAAATTTTAGAATTTTTCAACTTTCTGGATAGAAAACATTGTGGAAAATGAAGAAATTGTTTGTTCCAAGCAATTTCTTCACTTTCCAAAATGTTTTCCAAAGCTTTTTTTTCTTGGGGGCGTTTAAAAGCGTCACTGTGTGGGAATGGGTTAAGGGGTGTTGAGCAATAAATTATTTTATTACATACTTAAAAGTGTTTCAAATAAAATATATACATTCCTACGGGAAAAAATCGGACACGTCAGGAAAAATTCTGAAAATGTTGAATATGAGTTAGTCCATATTAGGTAGTCAAATATGACGTCATTTAATTCTGTATATGACGTAATCATGCGAATAAACGTAATCAGAATGGTAAAGGAGATGGGAAATACTTGAAAAAAATAAAAAAATATCGAATTTATTTAATAAATAGAAATATTAAATAAATGGAATATTATGTTACGATAGCGACACGATAAATTGTGTTTGCTTCGATTGCATTAAATACCATTTTTTGCTTCCGAAGCTCAAAGCAAATTCGAGATGCTGTATCGGTACCGTAACATAATATTCCCTTTGATTACATCACCATCATGAAGAGTAAGGACTTGGTAAGAAACCGACCACATGACATACATGTGTACATCCGAAGTCATAAATACACTGAACCGAAGTCATAAACACACTGAAATATAATACGAACTCTTTCTACAGAAATGACGCTATTATTTTAGGATCGACACTAACGATGTCTCGGGATCCTGAGGATCCAAGAAATCGGGAGACATCCAAGAAATTCCGGGCTAGGGATTTCGCCAGGATAGTTCAATATTTCCTAAGTAAAATAGAGCTTAAGGTATCAACTAACGCTTCAAATTCCTTGAAGAAGTTTTAGTAAACTTCAAATTATTCGTTCTTTCAAACTTAACCAATTACCAGACGACACAATTTTTGACTTGTCAAAATTCAAAGACGTTTCAAACGACACTTTTATGTTAAAGGAATTCTAAAAAATGTCAGGCTCGCAAATTGTGTTTCTCCATGATTACCTACTAAAATTCTCTATGATTTTTATTTAATGTAACATATTCCCTGTGCCCTACTTTGAAACATCTTATTCCATCGGTTGAGGTCGTTATTCTTCGGGTGATGTCGATTTCGATTAGCCTAGTCATTAAAAACACAAATAAGTTAAATTTTCCAATCGACGCGTTTACCCGATGAAATTCGGTTCCATTCGGATTTTACTTATTGATTAATTTGGCGTCTCGTAACGCGAAAAATTGTGCTTCTTTTCTTTATTCGATTATTTATTTTAGTCATTTTTATTACACAATCAGCTTTATCCACTTCTTTCAGTTGTCTGAAAGCATTACATTTGGAGATTCAGAGCAACATTTTCCCCCCATAATCTGTGCAATAGACGATTTATTATCTATAAGGATGTACATTACTTTTGAAATATTTGTCCCTAAATGTGGGATGTAAGCACAGTTGGACAACACGTCTCTCATTGTGTTTATAATTTGTAAAGAATATTTTTGGGGGTCTGAGGCCTTAATTGTGAAATAAAGTTACCTACATACTATTCATGCACGTGGAGTTGTTCTACAAGCAAATGGGCGGTAGACTATGTCTAGATTGAGTAATTAATATTTTAGGGATGGGGTGCAAAATACTTGTATTATTAATGCCCTTATTTCACTTCCACATGTATTTTTGTGTCAGTGATTTAAAAATCAATTAACACAAATGGAATTTGTTTACAAGATAATGTGTTTGAAGGAGAGTTATTTGTAGGTGTACATTGCTACAGACGAAAGATATATTAGGATAAACTCCATGTTTTGGTACTAAAAGCGTTTTTCGGCTTTTTGTTTAAATGCCTTATGCACAATTCAATATTTATTTTTAGCTCTTCTGAGCACGAAGTGCTCATGGTGAGGTATTCTAGTCGTCCTCTGTCCGGCGTTCGTCGTCCGTCAACAATCTTAAAATGATATCTCCTCCCCAAACCGTTGGGCGGATTTCAACCAAATTTTGCAGGAATGTTTCTTGTGTGGTGCTTATTGAATATTGCTTAAAGAATTGAAATCCGTTTAAAACTCTGGCTGCCATGGCACCTAAACAGAAATTTTAATAAAAAAATTACAAATTATCTACCCCTACCAAGAAGTCGTATAGTCTTGATATTTGGCATGAATCATCATTAAAATGACCTCTTTCAGAATTGCTAAAATCATCACCCTCGGGTTCCTAGTGGCGGAGCCCCCCTGGGGGGGGGGGGGGCTTAAAAAGAAATAAGAAATATGGCAGGAATGTTCCTTGGGTGATGCTCTTTGAAAATTGCTAAAAGAATTGAAATCCGTTAGTAACTCTAGTTGCCAAAGTTACAAAAACTGAAATTTTAATAAAATCATTAAGAATTATCTCCTCCTGACCCAGAAGGCGTAGAGCCTTGATATTTGGCATGAAGAATCAATACAATGACCTCTTTCAGAATTGCTGAAATCATCACCCTCGGGTTCCTAGTGGCGGAGCCCCGGGATAGTGGGGCTTCTATAGAAAGAAAGACATCTCCTCCCAAACCATTGGGCGGATTTTAACCAAATTTGGCAGCAATTTTCCTTGGGTGGTGGCCTTTAAAAGTTGCATCAACAATTGAAATCCGTTAAAAACTCTGGGTGCCATGGCAACTAAACAGAAATTTTAATAAAAAAAATACAAATAATCTACCCCTACCAAGAAGTCGTATAGTCTTGATATTTGGCATGAATCATCATTACAATGACCTCTTTCAGAATTGCTAAAATCATCACCCTCGGGTTTCTAGTGGCCGAGCCCCCAGGGGGGGGGGGCTTAAAAAGAAATAAGAAATATGGCAGGAATGTTCCTTGAGTGATGCTCTTTGAAAATTGCTAAAGGATTGAAATTCGTTAGAAACTCTAGTTGCCAAAGTTACAAAAACTGAAATTTTAATAAAATCTTTAAGAATTATCTCCTCCTGGCCCAGAAGGCGTAGAGCCTTGATATTTGGCATGAAGCATCAATACAATGACCTCTTTCAGAATTGCTGAAATCATCACCCTCGGGTTCCTAGTGGCGGAGCCCCGGGATAGATAGGCTTCTATAGAAAGAAGGACATCTCCTCCCAAACCATTGGGCTGAAATTTTCCTTGGGTGGTGGCCTTCAAAAGTTGCTTCAACAATTGAAATCCGTTAAAATCTCTGATTACCATGGTAACAAAACTGAAATTTAAATATATCTGCTCCAAGCACAGAGGGCCTAGAGTCTTGATATTTTGCATCAGTTCATCGACCTCTTTCAGGATAGCTAAAATCGTCAACCTTGGCCCCCCAGAGGCATAGCCCCAGGGGTTTGGGGCTTGCATAGAAATAAAGAGGATTTTTAAAACGACATCTCCTCCGAAACCACTCGGCCGATTTCAACCAAAGAATTATAATCAGTTGAAAATTCTCGTTGCTACAACAACAAGAGTAAATTTGAAAAAAAAGAACAAGAATAAAAAAAAACCATCTTTGAATCGTTGAAGAATCTTGAATTTTGCATGAAGCATCAGTACATAGACCTCTTTCAAAACTGATCAAATTTCAGAGACAAAGGGTGATTAGGCTAAAATAGAAATAAAAAAGGGAACCCATTCAAAACTCTTTTGTCAATATCAACCAAATTGCACAGAAATACGTTAGACCCCCCTTTCAATAATTATTAGAACATTTGAAAGCATTGGGAGGCATGGTAACATAAGTTGATTTTAGTTAAATGTTAAAGGAGGTCTTCTCCCGACCCAGTTTGTATTCGGCCTTGAAGAAAATAAAGAGCCTCATCTCAGATGAGCGCCAGGGCAACTGGCCCTCTTGTCATCCATACTATACCGTGTTTCTTATGTGATTGTACCTAGTTATTTGTGCGGATGGCACTTCAGAGTAACACAAATGAAATCGAAATCTTGCCTTTGTCACACGTGCTTTTCCCATGGCTATAGCTTTGGAAAAGTTATTCTAATTGTCACACCCATTCTAAAACGTGTTAAAAGTACCATGTCTAACCCGATTTCTAGATGGTTTTGCATGCCAGAATAATCAGATTAGAGTAATAAATGTCTGCAATAACTAGTACATTAAATATTGCATGAGAGTCCTGTGCGCACGAATAGATAGTCTAACACATGCAAATTTAATCAGCACTGCATCCATATTCAAAGATCATCAACAAATATTAACAAGCATATTCAATGTGGTTTGATGTCAGTAGAAATATATTCTGGGGACGATAAAAAGAAAAAGTAGTGAGTAATTATAATAAAAACAATAACAATATATTCATTCCGTTAACAAGAAAAACAAGAGGGCCGTTTGCCCTGGGGCGCTCACCTGAGATAAAGGCTCTTTTTCTTTCAACAGTCTAATTTCTTGTTAAGGATAGGATTATGAAACAAGTGGGCCACAATTACATATAAAGACTATGAACCTGGGGATCCAAAAGTCTAAATTATAAATTCCAAGGCCTTAGTGCTGATTTGAAAGAAGGAAAAAACTTTTTCCATGGGTTATAATTTCAGAAATAAGAAAGAAGTCTGTGAACTGATGCTTCATGCCTATACCCCCCCCCCCCCGGGTCTGCCCCTGAAAACCCTAGGATCATGATTTTAGCTATTTTGTTAGAGATCACTATACTGATGCTTCATGTAAAATATCAAGGCTCTACGCCTTCTGGGTCAGGAGGAGAAGATTCTTAAAGATTATTTTAAAATTTCACTTTTGTTGCCATGGCAACCAGAGTTTTTAACGGATTTCAATTCTTTTAGCTAATTTTAAGGGGGACCACCTAAGCAACATTTCTGCCAAATTTGGTTCAGATTGGCCCTGTGAATTGGGAGGAAATGTCATTTAATAAATAGTTCTTTATTTCTATATAACCCCCCCCCCGGGGCTTCACCCCTGGGGACCCGAGGATCATGATTTTAGCTATTTTGAAAGAGGTCAATATACTGATGCTTCATGCAAAATATCAAGGCTCTATGCCTTCTGGGTCAGGAGGAGAAGATTTTTAAAGATCATTTTGAAATTTCACTTTTGTTGCCATGACAACCAGAGTTTTTAACGAATTTCAATTCTTTTAGCTATTTTTGAAGGGGACCACCTAAGCAACATTTCTGCAAAATTTGGTTCAGATTGGCCCATTGGTTTGAGAGGAGATGTCATTTAAAAAATCGTTCTTTATTTCTATATAAACCCCACCCCCCTGGGGCTCCGCCCCATGGGATCCGAGGATCATGATTTTAGCTATTTTGGAAGAGGTCAATATACTGATGCTTCATGCAAAATATCAAGGCTCTACGCCTTCTGGGTCAGGAGGAGAAGATTTTTAAAGATTATTTTAAAATTTCACTTTTGTTGCCATGGCAACCAGAGTTTTTAACAGATTTCAATTCTTTTAGCTATTTTTGAAGGGGACCACCTAAGGAACATTTCTGCCAAATTTGGTTCAGATTGGCCCAGTGGTTAAGGAGGAGATGTCGTTTAAAGAAATTGTTGACGGACGACGCACGACGGACGGACGCCGGACAAAAGGCGATCACAATAGCTCACTTGAGCACTACGTGCTCAGGTGAGCTAAAAACACATTCCAATATAACGTAACATAATGACGTTGGAATATTCCAACGTTTATGACGTCACATTTGTCTGATTATCCAGGCTTCCTCGCGGCAAAGATCCTTTCCGACATTTGTCTCCCACAAATAAACCTAAGTGGGATGAGCAGCTGGAAGCTCGGAAAGCATGTAGTGGTAGTACTGGTATGAGAAATAGGTGCTCTAGCCGCCGCGATATGACTGAAATTCTGATAAAGGTGGCTTTAAACCCCATTCCAACAAACCCTAGAGAAAAATAATAAGTTTTGAAGAAATTGATATTTCATGTCAATGTTGTATACTTTGGAGGAAAAAGTCATTTAGCCTGTCCCCACACAATGAAGCTTTTTTACGCCCTCAAGAAAGACGAATGTGAAAACATGGATCCGGATTTCGTCGGGTAAATAATCATCTGTCGATTGCACTGAAAATTTGTGGTTTCCATGACGCATCCAATACGTCATTGGCTTCCGCTAGCAATACAGTCGTTTTCGACATCACCCGAAGAATTACGACCCCATCCGATAAATTTCTTTGTTTAAAACTAGGGAATTGGGAATACTATACTGCTTTAAAATAAGTTTATGGTGAATTTAGTAGAAAGAAAATTTTTCGTGAAAATAACATTTTGAAAAGCATCTCATTTTTAAGTATCAATTTTTTCACGAAAATGTGTTCAAGAGCCGCTTTAAATGGTCAATTGCATCGATGGTGATTAGGAAATATCTTAATTTCGCAGACAGCTGAGAGTTAGTTTCTTTGTATTTCTTTTTCGTTTAAGTTTAAGAAAGCTTTTAGATGGTCACGTAATCTACATTTACGATTATAATTAATCAATTTGATTATTGTTTGTATGATTAATGACTATCATAAACTTCAAAAACTTTAAACCACAAAGATATCGACCCTAATTCAGCCTGTAGCTTCTGCTTATACTATGCGTAAAGGTCAGGCCGACCAGTGTGGAATTTTTCGCCTTTTGAAACTTTTCTGAATCTAGAACAGCCTTTTTTAACATGCAGCATGTTTATATTATGAGAGACAAAATGTGCTGACTTCTGCTGGATCCTTTCTCTTTCACAAAAATATTTTTTTACGCTGTTCCCGACTGAACACTGTTCTCCACCCTTGTCACCAATAAATGTGGTATATTACAACAGCCTTTCTTTCTTACAGGCCGTATCTGCCGACAAGCTTGTGTAGAAAACTATTTCATGAGACCGAAGGTCGAGTTAAATGGTATTCTACACAAGATACGAGACAAGATACGGAAAAACTGTTGTAGTATTCCTTTTTATTATATACCAGACAATGAGCCAAATTTAAAATATCTACCTTACACAATATATAAACTTAACGTAAATCTGAGGATTTTATGAATGGCTGATAAAAACAAACAACGTAAACCTACATCTACATCGGGCAGACACGTACCTCCATTCTATGTAAAAGCACTATAATTCACGAAGGTTAAGTTAAACCGCGTTTAAACTTCTTTGGGTAAAAATTTCAGTACACACATTTCACAAATCTAAAATTAGACTGACATTGCCAAAAAAACCCAGACAAGATGCAACACAATATGTTGGACGTGTGTATTGGCATGATTTATGAATGAATGAAGTTGAATTTCATTATAGTGTATCACAAAATATCATGTATGTTGATATTTGCATTACACAATGTACTCGACGAATACGGATTTTGAGGTACATGGCTAATACGGTTTTGTTTCTGTCGAGTTGTATCGGATGCCGAAATAAAGCCTCAGATAGTTTATAGGTATACAATAAATAAGTTTATTCACCACATTTACACCACAAATTCCCACCTCCTGTTTGTCCCTTTCAATCCAGAGTTGATTAGAACATTAGAAAAAATTCATACAAAACTAGTGATTCTAGTGCTTTCAAACCCTTGATTTCTATACAAATCAAAAAAGATTTTATTAAGTTTGAAAAAGATTAAGAACCAGTGGGGAACCAAAAGATCAAAGACACAGCTGTTCTTCAACCTTTTGTTTTACGGGGTGGCTGTCTTTACTTCGAAGCAGGGGTGTCGAATTCCCGTGCCCGCCTTGTCCGACATGGGTCTTTTACTTCAAACCAATACATTTTCAAGCTCACCTATCCGGGTACTAGTAAATACCGGGGTAAACACTGGAACGGTACAAAACAGACCTCAACTATGTCCAACTCGACAAGGATTAAGAACCAGTTGGATAGCAAAAGATCATTAACACAACCGTTCCTAGGCCTCTTGTATTATGGGATTGCTGTCATTCCTTGGAAAATAGTTAAAATATTCCTGTCATTCATTACTTTAGTTAACAAAAACAGCTACAATGGAATCCTTAACTTTCAAACAACGCGGCCTCATTGATATTCTAGGTTTGTGTTTGTTCAAGTAAAATCAAATTTGCGATAAATCGAGTTAACCGGATTGATTTACCTTCTTTTTCAAGCAAAAGTCTTATTTATTAAAAACAACTGCTTTCTTCACACTATTGTAATTTCAAACTGATATCCAGAGCAAAATGAATGGAATGTTATTTTACTGCTCGTCGACAACCAAGGTCATGTTGGGCACTTTACAGAATATAAAAAACAAACACTTACGGGATTCAAGGCAGTTTTGAGCAATGTTTCTGTTGTGACAATATGAAGTTAACCAGTGTTTCATTTTTAGTTCCGGTACCAGGTCAAGTCTCTGAAAAGTCTTGCGAATGGGATATCCGCACGACCAGTGAAGTTCCTGGGATCAGAAAATATGACTTATCAGGAGTTCAACCAACAAACTATTGAGTCACGCGGGACCCATTGAATAAAGAAAGTCAAAAGGAAATAAAATTAGCAGCTAAAAGAGTATAATCCGGGTATCACTGAAGATACCGATTACCTCCAACTTCGAAACATATAAACTGAAACAATACGATACTCTGTACGATAAACGTAAAGCCATTTTAAATTCATCTTATACTTTCATGTCAAACATTGCTTAATTTTGGACTAAAATCGAATATAAAGAAAACTTTAGTCGGGCGGTCGAAAGTTGTAGAGGATGCTATTCGGAACCTGTTATCCTTGAACATATATGCGGACTTCAAGTGGGTACAAATCAGCTATCCCCTACTGTTTTGTTTGATAGTTGGCAATTATTGAAAACAAGAGCCGTCGGAGACGGATAATGCTCCCCGAATAAGGCTTTGTCACAAAACTGTATGCCATTATTGGACAAAAAACTTCTTATTGAATGCAACCATAGAGTTCAGTTCACAAGAAATTCAGAAGTTTTGACAAAAAATAAACGAAATTTTTGGCTTCACAGGACTGATTCTAGTAAAATTGAATATTATCATATGGTAGAGGGTTAAATATTTTACCTTGGCCATCAAAATTCTCCATAAAAAATGTACACATACAAAAAATGAAGACTCTAACTTGAGTAGTCTTACAGAAGGCTGTATCACTTACCATTTTAAAATTATGGACAATGTTAAAGTTAAATTTTTCGAAATTTTGACCTACAGAAATGACCTTTACAGAGCCACTGACCTTAGCGTAGTTCCAACAGAAAGGTCATGTCATCTGCAATGCACATGTAAAAAATGAAGGCTATAACCCTTACCATTGTATACTTACGGCAATGTTAAAGTTAAATTTTCGAAATTTTAACCATGAGAAATGACCTTGACAGATGACCTCGAACTTTATACCAACAGAAATTTCATAACATAAGCGGTGCACGTGAGAAAAAAAGGCTATATCACTTACCATTGTTAACTTATGAACAAGGTTAAAGTTAAGATTTTCGAAATTTGGACCATGAGAAATGACCTTGACAGATGACCTACAACTTATTACCAACAGAAAGGTCATGTCATGAACAATGCACATGTGAAATATGATGGCTATATCACTTACCATTGTAAACTTATGGACAATGTAAAAGTTAGAACTTTTGAAACTTTGACCTTGAGACACGACCTTGACCGTAATGGATGACCTTGACCTTAGTTTAAACAGAACGATTTTGTAATAAACAATGCACATGTAAAGTATGAAGGTTACATCTCTTATTAATCAAAAGTAATGGCCAGTGTAAGTTTGTTGTGGAGAAATGCATGGAGATTTACCGTAAAGCTAACAAACATTAGGCCGACTTTTTCCATGACTCATCTTATTTCCGCAAATTTCAAATAGTTTGTGGTCAAGGACATCTGAGTCGCTACTCAAATATGAAATTGTGTTAAATTATGACCATTAGACTAGGAGAAATACTACATTTTACCCTAAGTCCCCTTTTCAGTGACGAGGCCTCAAATCCAAAACGAAAAAAAAATCCCCCCCCCCCAAAAAAAACCGGGAAAAGTACATCGGCATTCTATCGGTGTAAGTTCTCATGGTACGTTTCATATGATTCGGAGAAATCGCTCCGGACGGGCGGACAGACGAAGCAGCTATATGCTCTCCCTTCGGAGAGCATAAAATCTACGGATTCACAGATCAATCGAAATGAACACTTTGATTACTTATAGATCGGTTAATGTTGTACCCAAATGATGACGGAGATTTTATACATAAGTAGAATTTTTTAAAAAAAGGCAAATTCCTATAACGTGAAACCCCGGTTTGCCAACTGATCAGACCAGTGATAAAGTGAAACAAGAGCACTGCCCACGGGTGCCTACGCTCGGCAATTGGGTAATGGACAGTGGATAAAATACATCTAGAGTTATCCCCCTTGATAGTACAAGTTGCCCTTTTAATAGTGATTAAGTGTGCCAAGTTCCAAGTGAATGCCTTTAGTAGAATCAGAGATATCAGAAAATGTCAAAGTTTTTGCCCGACGACGACAACAACGACGACACAAAGGCTATAGCAATAATTCGGGATTTTCTCCGAAAACAGCCGAGCTATAAATGAACACAAATCAAAAGCATATGGTTTTCAATTTGGAATAATAGTTTTCCTTGATTCGAGAAATCGGACGATGACAGCAAAGTTATTTGCTCAAAAGATGAGACATGACAACGGTAGGCACCAGAATCCTCATACTCCATGTTTTCTAACAAGAGGCCCATGAGGGCCTGAGACGCTCCACTGATGGATCAATTTCATTCCAAAAGGAACTTTCCTTACAACCCGACAATTGTCCTGTGAAATTTAAAAGACAATTTAATAATGATCTTCATCACATACACAAGAATGTTTTTAATGATAATCTGTAAGGCCCCTTTTCCTGTTTCGAATGCCACAATTATTCCATGCATCTTTGAAGAGAATCAGATAAAACTGTTGACCTTGTTGTGTTAACAAATATATTTCAATCGAGACCTCACACGACCCCTTTTCCCGTGATCTTTTAATGTTGGTTTAATAATTCTGTGAAAGTGTCAACTGAATCCGAGTAAATATGGGGATTGCATTATGTTAACTAGAATATTTTTCTTAAAAATCATATGGTCCCTTTATACATGATACTTGACAGATTGTACCTAATTCTGAAAAGAACCGTTTATGTTATTATAAAACCATTCTGTGAAATTTTGAAGTGAATCCGGTGAAATCATGGACAGCATTGTTTTAACTAAAATATTTAAGAAAGTTTTTCATAAGGCCCCTTTTCATGTGACACTTGCCATATCAGATCCACTGTCAAAATCAACAACTGTAATAATGGTATAATCAATCTGTGGAATTTGTGGAATTTATTGTGTTGATGAGTTTATAGTGAAATTTTCATGTTGCCCCTTTTTCCATGACAAACCAAATTTCAAAAGGAACAATTCTAATGAAGGTACAATCATTCTTTAAAAGTTAACATTCTGTGAAATTTTAACAAAATACGATGAAAACTGTGGACTTTATTGTGGTATAAGGATTTTAAAATAAAATTTTCATAAGGCTCCTTTTCCTGTGATACTTGACGGATCAGATCTAATGTCAACATCAACATCAAGTGAACCTTGTGAAATCTGGGGACATAAAGATTTTTTAATTAGATTCTCATATGGCCCCTTTGCCCATGATACTAAACGGATCAAACCCACTTTCTAAAGGAACAATCCATATTGTGGTATCATCATTCTGTGAAAGTTTGAAGAGAACGTGTTGAAAACTGTGGACTGTAGCGTGGTAACTAAGATTTTTTTATTTAAATTTTCATACGGCCCATTTTCCAATGATACCTAAAACAGATCCTTTCAAAAGGAACAACCCTAAAAATGGTACAAATATTCTGTAAAAAATTGAAGGGAAACTGGTGAGAACTGTGGAAGAGAATTTGATCAAGCATGTGGACTCTAGAGTGTTGAAGAGGAATTTAAATACATTTTTCAATTAAATTATCATACCTAATTTAAAAAGAAACTATTCTTATGAAGGAAGAATTATTCCGTTAAAGTTAAAGATAATCCGATGAGAACTGTCGACTCTAGAGTGTTGACAAGGTTTTTGTTTAATTAAATTTTAATTAGCCCCCCCTTTCCCGTGTTTCTTGACAGGCCTGGCCTAATTTCGAGAGGATGATGGTACAATCATTTGAGAAAGTTTGAAGAGAATCGGATGAAAACTGTGGACTCTTGAGTGTCAACAAGGATTTTAAAAAAAAAATCGTAGTCAAATTTTCATCAGGACCCTTCTCCCGTGTTTCTTGGTCATGGTAATTTCGAAAGGAACGGTCCTTATGATGGCACAATCATTCTGAGAAAGTTTGAAGAGAATCCGATAAAACTGTGGACTCTTGATCGGTAACGAGGATTTTTTTTATAGACTTTTAATCAAATTTTCAAGAGGCCAATTTTCCCGTGTTTCTTGACAGATCATGTCCTATTTCGAACGGATCGATCCTTGTGATGGTACAATCATTCTGTGAAAGTTTGCAGAAAATAATATGAAAACTGTGGACTCTAGAGTGTTAACGAGGATTTTTAAATAAAATTTTCATTGGGCCCCTTTATTATGTTTCTTGAAGGATCTTACCTAATTTCGAAAGGAAAGTTTCTTATGACGGTACAATCAATCTGAGAAAGTTTGACGAGAGTGCAATGAAAACTGTCGACTCTAGAGTGTTAACAAGGAAAAGTTAACGAACGGACGCCGGACGGGAAGAGCCATTGCTAAAACTCTTCTGGCCTTTGGCCAGTAGAGCTAAAAGTAGTTGGATTGAAGTCTTTTCTTTTCTCTTTTAATGTCTTTCAACACTGTAACTCATTTCGGTGCGTCAGGATATTTTATCTTTGAAAGAATGTGTTAAAAAAGAATTATCTTATAACATAATGTTTCATTTAATGTAATA
This sequence comes from Fragum fragum, assembly GCA_946902895.1. Taxonomy (NCBI): domain Eukaryota; kingdom Metazoa; phylum Mollusca; class Bivalvia; order Cardiida; family Cardiidae; genus Fragum; species Fragum fragum. The sequence goes on along the minus strand of OX336378.1, from coordinate 39,132,494 downwards.
TTTAAATATCGATTCAAACTAACTCTTAGCGCGATTTGAGGAAATAATTTGGAAAATAGCATCAAATTTCAAAATCTGTTTTATCTAGATATTTGAGGACCACCAAACCAAACATATTGACTTAGAAAGTGACAAAGTAAAAATGTCCTTTTTAAGACAATGTACAATATTCCAAGAAGTTAAGACCCCACCCTCAACCAGAACTTAAAATTATTAGCCACCCAGATGAAGAACGAATGACCCCACAAAAAATAGCTTTACACCAGTGAGGAACTCAAATATGAAATTCTAGAATCAGTAAATGATACTTTTGAGAAACCACAGATTGTGATATCAGAAACTCAGAATGCAAAGTCTAATCACTGTTAAGGGTACAAACATTACTGTTTACATGAAGTTGACTGTTTATGTTCAGTGTCCTAATGATGATAATTTTGCAATTTATTTACAGGATTGTATCAGACTGTAGTTGATTGGAAGCCGAACCTATTGTTAGAGAAGCTGTTTGTGAGCAAAGAAATTACCATGACCAAGCCCTTTTCTGTTGACAGTGATGGTGCTACAGTTATAGCCGACAACCATAATGGTGTACATGTAGGTGTTGAACTTCAGAGAAACCTCAACCTATATCGGTTCAAGTCTACTGTATTGAAAAAAGGTTGGCCCTGGCATAGAGACTTTCGACTACGTGTACAACCTTCAGAATATACACAGGTTTTTATACTCTTCTGTAATGTCTAATTACCTTAGATTATGATTGACTTTTTGGATAATGGTGGAATTGAGTACCTAGCCTTGAAAGAATAAGCAAATTTCAAGTGATCGAGTAAATAATCTGCAGCACGTGTAATATCTAATTGTTTCCCAGTACATCATGCTACTTTTTAACATGTAGCATCAAAGGAACAACGCGCGGCAAAGGCCACTTTAATCAATTAAAGTGTGTAATCTGCATTCATTTGGATGGTTTCCTGTAAGACATCTTAACTGCGACCAAGAGGCAATTTTAAGCAAGATGAACCTACTAAAGACTACGAATACACCATTCTTTTTACATAAAATATGGCAGCCTCGAAGAACGGAACACATATACCAACTGACAGAGAACAACTTCGAGTTTGAAAAAACAGTATCCTGTGACTTATTGAGAGCACGTCAACCTGATTTTTTGAGAATAACACGATAAACTGAAACAGCTGAATAAATTCTTAAACCCAGTCTCGACGAACATGAAGAAGACGAACTAAGACATATTTCTTACATGTATGGACAATACAATGGAAAAGTAGATCTAAGTAGAACCAATGAGAGTTACTTACTACTGCATGTTCTTCGAAAATCACTGATCTACGCCCTCCAACAAACATGCAGCATCATTGTGAGGAACTATAGAGTCATCTTCCCTGACTTAGCAGCGCTTTCGACGACAATTGCTTTGACTTCACGTATAACCTTTATTACCTTTGGAAAAGGATTCAACGTACAAAATAAGGTCATGACAAAAGGAGGGGGCTAGTCTAATGCAAGAAACCATCACGAAACCATCACTAAGCAGATGGGAATAAAAGAAATGGTATATCCTTGGAGAACTTCGACAGTGCCTTCAATATCTCTTAGACGATTCAAAGAGAAGCAAATAAGAGTTTCCTACGTCCATTTTAATTTTCTTTACGATCATATTAGGTTATTTTATTATTGTAAGGTTTCTAGAAATAAGTTAAAACAAAATATTTGAAATTTGTATAGTCTAATAAGTGCAATTAAACTATTTGACTTCTTTTAAACTATTACTAATGATCCGATTCATTTTATTCTAGAAATATTCTAATCATAATCTTTCCCGAATCGACAGTATGTGTGAAAGAACTGAATTTGTTTATCATTATTATTATCGTTCCTTCATATATCTCTAAAGCAATGATGTTAAGGTATATATTATGTATGAGTCTTAACACAAAAAGTGGTAAATTCCATCGAAAATGCATTACATTACTATTCAAAATAGCTTATTGGGTTTGCATTTCAGCCAGTTTAGAAATCGTTGAAAATATTTGGCTAAGTTACAAACATAACTTTTTTGTATTTTGATAAGATTATATTTCTTGATTTTTTTAAAGAAACGCCCGTTTATTATTTTTCTCCGGGCATTTGTAATCGGAAGCGTATTTTGGCAAATTTATTCATAAAATCGCCGTAGGACGTGACCGTCGTTAAGAAGGAAAAATCATCCCGTAACAGGTGCAATCACACCTCAATTCCAAAGAGAAAACAAAGAAAATCAGGCCCATCAAAAACCTAAGGCGGATGGTTTCACATGTTCAAATGATTTGAGAAAAACGATGAAAGAAAGAAACTATTCTACAAAACTTGCCGTGATGCTAACATAACGAAGTAATGGGGTAGGAAAAAGGCTGAAGCAGAATGCTTCGGCTCTTGTGCATATTCATTGCCTGTCTCATAGGGTCTATTTAGCATTTAGTCAATCTCCAGCCGAATTCCCTTTTGCAAGAGATAAGGAGTTCACTTTTGAATCTATACAGGTTTTTTTCAAGTACACAGCTGTTAGATATGATAAGCTCAAGGAAATACAGGTCGTTTTTTTGAGCCCTCACTAGATATAATACGCTCAAGGAAATACAAGTCGTTTTTGTGAGCCCTCAATAAATTGAAAGAGCCACAAATCACAAATAAAATCGTTGTCGGTCTACCGTGCAATTTCGAAACAAGTCTCATTAATTGTGAGCAAGATGTGTTGACTAACAAAGATCCAATGGCAAGGGGCAATTTAAACATTTGTAGAATTATAAGTGTGTTGGTGCTTGCACTATTTATATGATGTTCTTTGTGTTTTGAGATGTCTGAGCCTTAAACTTCAGGCAAATGAAGCTAACCTTGCAACCATTACCGATTTGGTAGATATGAGTGTAGGTAGGCTGGGGGCGCTTATTTTAAGTGACGGTGATGAAAGTTTTAAGGAGATATGTCTTGCGAATAGTGAGAGGGGTGTTTTAGATTTAATGCACAGGTATGTTGAAAAGGTCGATGATAATCTCCAGCGACTAGCCTCTTCTGACAAACCAAGAGATCATTTAGGGGGCCTGTGTTTGATCCTTCTATGATTTCATTCTTCGCCTTGAAAAGATTGAACTTCATTACTGCTCTGCAGAGACCAACGATTGAACCTGATAAACTTCTCCCCGGATGGCCTGTTTTTCACTGTCTATTACTACGTTCATATAGGAATTACCACTGCAGGTTTGCAAGTCCCTTATCTTTAAGCATGCTACAGATTTTTCTTACTTTTCTAGACTTTCAGAGTCCGTCCTTTGCAATTTTGTGGCTTGTGAAAGAGGCTCTACTCTGCAGAACAAATTGAAGACTAGAGCTAGGTCATCTTTATCATCTTAAAATTTGGAAAAACTTATTAAATGTCGATAGGACCACGATCATCTTCTTTTACATTTGAAAAATCTGTTCAGCGCTGGATCAGATGTAACAAAGGAAGATACGTTGCACTGGAGAAAGGAAAGAAGATTGCATATATAGTAAATTAAATCAATCAGCAAAAATGTTCAAATCATTATCAAAGACAGGGGAATGTCAGTAGATATATTTAGAATTAGAATATGAAAAACAGAAATGATTTAAATGTAATTATGAAATGATAATATGATTGATATTCATTGTTGAGGTGATATTGTTCATATATAAATTTTTTTTTCTAAAGGATGAAGATTTGGAATTTGATTATGTAGTTGTTGTTTTAATCTAGCACCGTGTCATGTTCGTCGTGTGTCAATTATTTAATCCTTAGAGGCCGCATTTTGGTTCTTTTTCTTGATACTTCGCCAGAATATTTGTGATTATACACACTATGACAAGTCACATCGATATTGAGAAATAAAAAATGAAATTAAGCAATGAAAAGCGAGCCACTCTGTCAATTAATGGGGGGGGGGGCTTAAATTTCTAGAAAAATTATTCACAATATTCGTGTCCATGATGCCATTGACAAGTTCGAAATTCAAAAACGTTTGGTAATAAATATGTCTCAAGTTTAAAACTTTACGTTTACTCTATAGGCTACACTTTTGTATGGAAGGTCTTGGAGCTTGGCTGGAATCTTTGTTTGGGAAAATTTAAATATTTGGTCACATGGAGGTCGTTTATCAGAATAAACCGGGGCTTTTAATCTATTTTAAGATTAAGCCGAGACAAATGTAATGAAAATTGGGTCATTCTCGAGTTGCTTATTCCCGTTGGATTCCCGCATTCAGTATGAATTTGCTCATAACAACGTCGTCGTTACGTCATCAGGAGTTATGTTCGCCGGCCTTCAATTCTGTAAAGATCATTCGAAAACTGTCGTTAGCGTTAATACGAATATAGACACTTACCATAGTTTTGCGCAAACTATTTGATGTGACATAATTTAGGTCGTGGATTTTTTCATTTGTCAGTTTATAATCATCCGTTGACTTTTGGTCATATGCAAATGAGGTCATGCGGTGTCGACAACCGAATTCCATAATATCTAAAATATCTGGAATTCCGCTTAGTCTCAAAAGCCACTTTAAGACTATCAGATAACCGCTAACATAAGTCTGACTCGAATTTTCGTTTGAACGTATTTTTCTGCAATTAGCATTTTTTCTTATCGTGATTTCAGAAAAACATATCAAAATTAGCTAAATACCTGTCATTATTTTTTTAAGTCCGGAAAACTGAATTACGGGTGTAACATGATGGGTGCCAGCACTGTAGTTATACAGTATTCTCGGTAAATATCACGCGTCGTGAAACGTGACTTGGCCACGTTCCAGGGGGCGTGCCCTGAGAGTGTTGTATAACCAGTGACTGAGTATAAAAGATGCTGTTAACCGCCGCAGCCGCAGACTGGAGACTGGAGACTGAAGACTGGAGACTGCAGACTGCAGACTGGAGACTGTAGTAGAGAGAGTTAGTTAGACAGGTTACTTGGTCGGGTGTAAATATGTAAATAAAATGTAGCTGATAGTAGCTGATAATGGACGTTGTGTTGCCTCTTTAATTATTCTACCTGTACCACCTCCTTCGCTCTCGCCGTCGCTGTACTACATGACGCTTTTGTGGTGCCGCCGAACCAGGATCTGGGTTGAATTGAACTGAACTGTTCCTGCTGTAGTTTTGCTGTGCTGAATTGTGATTGGTGGAATTCGAGAACCGTAAGTTGTCAATTTTGCATATTCTTTTGCGTAGGCATGGCAGAATTATTAGAGATCGCAAGATCTGTTGAGGGACAGATCAAGAACTTAACAACGGCAGTGGGGGCCCAGGGGGTGGCGAAGATAGTAAATATTTTCGATGGTTCTGATCCGAAGCAATTTAAACAATGGATCAAAAGCATAGAAAAATATGCAACACTTACAGGAGTAACAGAAGACTCTGTTAAGTACATTGCATATCAGGCATGCAGTGGCCCTGTCAGTGACTTTTTAAAACGTTATTACGAGCAGAATATAGGACATAATTGGGATCAAGCAAAGACAGAATTACGACTTAGGTTTGGGGAGGTTGTTGACCAGCAACATGCATTGTTACTTTTACGACGGGTTAAGCAAAAATCGGGAGAATCAATTCAAGTTTATGCTGAGAGATTGTTAACTCTCGCTGAGGACGCATTCGATGGACCTGATCAGATGCAACGACATCTGGTGGGATATTTTATTGATGGACTAGCACAGGACTACATGAAAATGAAAGTCATGCGTGATAATCCGCCGACGTTTAATGAGGCTGTGAGAATCGCCACAGGTGAACAAAATTTGCGAAAAAGATTTACCCTTAGGTTAGGACAACAAAATGCGCAAGCTAGAGAAGAGACACCTATGGAAATAGGTCACTCACGATCTAAGTTGTTGAAATGCCATTATTGTAAGAAATTAGGGCACGTCATAAAAGACTGTCGACTGCGAAAAGCCAGTATAAATGCTACTTCCGAAAAGCCAAAATATCAAAATAATATGGAAAACGTTAAATGTTATGCGTGTGGGAAATTTGGACACATTGCTAGAAATTGTCCAGAGAAGCAAACACAAAATAACTCTTTAAACTCAAATGCTTCCCACATGTAGAAGCCGGTGTGGGAAGAAAATCAGAAGACAAACTGAAGGCAAAATTTGCGAAAAAGAATAAACATACTAAAAGGAAATGTATTCAAATTAATTCAGTTAACAAAGGACCTAATTCTCTTCTTCTCAAATTACAAAAACAAAAATATAGAGCTCTTTTGGATTCGGGCGCTGAGGTATCTTTGATTCATAGTCGTGTTTATAATGCATTAAAAATTAAACCTAGGTTACAAAAACATAAATTAGACTTAACAACTGCTGGAAATACTCCACTTCACATCGATGGTATAGCAGAAATTGAGTTTATGTTAGGAGGGCTAAAAATGACCCATAAATTTTATGTAGTACGAGACCTTAACCGAAATATTATAATAGGACTTGATTGGCTTCAATCACGAGGGGTTCGTGTGTATCATGATTTGGGATGTATCCGGGTCGATGAGTCATATGTTCCGCTTGTAGATGATATACATATATCTTCCGTTGCTAGGATGAAACATAAAACCAAGATTCCTCCACAGTCTGCCCATATTTGTCAATGTCAGGTGAGAAGGCACGTGGATCTTCCATCAGGTTATGAGTATGAGATTTCTCCCTTCGAAGTAGGTCAAATTGGCAGTGAGCCAGGCTTGTTAATGATGAATTCAATCTCTAAGCTTTCTGATAACAGGAGATTACCTGTTATGCTCGTCAACACCACTAATAAGACGTTATCTTTTAAAGCTGGAACACCTGTAGCACGTATCAGGCAAATTAAATCTACAGAAATAATGAGCATAGATAAGCAATCTTCGGGCGTGCCAATTAGTGAGAAAAGTCACGGAAACACTAATAAGAAAATTGACACTAATGAGTTAGATAAACTAGATGTTCCTCTTGAATTCAAGCCAAAAATAATCACAGTGCTGAACAAAAACTCTGACTTGTTTGCAAAAACTGATGCTGATTTGAGTCACACGGACACAGTTAAGATGAGAATAGATACTGGAACACATGAACCAATTAAACTTAGGCCTTATCGTACTCAACTGAATAATAGAAAAATTATCGATCAGGCAGTTGATGAAATGTTAGAATCTAAGATCATACAACGAAGTAGATCAGCATGGTCATTTCCAGTTGTAATCGTCGATAAGAAAGATGGAACAAAAAGGTTTTGCGTTGATTTTCGACAATTGAACAAAATTACAAAGACAAATTCTTACCCTCTCCCAGTAATAGATGACATATTAGCTCTGTTAGGCAAGGCTAGGTACTTCTCCTCTCTTGATCTGAAATCAGGGTATTGGCAAGTTAAGATGTCTGACTCCGACAAAGAAAAGACAGCATTTGCTTGTCACCGAGGTCTATTTGAATTTAACGTTATGCCGTTCGGGCTTACAAATGCGCCAGCTATCTTCCAAGAACTGATGAATAGAGTTTTGGAGGGCTTAAGTGATTTTACAACCGCTTACTTAGATGATATTTTGATATATTCAAGAACTTTAGAAGAGCACTTAAAGCACATACAACAAGTGTTTCAACGTCTTCGTGAACATGGTCTTCGTCTGAAACTCAAGAAATGTAGTTTCCTGAAGAAAGAAACAAATTACTTAGGATTTGTTATCAATGCTAATGGCATTCAGCCAGAAGAGAAAAAAGTTGATGTAATTAGATCTCTTTCACCTCCAACTAATGTGCGCGAGGTTAGAAGTTTTATAGGTATGTGTAGTTACTATCGAAGATTCATACCTCAATTTTCTAGCGTAGCTGAACCTATTATTTCTCTAACTCGGAAATACGCCAAGTTCAAATGGGACTCTAGTTGCCACTTAGCTTTTGATAAATTGAAGGACAAATTGTCAGAATTGCCCTTATTATGTTTCCCCGACGTCAATTTACCATATAAATTGTACACTGACGCAAGCGACAAATGCATTGGTGCATGTCTTACCCAGACTGTTATTGAACAAGGACAAGAAATTGAGCGTCCTATATACTATTTATCACACCGACTGAGTGACACCCAGACTAGATGGGCTGTCATAGAGAAAGAAGCATATGCAATCTATTACAGTTTGCAAAAACTGGATCATTACCTCCATAATGCTAAGTTTACGGTGTACTGTGACCATAAACCTTTAAGATATTTATTGGAGTCTCCGATCCAGAATAAGAAAGTTTCGCTATGGTCCTTAAGTATTGCCGGTTACGACTGTCAGATTGAGTATCTGCCAGGCACGATGAATTCAGTAGCTGACCTGCTTTCGCGTGTACCGCCAAACTCACTTAAGAACCAGACAGATGATTCGCTTCTAAATGACCCAGATGTGAGTGGTCAAATGTACCAAATTAATGTTCTGAACTCTAACGAGTTCCAGCCAAAACGTTTCGCAAGATGTCAACCGCATCTTGAAGACGAGGTTGAAAAGCCCCTTTTCTATGAGCCACTTGATATGATTGTTGAACAAGACAAAGATGAAAATCTGAAACAAATTAAACAAGGATTACAAAACGATACGTTATCCCCCTCTCTTGCTAAAAAACATCTAGTTCTCGATGGAATTTTGTATTACATTTCATTTACTGACTCCGATCCAACTCTTCGTCTTTACATTCCTCAACATCTTCAAACTGATGTTTTGTCTGAATATCATAGATCTTTAGGACATATGGGGATAGATAAAACATATGATGCAATTCGAGCAAAATACTTCTGGATTAATCTATTCAAAGATGTTGTTAAATATGTTACGTCCTGTTTAGTTTGTCAAACAAGGAGTAATAAAAAGACTAAACCAGCTGTTCAAGAAACTGACACGCCTCCTTTTGCGTGGGCAAAATGTGCTGTCGACGTAAGCGGGCCGTATCCTATTACATTGTCCGGAAACAAATACATAATCAGTTTCATTGACCTATTTTCTGGTTATCCCGAGGCGTTTGCGTGTCCTTACAAAAGTGCGCAAACGATGGCTCACCTCATTATAGATGAAATTGTACCTCGTTATTCCTGTCCTCTTGAAATATTGTCTGATAACGGTTCTGAGATCGTTAATCAGGTCATTAAAGAGACCTTGGCTGAATTAAATATACACCATGTAACAACGTCCTTTTACCATCCTCAAAGTAATGGTCTGATAGAACGATATCACAGAACACTAGTTGATGTTATGTCAAAGAAAATGCAGATTGAAAATGCTCAGTGGGATGCATTTCTACCTCACGTACTTTCAGCTATCCGGTTCGGTGTAAATGAATCAACAAAATGTTCGCCTTTCTACCTTTTGTTTAATAGAGAATGTGTATTACCAATCGACACAATTCTGAGGCCGCGTCGAAAATACCAAGGAGAAGACCCTCATAAAATTTCGTTAGAACAACAACATAAAGCATTTCTCTTAGTTCATCGAAATAGGAAAAAAGCCAAACAAAAACGAAATGAGTACAAAAACCGAAAAATTGATGACGTCAAACTTCAGGTTGGTGACCCCGTTTATCTCAAAAACCACACTCGTAAAAATAAATTGGACATTAAATGGCGTCCTTATTATCGGATAATTGAACAAACATCACCTGTTACTTTTATTATCAAGCATCAATTAGATGGAAGCACGACCAAAGCTCATGCTGAACACCTGCGTTTAGCTAATTTAGAGGAATGGCACGTACCTGTAGATAAGTCAGGCCGCCAATTAAGACCAAGTAATTACGTTGTTTCGCCTATTTCGTCTGAAAGCGATAGTTCAGATAGTGAATCATCAACTGACACGATAATTTACGATAAGAGTAAATTAGTGCGTAGGCTGAAACGTCAGCGTTCACAAAGTTCTGATGAATCAGATATACCCCTAGCCGAATTGAGGCAGAGAATAAGGTCACGAAACAAACGTGATTCAGAATCCAATTAGGATAATAATGAGAAAATGATAAGAAGTAATTAACTTTTCAGTTTGTAATCTGTAAAAGACGAGGCTTCCTTCAGTTATAGTTAAAACTGAGGCATGCGAAAAGGTACCTTCGCTTTGTTTGAACTTTGTTAAACTGTTGTTGTTTAACTTTGTTGTGCGTTAATTGTTCTTGTTTTCATTATAGGAAAGAACAATGGTTAACTTCACATTTACATTAAGCATTTTGGCAGCAATGTTATACATAAATGTCAGACAGCGTTCGTCGGCCGCGTTCGTTGCTGAAGCGATAGTCATTCGGGACAATGTTATATATTATAAGACAAATGAAGTAAGCACCACTAGGGCAAAATGGCTAGCAACAATTGTAATTAATTTTGAAAATATCCAGGATCTTCTGACAAGGTTAGCTGAAGATCTTAGACGAGTTAATCAGGCATTTAATGTCGTAGAATCAAGTCACTTGAAAGGGACAGAAAATTTCAAACGTACTTTTCAAGGGCTAAGGCAAAAAGTTAAGTACTTGCAAGAGGTTGAAAAAGAGATTAAGAGTGAATTGTTTCCTCTCATGTCACTTGCGAAAAAGACTCGAAATTGTAGGAGTCTATTACCATTTGTAGGAGATGCAATGTCATGGTTATTTGGAGTAGTCAGTGAATCTGACTTAAAGAATATTCGCAATCAGGTATCATCTCTGGAATCCAATCAAAAGCAGATAGTTCATATTATTGAGCAAAGTCTGACAATTATAAATGAGTCAAGAACACTCATTCGCGAAAACCGAAGAACAATGTCGAAAATAATCAGAAGTCTTTACGCAATGGATATAAAAATTAATTCCATGGCTCAAGAACTTACCAAGCAAATCAATGAAAACCGTCGATTTCTTGAAATATACAGTTACCTGAATCTTCTAATTAGTGAAATAACTATTCTCACACAAAATGCAAAAACATATCTCACGCAGCTGAGAGCTGATTTAGATTATTTGGCGCTTGGAAAACTTCCTGTAACGATAATTAGTCCACCGAGATTACAAAGCTTGTTAGTTGAAATTCAGAAGGCGTTGCCTGATTTAATGTCACTAATTAACGACCCCAAAACTGAGATATGGGAGTTTTATAAGTACATGCGAACAGAAACAGCCTTCGTTAATGGCAAAATAATTATTATTTTATCAATCCCAGTGATAAGGCTAGATAACAGCTATGAAGTTTTTGAGGCTATCTCAATCCCAGTACCACCACCTGTTGGTGTCAAACACCGAGGGAGAACAAAACGTACTGATTTATTGGCTAATTACAGATTAGAAAGTAACGCGTTCCTGATAGATAAAGCACGAACAAGCTATCGTTTACTTTCTGACACAGAAGTTCAGACTTGTAGTCACCATCGCACGAAATTTTGTACTTTAATAAGTCCTGAATTCCCGGTAAATGTAGACCATACCTGTTTGATTAATTTATTCATGGACGCAAGGAAAACAGACTACTGTACACCGCAAGTATCTCAAGAGAGATTGCCTATAGCTAAATACTTACTTGATACCACATGGTTGATTATTTCGCGGACGAACTTAAGTTTTGCATTGGTATGTAATGGCCTGCATACTGAGGTTCATACTAGGTCGCCTGTTGACGTAATTAAGATAGACAGTGGTTGTATTGCTTCCAATAAATTCTTTACTTTATCACAACCCTACGTTGTGGGTAAAACAAATATGACTCATGAACAATACACGCAGTTAAAAATTGCAAATTTTACCGATGACGTGGTTTGGAAACCTTTTAAAGAACAATTTCCTAATGTCTCGAACATTGACATACCAGAACAACTGACGACTATAAACGACATGCCCTTGGACTTGTTACTACGTCAACTACATAATGTGCACTATGTAGACGGACATGCAAGGTTTAGTTTCTGGTATATTGCTAGTCTTGTGCTAACTCTGGTGGCTGCCTTTGCTGTTGTAGTTCGCTATTGTATTATGTCTAGAATTAGAAAATTTCTGCCAGATTGCTTATGTAAAAGGTGTGTGAAGCGACAACGACAGGCCGAGGATTCGACGGGAGTTGAACTCCAAACCATGGAGATCGATGGGAAAGAACCATCCACTGAGGCAGTGTCGAGCACCGACCAAAGGATACCTACACTGTATCCATACCTGTTGACCGCCCATGAAAGGGTTAATTAACATACAGAACTGTAGATAGATGGCTGATAAGAATGTCGTAGTAAATCGTGGTAATTATGTGGAAACAATTAAATTGGGCACAAGCAAGTTAATAAGAATAATTGGGAGAACTATAAAAAATAATTGCCTTGATAAACTTTGATAACTTACCTATATATCCAGAAAATTAGAATATCTCTCACTTGTGCTTTAATCTTCATCCTATTTAGACGAACACCGAAAATTGGAAACTTTAAAGATGGCTTACGAAAACATGGAACACTTTCACAAAGTATCAGAAATAATTGAGCGTGTAATACGTGACAATAATTATAACCAGATGCCGGACAGATATATTGGACACCTGTCCGTGCAAGTAACTGCCGCTGTGTTAGACCACTTTAAATTGGAGAATTTTACCGGTGACGATGACGACGACGATTGCGTCCTCGTCAACACGGAAACCGATGAGGACGACGATGACTGCGTGGTCGTTCGTGTAGAGCAACCACATGCCAGTGACTGTGGGAGCTGTCTACATCTCGGAGACGATGATGGACACGAGACCGTGAACGACGATTGTGAGGACGAAAACGATTATCATGAGGAGGACGAGACTTATGATGAGGAGGACGAGACGGACGAACATTGTGAACATTGTAAATACACCGAAATGCAAGAATAATTAGTCGTGGACAAAGTGTAGTGTTAAAGCAATTATGTGCAATAAATAAGGACAATATTTCTATTTCAAGGTAGGGGTTGAGTTAAGTTTTACTTTGCTAGTTAAGGTTAAAAATAAATGTTCAATTGCCATTGTTAATGTTCTCTTTTTAATTAAGTTAGGTGTCAATTAATTGTTATTGTCCTTTAATAATGTTACTTCTATTGATTATCCATGTAAGGTGTTAGGCTTCTATTTAAACTTTCAAGTATGGACATCACTCCTCTGTTGATATAGTATAGTCAAGATTCTAGTTAATTTAGCAAGTGATGTGGGTTACAACAGGAATGCCATACAGCTTTGTTTATTTCTTTTTCTTGTATCATGACGTAATTTTGATTAAAAAAAATTATGTTAAATTTGTAAACCAGGTTTTACAAATTTTAAAAAGAAAAGGGCGGATGTAACATGATGGGTGCCAGCACTGTAGTTATACAGTATTCTCGGTAAATATCACGCGTCGTGAAACGTGACTTGGCCACGTTCCAGGGGGCGTGCCCTGAGAGTGTTGTATAACCAGTGACTGAGTATAAAAGATGCTGTTAACCGCCGCAGCCGCAGACTGGAGACTGGAGACTGCAGACTGGAGACTGCAGACTGGAGACTGTAGTAGAGAGAGTTAGTTAGACAGGTTACTTGGTCGGGTGTAAATATGTAAATAAAATGTAGCTGATAGTAGCTGATAATGGACGTTGTGTTGCCTCTTTAATTATTCTACCTGTACCACCTCCTTCGCTCTCGCCGTCGCTGTACTACACGGGACTGACGGACTGACGTACAGAGTCAAACCTAAAGTCCTTTTCGGCTTCGCTGGTAGGGCTTAATAACTAATTAAAAACCCGAATTTGGGGAAAACACGGATGGCACTTGTTTCAAATGCCGGATGAAAGTTGGCCCCGGGATAAAGAGCTCAAACTAGTCCACTAAGCTTCCTTGGCTTATCTTTCCTGTATGATGAAAAATATATGACCAATCGGGTGAAACGGGACCATTTTGGTAGCACGAAAGAATTCCGGTCTAAAGACGCAGATTGTGCAGACTGCCCAGGGTCAACACATTTTTGTGTCCGTGTATTTTCTTAATCGAAGTGACAATTCTACCTTTTTAACGCTTATTAATCTCAAAATAAATTATTATCTTTCACCAACCTCCGTCGTTTAATGTTAGCACCGAGAATTCATCTTCTAATCGTTCGAAGTTTTGCCGATTCACTCGATTTTGAAGGATTCAGCCATCATCATCGTCACGTGACCATCATGTATCAAGGTATTTCATTGCTCAAATCCATATTTTTTGTCCATAAACAAAATCTGACCAATGAAATACCTCATGATTGAAGATTAGGAGTCTGGCGCGTTGCCGATTGCGCTATGACGGCCGCCGTCTGCATTTGAATAGGTATAAAATATTACATTACGGTAAGGGTTAACAATCACGCTATGCTCACTAGGTCTATGTGTAAAGGATATTGACCAAGTACATGGTCTTTCCATATGAGAAATACCTGGGAACGTGATTCATGTGAAACCGAGAGTGTGAAGCGCTTGTGGTACTTCGTTAATCACGTGCCCAGGTTTTTCTTATACGGAAAGCCCGAAGTACGAAGTAAATATCCGCAACGGAAAGTTTTTTTCATGGATGATTTTTAGTTCTACTGGCCAAAGGCCCGAAGAGCTATAGCGATGGCGTTTTTTTCGTCCGTCCGTCAAGTCGTCTATCCGTACGTTAACTTTCCCTTGTTAATACTCTGAAGTCCACAGTTTTCGTTGGATTATCTTCAAACTCTCGCAGGATGATTGTACCATCGTAAGGATTGTTCCTTTCGAAAATGGGTCTGATCCGTCAAGAAACACGGGATAAGGGGCTTTTTTGAAAATTTGATTGAAAGATCTATTAAAAAACCTTTTAACACAGTTTTCGTCGGATTCACTTTAAACTTTCACAGAATGTTTATACCATAATAAGAATCGTACCTTTCTAAAGTAGGTCTGATCCTTCGAGTAAAACGGGGAAAAGGGACCTTATGTAAATTTAATTGAAACATTAATTAAAAAATCCTCGTTAACGCAGTTGAATCCACAGTTATCATCAGTTTCCCTTCAAACTTTCTCAGAATGATTGTACCATCACAAGGATTGTTCATCTCGAAAGTGTATCTGATCCGTCAAGAAACACAGGAAAAGGGGATTTTTGAAAATTTATGAAAAACAATGTTAGTTAATGGAATTAAGTACACATATTTCATCGGATTGTCTTCAAACTCTCACAGAATCATTATACTATTGCAAGGATATTTCCTTTCCAAATTGGGTCTGATCCATCAAGTAACATTGGAAAAAACGACTGTTTGAAAATTTAATATAAAACTCATTTATGCAATAAATCCAATAGCTTTGAAGATTTTGTTGAAACTTTCACAGAATGATTGTAAGGTCGAAAGGATCATTCTTTTCAAAATAGGGTCTTAACTGTCTAGAAACACGGGAAAATGGGCCTTGTGAAAATTTCATTGAAAAATCATTGTTACCAAGTACAGATCTTTCATTGGATTTTCTTCAAACTTTCACAGAATGTTTGCACAAAAATAACGATCGATGATGTTGAGATCATGCCTGATCTGTCAAGCATCACAGGAAAAGGTGCCCGATGAAAATTTCAAAAGTCGCAAAGGATATCTATCCGCGAGCGAACCCTGGACCTCATGAATGAGAATCTGACACGCTACCAAATGCGCAATAAACCTTTGTCAATAAAAGCTTGTTTTTTACCTAGAATACGCTATAAAGTGTGACTTTGTTACTTAGTGGAAACGAGTAAGAAGCATTAAAACAGCAGCAGAAAATCAGCAAACAATATAATGAAACTCGATTAAAATATATTTGTCATTAATAAAAGTGTACACGTATTCCCTTTATTTTGGTACGACGCTTAAAATCAAACAGCATGAATTGAGTAGATCTGTCTTTGCACGTGGGTGGGCCTTTCTTTCAATATGACATGGACTGGTGCAGAGAAAGCCCTGCTCACGTGCATTCTTTTGTTTCAATACGTCTATCTGAAAAATATAGACCTAGTTTTAAAAAAAAGAGACCGTATGAAACACGTGAGAATTTTCTAAAATATTATTTATCATGCTGTTCCAATGACTTTTAATTAACGTAACTTAAATTGTTTTTATCTAAATAACCAAATAACTTTCAGGGGTCTAATGATTTTGGCATTTATTCTTCAAAAATTACAAAATGCATCAGTAATTGCACTAGGATCATAATATCTTCCCGTTTAATTGATTAATATGAATTATCTTTCAGCACGTTTAATAACCCTAGAAATCCATTTCTATTACCTCTTAGTGACAAGTACTTGAAACTTTCATCACAATTTGCCTTGGGGTATTGTTTTAATTAGAATAATTGCCATGTTATCCCATGTTTAAATCCGTACAATGCATAGTTCATTACCCGTCATAGTTTAATGATAGTTTATTCAACTTCAGTATTTAATTCCATCTACAGCATACACACTACAGAAAGAGTAGTGGGTTTGCAATCAAGAAGTTCCGAATTTCATTCAAGAGAATACCTAACGACCGCCGTCATAGCGCAGTTGGTAGCGCGCCGGACTGTTAATCTAGAGGTCCCGGGTTCGATCCCCGACGGCGGCACTCATCCTTTCCGACTATTTGTCTCTCACCAATGGGTCGATAATCGTAGACCTATGTGGGATAGCAGCTGGAGGCTAGGAAAGGATATAATGGTAGTACTGGTGTGAGAAATACCAGGATTCCATTGTTAGGTGCTCCAGCCGCCGCGATATAACTGAAAGATTGTTGAAAGCGGCGTAAAACCCCATTCAAACAAAATCAAATACCTAACGATTTCGGGCGGTACCTTGGGCTAAGCTTGGCGTAACGTACCCCTTGTCTTGCTGAACTATTTGTATTGCTGCTTCAGTATTTCTAGACTAAGATTACCCTTCAAACAGAGCCAACAACCCAGGGGCATTAATAGAATAATAATTAGTGGATGGTTAGTTGCGTCCGGGAGTGTTAAACGCTCGAACCTTTATGAAAATAGACATTGTCAATTAGTAACTCTCCAGCTAGTCAATGAATTGTTACCACTATCATATTTCTGCAAGGAATTGGAAAATATATCGAAATTATTTCCTTTAAGGATGATCTGACGTATAAGTCACTAAGTAGGATAGTATAGCCTCATTTAGCCTTCATAGATCGCGAGATCGACGCTCTAACCCATGATCACCATTTGTCTGCAGATAACTCGAGGAAATATTGACAGTCAGACAGCAGATAGCAACTGCCATGTCCACAAATGATATTGTTTTTGTCTGTTAATCAATGTTGGGCGTTTTTTGCTATATTTAATCATTTCTAAGTTCATACTAACAACATAGTGTTGATTTTTAGGATGGAAAATTGAAATAATTTTCAAGATTTTTCTTATCACCCTCTATGCAGGGGTGGGTGCGTTTGTCGTTTCATCAACGGTTGATAGTCTTGTGTCATAAAACCTTTGAAATCTGTAATTATTCCAGTTCCATTATTCCGTAAATCATCTGCATTATTCCGTAAATCATCTGCTCTATATGTAATGTAATTTTTTGGTTTCAAAAAGGTCATCGAAGACTAAAATTAGACACTAAAGACAAATGGTTTATATGTAGTAACGCGAGAGTACTACATATCATGTGACTATCGTCATCTTTATTCATCTTATGAAATCATGTTTGTTGAGAATAAATCAAATTAAGTCAGCGCTTTGATAATTGGAAAGGGTCGGCGCTATGTTTGTGTCACTCACGGCGTAAGCAAAGAGGTAATTTAAGCTTAAATGACATAATCAAAGTACTGAAAGTACTGTAAGCTAACAAAGCATGGTTGAATTTAGAAAATCTTTTACTCTGTTGGGTACAAAACATTGTGGACATTCACGAAATTGCTTGTTACAAGCAATTTCTTCAATGTCCAAAATGTTTTCAAAGCTTTTTTCTTGAGATGTTTAAAAAGCGGAATTGATTGGGAATGGGTTCAATAGCATGCTTTTAACAGAGTTCTCTACAATTTGAATAGAACTTGCATTATTCCTGAAATTATATAAGAACTACTTTTAATGGCGTAGGCATTTAACGGATTTAGTTGTTAAGCCTCCAGTGGCGGTTTGCACTCGTTGAACTTTGAGACGACCTCAAAATTTCGTCTGTTAACTTAAGCTATCAAAGCTAACGCTTTGCTAGATAAAAACGACCAGACGGCGTGCACATCTTTGGGGACTATAATCAGTCAATAACCTTTATTAACATTTCATTGCATCATTCAATGTTTGCAGTCCCATTGGTGAATTAGGGCGTGATTCAGTAAATGCGTGACTTCCCAAGATGGCTACTTTCTCTTTGACATAGAAAACGCTTTCAGAACACATAAAGTAGGTTATGGAAAAGAACCATGTACTTTTCTTCTCCCCAATGATGTTTGCGTTCATTATAAAGATTTAATCAAACCAATCTATTGTAACATCGAATTTGATCTCTGTTTGTAAATATGGTTAACTGGAATAGCCTTTCTAAAGCCATGTAGGTCACCAAAGAAAATCAATATAAACTAGCTTCATTACAATTGAACTTTAAAATGTATAATTACGTTCTTTTTGTATTAAAACAAGGTGGCGTAGATCAGCGGTAAGAGTAACGGACTTCTCATCCGAGAGAAGTCGAAAGTTAGCGTTCGAATCTAGGCGAAAACGCTGGGCACTTTAGCATCTTTGAATAGCTACCAAAGACTTGAAGAATTAAATACCAAACAAAGGCTATCGGGAATGAATTTCCTACAATTCATTCGGGTAGCTTGCCTCGCTCACTTTACTCCGACATGATCCGCTGTCATAGCGCGGTCGGTAGCACGTCAGGCTCCCGATATTCAACTATGGGATGTCATGGGTTCGATCTCCGATATTGGCTTTCACCAATGGGTGGATAATCGTAAACCTAAGTGGGATAGCAGCTGGAGGCTAGGAAAGGATGTAGTGGTAGTACTAGTGTGAGAAATACCAGGAACCCATTGTTAGGTGCTTCAGCCGTCACGGTATGACTGAAATACTGTTAAAAGTGGCGTTTAACCCCATTCAATTAATCATTCCTCCGACATGATAGTTCGATTTTGGTAATAAACGATATTATTTTGTTAAATTGGCTCTTGCACAGATTATGAAAAGAAAAAATATAGCTTTCTAGTTTCTATCCGTATTGGTGTCAGATATTTGAAAGAGTGTGACTGTTCATAACTCTGAAAAAAAAAGAAAGAAAAAAAGCAAATAAAGAAAAATGAAGTAAAAATATGTCTCCATGAGAAACGCCAAATAGTCAACGATTTACAACCCGAATAAAACCGAAATTCATCGAACAAATACGTTATCTGTCGATTACTTAGGAAATTGCCTTAATTGTGGTTTCGAAGACGTATCAATTACGATATTGTCTCCGCCAGAAAGTCAGTCAGTATCGGCATCACCCGTAGACTAACAACCTCAGCCGATAACTTCCGATGTTTCACTGTAGAGTTTAGGGAATATTCATTGTGAAAATGACATCAATAACTTTTGAGAAAGCAGATAAATTATACTATGTCGAAATTGTCATGAAAATCCGTTCAAGAACCGCTATGTGGTAAGGAAATTAATTAAATTCGTTGATTAGTGACCTAAACGTCGTACCTACCTCTTTAACTAGGTTGTTTTAAGTCGCCAAAATAAATGGATATGCTTAATCGAGTTCAAAGTTCACTAGAGGTATTACTAAACGGGTTGACAGACGAATCAATTGTTGCATTTTAATAATTCTGCGGAGAAATTAGTTGATAATTTGAAAAAAAAAAGATTCTTCTGTCAATGATATTTTGTTAAGCACATTTAATATAAATGGGGGATTTGTGCCATTTGCAACAAAACATTTAATAGCTAAAGGCATAAAGACTTTCGGCCGCCTGTGCAATATTAAAACAAATTCAATCGATTTGTTAATTATGTTTTAACAGATTTCATTCAAGTAATTTTGGGGTCAGCTGAAGTTTGCTGTACAGTTTCAGAGAATATGTGAACTGAAATCCATGTACGTATCTTTTTATGTACCGTACATTGTCAACCTTTTTCACTACTTATGATTGAGACATGGGTGTTTGAGTTAAGTAGTATTTTAAGTTTTATTTTGTGCAAGGCACATAACCTTGATAATTTACTCATTCTTTTTAATTCATGTGGATATCTTCTCAATTCTTACGAATGCTCAGAAACATGATGGCACAATTTTCAGAATTCAACATGTTTGTTTTTCTTTCTAATAAGCCAAATTATGCCAATTTGCTTCTTGTTTGGTGGCCCTCAATCACATAATTGAAGCGATAAACATTTTAACCTCTATGTACCGCGAGTATTTAAGGGGAAGAATTGAGAATTTTTTGACAAAGTAAAGATCGGTTCACTTGAAATAACTAGGCCATTTAAAAACTCTCATATTGATATATCTTTATAGTCCCATTCATGTACCCTACTATAAACCATTATACTGAAATAGTGAATATATATACATTTGTATATAAATTATATATTTCAAATGTACGCTTTGAGGATATTGAATAAGCCGTCAGGAAACACAGAATTTATTAGTGGTTCATGTTTAAATAGTAAAAACGAGACTTTGCCGAGATAGATGACAAGTTTAATGATATTCGGTATTTTTTTCACTATTGTGACATTACATTTCTTTCTAAAAATAGGGGAAATTCTTATTGCCTAAAAGGGATTTAGTTTAATACACTGGTATACAACACAGACTCTGCCCTTTTTTTTTTTTTTTTTTTTTTTTGAGATTCCAGCCTATTTTCTGTAAAAAAGTATATATGTAATCGAAGATGTTAAAAAGACATAGGTATACGAACTGAAGTGCGATGTAAAAGAGTCAGTTACCATTGAAATGTTAGTTTAAGATGATTATTCTTTCTTTAAATCTAAAAAGAAAAAAAATACTCTTACACATCTATCCTCAGATAGGGAATATTGGCTGAAGCTTTTCGATTTGCCTTCAACCCTATTCTAAATTAAAGTAAAACGAGTATATTTTAAGGCTCGAATGTAATGGACGGACAGCCAGATAGACGTATTAAAGGACGGGTGGACAGGTGAAATTGGTGGATAAATGATGAATATATTCTAATGCTAATAAGTAAAAGGCTTGTGGACACATTGACGAACATGTGGATGAATGGACAGATAGACGAATGACTGGACAGATGGAATTCATGGATGAATGATGGATAGATAAATTGTTGGATGTGTCTATGGGCGACTTGATTGGAGGAAAAGCGTGATCAAAATAAAAAGAAATCTCATAATTTGTAACAAATAATTAATTGTTGTTATCAGTTACACTTGGGGGAATTCACAAAATCAGAACATTTTGTCTGACGTTTAGGTCGCCAACCAACTATTCTACTTATTTGTTACATGCTTCTGGTCATATTTTTTTTTTTTTTTTAAAAAAATAACGACGTTAATAATCGAAGCGGGACTTCCTGTTGGAGTCGGTGGCCAACGAAGTCAGTGGGTAGGGCCAAGAATTGGTCAATTTTTCCAGTGGTGATCAGGACCGCGTTGCTGATGAGGATACATTAGCGAGCGTCCCCATCCTAAAATCCAAGAATAAATTACAGGGTACTATTTTGCAAGCGACTCTTGAACAGATTAGCATGGAAAATATCTGCTTTTCCAAAAGTTGTTAATGTCACTTTCACGATAAACATTCATTCTTTGTGTCAAAGCTACTACATTCACTATAGATTTATTGAATGTGATATATTCTTTATGTCCTTCTTTAAAAGGGGGTATCGATGTTTCTGAAATCTAGATCAGAAAAAAATACCAAGTGCCAGAAAATACACTCAAACGAACATTTAATTCTTTAAGTTGAGTCAGGCATTGTTTTGGTGACAATCTAATTGGCTTAAAGTGGCTTTTTGTGGTCATATCGGAAAGGTTCAGCGGAACTCCGGGTTATTTTAAGATATCACGGAATTCGGCTGTCGCCATCGAATGACCTCATTTTCATATGACCCAGTCAACTGAAGGTTACTAGCGAAACAGCCATCGTCCTAAATTATGACACATGAAAGGGTTAGCACAAAACTACGGTAAGTGTTTATTTTCATAATAACTCTTACGACAGTTTTGGACTGATCTTTACAGAATTAAAGACCGACTAGCGAACATAACTCCTGATGACGTAACGATGACGTTGGTTTGATGTAATTTGAACTAGATGCAAGGTTCAAACGGTTAATCGCACCACGTGAATTGTCCTATATTCTTCGCAACTGTCTCGGATAAATCTAAAAATAAATTAATAGCCTACGTAGGCTTTTAGGGAAATACCCTGCTTTTCTCTGATAAGCGACCTCAGATCTTTGCAAAACTTCTTTTCGGCATTTTGTATTCAATAAGAATAATCAAAATCTGTCACATGAAAAAAAACATCGATACCTACCTTTCAAACAGCGGAATTTATCGGATTAGGTAGTTATTCTTCGGGTGATGTCGAGAACGACTGAAATGCTAAGGTTAGGCGAAATCAAAAGATAACGTATTTATACGATGATTTTCGGTTCCAATCGGGTTGTATTTCGTTGACTTTTTGTCTTCTCGTACGCGATTTCTTTTTTTTTTTCTGTCTTTTTTCAAGTTATGAACTGAAGCAGCTTAATAATTTTCTTTCAAATAGCTGAAAACAATTTAGAAATTTGAAAATGTAGAGACAATTTGTTTCTTGTATAATTTTTGAAAGAGCCACTTTAAACGTTAGCTGCTTTTTCCCAATCCTAAACACGGGGCAGATTTTGCGCATGTTTAGGTCAAAACTAAAGACCTATAAGATGAAAAATAATTAAACACGCACTAAAATCGATGATGGCGTTCTGCTTTACATAGTCAAACTTTCAAACTATCGTTGTCAAAAGCCGCCGTCATAGCGCAATAGGTAGCGCGCCAGACTCCTAATCTTCAAACATTGGGTGTCATGGGTTCGATTCCCGGTGGCGGCACATATTCTTTCCGACATTTGTCTCTCACCAATGCGTGGATAATCGTGAACCTAAGGTGGATAGCAGGTGGAGGCTAGGAAAGAATGTAGTGGTAGTACTGGTGTGAGAAATACCAGGAATTCCTTGTTTAGTGCTCCAGCCGCCGCGATATGACTGAAATACTGTTAAAAGCAGCGTTAAACACCATTCAATCAATCAATCGGTCAAATAAAGGTGACTTGTTTTCGGCTCATATTTCTATATAGGGCGGAAGAAGGGAAAGATCACCTCTGTTAGTAGAAAAATCGATTAACCAATCCAATCATTTATTTAGATGAAATTCGAATTCCGACATTTATATTAGGCCATATCTTCCTCCGGAGTTTCGGTTGGCTTTATGACTTAAAGCGGTTCTTTAACCCTTACCCGTTTTTTTGGAAATTTTAGACTAGTCCAAATTGAAAGAGTTTGAAGACGACAATGAAAATTGGATGCCATTTGAAATGAAACCGCCCTATGTAGTAGAAAATATTGTGGAAAAAGGAGAAATTGCTTGTTACAAGCAATTTCTTCTTTTTCCACAATGTTTTCTTTAGTATAAAATCAAAGGATCATAAAGTCCCGTATTTGAACGGGAAAGGGTTAAAAAATTGTGTATGATACCTCCTCAATAAATTTTCATGGAAGGTTGATTAAGGAAAAGTGTCTGCTTTGTGAATAGTTAATGTCATTTTCATGACAAATATTCTTACTTCGTGATAAATCGACTAAATTCACTATAAACTCAAGACAGTCTGATACAATTGGTCACTTCTTGCAATCTTCATGGTATAATTAAATGTTCAGAGTAAACAAAAAGATAATATGAAAAATCTAAATGGCCTCCCATTCATTTGTAAGAGAAATATTGTTCTTGAAAACTCCATTTCTTTTCCTGAAAAATTGGCAAAAATGGTTACGTGTCATTAGAATTTACTGAAAAATATTTCATACAACACATTAACATGATGTAAAGCGTTCTAAAATGGTGCATTTTTCAAACAAAGAAACTTCATTCTAATTTTCGGAGCGTTAAAATATCCATGTACGTTGCATAAGTCCAAATGATATAATAGAAAGTTAGTTCGACTATAGAAGAAGTAGAAAGTATATGATAAACTACACGCATCCATGCAAATTTTGCCATTTTGATGATATTGAAACAACCTATCCTCCACATTTGTATGTCTGTGTGTAGTGTTGTTTTTTTTTTTTTTTTTTTTTTTGTTTGTTTGTTTTGGTTTTTTTTTTTTTTTTTTTTTTTTTTTTTTTTTTTGTTGTTGTTGTTCTTTTTATGGGGATTTTTTTTGGGAGGGGTGTATTCCTTGTGTTTTTACATAACGAGAAAGTAACTTTTTGCTCTCCTTATTTACTGGTACTTAATTTATACTCATATGTCTTGTATGTCGGCATCAGGCGCTGAATATTCAGGCATTGGCGAGGGAGAGGCGCTGAGTTGAAGGCGTGGATATTATTCGGCAAGGTTTTAATCAATGTAATAGTTTAGAAGCACACATACATATTCTAATAAGCACTATTATCAAATTATTTTACAAATTAAAACCCTAAATTCGTATGGCTACCTCTTCAAAAATATAATAGAAAAATAAAATTCTTTTGATTGAAAGTATGCATACTAGTTAGATTTTCCAATATGCCCTTACTTTAAAACATCGGAATACGTTTAGTAAGGTCGTTAAGCTAAGGGTGATGTCGACAAAGACTGAATTCCTATCGATTTTTCAAGGTGTAGTTCCAACTTTTTTGTGGCTAACAAGCATTCAAGTTTTAATTTTATCGATTGCTTAGAACAAAAACATATTATGGCTCTATACATTGTATAGAGCCATACTATGTTTTTGCTCTAAGCCCTCGATATGTTACGAAAAAAAATATTCAAGTTTTAATTACGTGTTACCGACCACGATATTGTAAAATAATACCGTTTATGTCGGGGGTTGGTTAATTTGACCAGCTATTGACCAATCGCTGGCCCCGTCAACTGACTCCCTAGTCCCCGTCATAGACTCCAACAGGAAGTTCCGCTTCAATTTTTTTTATCCGCGTTATTTTACAAAATTTGTGGCCAGTAGCATGTAACAAAAAGTAAAATGGTTGGTTGGCTACCTAAACGTCGTAACTACAGCTTGAATAAGCTGCAGTTGCAATGTGTAGGTCGCTAAACCAACAAAAAGGTTTACAAAAACGGGGGCTAATGTTGGTGTTAAAAGCTTGGGTCCGGGCTGATTAAATCATTTGATTGGTCGGCTGATATCTGGATGGCAGCCGCGATTGGTCCTTTGCTATTCGGAGACGGGCGGTAGAACTATATGGCTTAATCGCTGGCCTGCTCGTCACACAGGCGCTTTGTACAGAATTTGTAAAGAATTAACTAAGATCATCTAGATTGATCATGAACAGATTCCTTTTCATCTAGAAAGTCATTCATTATAATCACATGATTTACAGAATCCTGGGGAGCAACAAATCCAAAAGAATTCGTGTAGCAACTATGTACATTATGATAATACGTCATAGGGGAAATCTGGAAATCCGACCACAGATTCAATTTGTAAATTAGGTTAGAGGGTAGTACATAAGTTGATGTCTTTTCTAGAAATCAGTTTATGAAAACTAACTCAACAAAGGATTTTTTCCGTGTGATTGTTTTACCAGAAAACAAATTATCAAACTACATTAAATTTATTGGGCAAGTTACATTTCTGATAAAATCTGATAATCTACTTTGATTGTATATTGATAAATTGATGGGTGAGTGATACACTTTGTGCAGCTGTACATACAATCCTCCAACGTTAAAGTCCCAGTGACACTATGATAATTAAATACAAAACAACTGTGAGGCGTTTTGTTAACTTTTAAACTGAAAATAAAACATCTTTATCCATTTTGATGTCACACGTATTAAGTTGAAAGCCAGGAGATATTCTGTTCCAGACGAGGTTTTCGTAGACTTTCATCCCTGCATGGAAAGACGGTTAATTAAAAGATGCTGTTAGATGTATAAAATAAATAAAAAATCAGCAAATCAAAAAGCTGTAGTAACGCCAAACGATCAGAAATGCTTAAAATAAATGACGGAGTTCAAAGTGCACTTACGGTTAAGAAAAAGGATTTGATTGGTCAATCGATCGTATAATTGACAGCGGTGAATCGTTAGAAATGTCAAGCGAAGGCTCATTGTTTAATTACTGATTTCAACAATGAAACTTACATCAATTAAAACTGGAAGCATGCATTTTTATTGAATTACAGTTGTTTGTATGCCCCCCGCTTCGATAGATCGGGGGCATATTGTCTTACCGGTGTCCGTCTGTCTGTCTGCAAAACTTAACCTGCCAACTATACATTTTCCTTTTACTTCAACCCTGATTAAGTTACAATGCTAATATTTGGTATCTAGATAGGTCTCAACAAGGCGCAACTGGGGAAGGTCATTTCATTAAGGTCAATGTCAAAATTTTAATCCTTTTCCCTTAAACAAAGAAAAAACACAATAAAAATTACCTGTTTCTAAAGAATTCCCGTTTCGGGGGCATGGTGTTTCACAAACACATCTTGTTTTTAACTGATTTCGATTCCAACATACCGTGTGACCAGCTTCTGCAATAGTTGTTTTCGCAAACTATTTCAATGCACCAAATGTTAAATTCTAACAATAAATCCGAGATCTGTGATTTGATTATTATTTTCAAGGAGTCGTTTCTCTTATTAAGCTTCTTTTTTGGTGCACAATAAACTGTTTAGAAACGTGACACGAAAGTATTGACAGATGCAGTTCGCAAATTGTCTATTAAATTTGATATAAAAATATATTATATTTAGCCTTTACCATCAAGAGTGTTATTAATGAATTACAACTTGTCGCATCGATGTTTCTGAATATTGTATTTAAATGATACTAAGGAGGGAATAAAGATAATTAAAATCTTTGACATGAAAAGAAAATTAACAAAAACGTCTCTAACAGGAGGTATTGATGTTTCAGAAGCCTTGATAATAAAAAATTGCCAATTGCCTAAAAAAAAAATACGCTCAAATGGTCGCATAACACTTGTATTTGTGACAGATATTATCTTCGCGGTGATCCGATAGGCTTAAAGGGAAATATCGATGTTTCTGAAACCTAGACAAGAATAAATTACCAAGTGCCGGAAAATAAACCCAAACGAGCATTTAATACTTTAAGTTGAGTCAGGTATTGTCTTGGTGGTAATCTAATAGGCCTAAAGTGGCTGTTAATATCGATATATATATGCATATGACCCAGTCAGCTGAAGGTAACAAATTTACTAGCGAAACAGCCTACGTTCTAAATCATTTCACATCAAAGGGTTCGCGCAAAACTACGGCAAGTGTTTATATTCGTAATAACGCTTACGACAGTTTTGAACCTTTACAAAATTAAAGACCGGCTAGCGAACATAACTCCTGATGAAGTAACTATGACGTTGGTTTGATGTAATTAAACTAAATGTAAGCTCCAAACGGTTAATCGAACCACGTGATTGATCCTATATTCTTTGCATTTGTCTCGGATTAATCTAAAAATAGATTAATAGCCTGCGTAGGCTATTAGAGAAATACCCTGCTTTTTTACTGATAAGCGACCTCAGATTTTTTGCAAAAGTACTTTCGGAATATTGTATTCAACTAGTATATGAAAGAAAATAAAAAAAAGTTAAAATCTGTGACACGAAAAAACATCGATACCTACCTATAAAGAGGCTTTCTTTTTATTTTTTGATATGTAGGGAAGGTTCTGAGGAATTCCAGGTTATGTTTTGATGTCACGAAATTCGGTTGTCGACACCGCATGACCCAAAGTCAACGGAAGGTAACAGATTGACAAGCAAAACAGCCAGGGTCCTAAATCATGTCACACAAAATGGTAAGCGCAACATTTGTCTTCGTATTGACGTTTACCGCAGTTTTGGACTGATCTTTACAAGATTGAAAAACGGCTAGCAAACATTACTCCTGATGACGTAATGATGACGTTGGTTTCGGGAAATATATAGAGATAGATGGTTGGTGTCTTGATATCGCAAAGCTTTTCGGGCAAGGCGTAATAATTTACTTGGTGAGCCGAAGGCGAACCGGATGTATTCCGAAGCCGAGCCCGATGAATTTTTCCATATCAAGACACTAGCCGTCTATTCTATTTATCCTGTTACCATTCTTTAAAAATGTATTCGACCAAAAATGTCCATGATAAGTAAATGTTAGTTAACCTCTCATCGTCGCACATGTTGATATGACCCTGCTGAGGTGAGAGTATCGGGGCCGACACTTAATAGAACTCGCAAAATTTCATATAGAATTGGTAGAATAGGAACGGAAATAACAAGATTATCTATAACTCAAACCTTAAACAAAAAAGACTTACCTTGATTATCGAACATGAATTGCCTAGATTTATTATTTTGTGGCCGCCATCAAAGCGCAGTCGGTAGCTCGCCAGACTCCTCATCTTCAATCATGGGATGTCATGAGTTCGATCCCCGCCGCGGCAAATATTCTTTCCGACATTTGTCTCTCGCCGATGGGCGGATAACCGTAAACCTAAGTTGGATACCAGCTAGAGGCTAGGAAAGGATGAAGTGGTAGTACTGGTGTAAGAAATACCAGGCATCCATTGTTAGGTACTCAAGCCGCCGCGATATGACTGAAATACTGTTAAAAGCGGCGTTAAACCCAATTCAATCAATCAATTTATTATCTTGTCAATCACTCAACTAAAGTGTCGAAGCTTTTCTTACTAGTTCGTTGTTATGCAGCAAAAACAAAACCCAAAGTCAATGCCATCCTTATAGAATAACACTGGATTGACAGAGCTTGAGATTAGATCCCTAGCCGCGATTTCTACAGGTTTCTCACCCAAATAGTATCCAATCTTAATCCTCTAAACCTTTAATGTTTTAAATCCTGCTTTCTAAAGTTGTGTGTATGCTGCCATGAAATAAACAATGCCTGTGTCACGTATTACCTCATCCCCACTTCACCGATGTATAATTCGACCGATGAAAGTTGAGAGTCGAGTATAATGTTTTTATTTGAACATAACTTATAGCTGAGGATTTAAACATTTATCGTTTGAAAGTAAGGTTTTGAAAGCACCTACCACTGTAAAAAGAGTTCCGGTCGGTCACGTGATCAAGTGACACGATAAAGCAAATCACGTGACCATGTGACTTGAAATCAACAAATCTATTATACCCCCCTTTTTAGGCAGTATTTATGGAAGGTGACAGGATAAAAAATGAATGCGGGATTCCAACAGTTAAACGCACCGCGTGAATGACCAAAATACTTTGCAACTCTCTCTCTCTCTCTCTAATTAGATTAACAACCTACGTAGTCTATTAGGGGAATGCCCTGGTTTATTCAGATAAACGACCTTTGATATTCACAAATCTACTTTTTGAATAATTCATTGAAAAAGTATGTGAGAAGGAATAAGAATTATCAAAATCTGTGGCATGAAAAACCATCGATACCTACCTTTAAAAAAATACAAAACACCACATGCGGATGCATACGCTCAGTGGTGGTCGTACAAAGGGTATAATTAATTGGAAAATGAACGATTTCGACTAGACTGACCATAAGCATCTCTTTTCGCCCTACATACACTAGCGGACCAAAACTCTTTATACGATTGAGTGTCCAGACAACTATCGTGGCTTCCCTGTACATGTGAAATTGTTGGAAACTCGCGCATACTCACATATCATTTATCGTGAGTTTGTATGTGAGCGATCCATAAGTTAAAATGTGCACCGAATAAATATTTAGAACAGAATGACAATAATCATCTCTTATGGCTCTATAGATACTGGAAGGCTCAAAACTTTTTTTACGATCCGCGAGAGTTCTAAATGAAATGTGTGGCAGTCCAGAGAACTGTCTTAGCTTCCCCGCACATGTGAAATCGTTGGAAAAGTCACGCACAACCTCATATATCATTCTTCGCGAGTTTGTATGTTAAGATTATCATGTTAAGCAGATCACCTACATATACGGAGTTCTACCGCTGAATCGAAGGGTAAATTACAGGGTAGCCATAATCATGGTCTGGATCCAACCAGTTAACCTAATATTTATTCTCGCCGGATTAAATTGATCTGATTTGAAATAAGGGAAATTGAATTTTGTGACAATCCCTTGCTAGGTACAGGGGGGATTTTTATCCATATAGATAAGGTCTTTTTAGTGGGAAAAACGCTGACGAAAAGAGAAATACTGCTAAATGGATTCAATGCTAGGAAATTTTGGATATGACTATCTCACTGTCCGTAAGAACAATTGAGGCAAATGACATTAAATGAAAATGATCATCTAATTTCACGGCTTTCTTGCTCTTAAACCAAAGTTCTCTATTTTATCTTGAGAATCTACACTGAGGATTTAATTTTAGCACATTTTCAAGGCGACTTTTTGGAGAAAATTACGACCAAATTACCGATGTTATACATGTATATTTTATAATTCTCCTTAAAAATGTAGCTTAATTTTATTTATCATAACTTCAAATTGCGTTTCCTAAAACGCTCTGGTTACCAGAACAAAATGGGACCTCTTAGAAAAGGCTGACCATAGAATTTCCCAGTTTTTTTCGATAATATTACTTATGAATTAAAGATTTAACAGAAATTATTCAGCCTTTGCTTTTACTAACAAATGAAAAAGATCACATTTTCTTGTTATTCTGGTTATATCATTTCGGCCAATCTTTCGGTTAAAGAATCAACCAATTCCTACGCAATCTAACTTTCTCTCGCCTCTCAAGAAAAACAAACCTTTGGAAGCACTGTGATAAATTGAGGAATTTCTTGTCAAAAGCAAATCTTTCATTTTCCACAATGTTCTCTGCCAAGAAAGATAAAGATTTTCAAGCCTATACATGAAATTGCAACGTCTTTAAATTTGGACCTATCTAACGATAACTACGTATAATATTCTTATCCGTCACGCCAAAAGGGACCAAATGGGAAGTCAGGCTAATTCGTCCCTAATCAGACTGGCCATTGTCAAAACCTCGTTCCTTGCAGATTTTCTGAGTGGAGAACTTGGCGCCCTATTTTCCAGCTAATGAAAGATTACTATTAGTTTGATATTCAAATTCTGCCGACAGAGGAGAAGCTGCTCTCTAAGAAAGACTTAACTTCCTTTTACTAATGGTAGGTATCGATGTTTCGCAGGGTATTTCCCTAATAGCCTACGTAGGCTATAAATCTATTTTTAGATTAATCCGAGACAGTTGCAAAGAACGTGGTGCGCATAACCGTTGGAACATTGCATTTAGATTAATTACATCAAACAAGCGTCATCATTACGTCACCAGGAGTAATATTCTGTTAAGATCAGGCAAAAACTGTCGAAAGCGTTATTACGAATATAAACACTTACCGTAGTTTTGCGCTAACCCTTTCATGTGACATGATTAGGACATTGGCTGTTTCGCTAGTAAATTTGTTACCTTCAGTTGACTGGGTTATATGCAAATGAGGTAATTCGGTGTCGGCAGCCGAATTCCGTGATATCTAAAAATAACCTGGAATTCCGCTGAACCATTCCAATGTAACCACAAAATGCCAATTTAGGTCTTTTAGATTACCGACAGACAATACCTGTATTAAATATTCGTTTATGTGTATTTTTCGGCACTTGGTTTTTTTCTAGGTTTCAGAAACATTGATACCTCCCTTTAAAGGAAGGTATGGGGTTTTTCTGAAATCAAGATAAGAAAAATTTGCCAATTTCCGAAAAATAGGCCCAAACGAACATTTAATACTTAAATTTTGTCAGACTTTATCTTCCGGTTAATCTGTTAGTTTTAAAGTGTCTTTTTGTGGTTAAATAGGA
Organism: Fragum fragum; assembly: GCA_946902895.1. NCBI lineage: Eukaryota > Metazoa > Mollusca > Bivalvia > Cardiida > Cardiidae > Fragum > Fragum fragum. Next base: position 39,100,591 of record OX336378.1, on the reverse strand, counting down.
AAGACTCAGCGGAATTCCAAGTTATATTTAGGTATCATGGAAATCGTTTGTCGACACTCATTTGCATATGACCCATGGTCAACGGAAGATTACAAATTGACAAGCGAAATAAGCTATAGCCTAAAATGTCACATAAAATGGTTATTGTAAACTAGGGTAGGTGTCTACTATCGTTTGAACACTTACGACAGTTTTCGAATGATCTTCACAGAATTGACGTAACGTTAAAGTAGAATTAAGCAAATTCAAACTGAATGCGGGATTCCAGCGGTAATAAGCAACAAGTGAATGACCCAATATTCATTTCAACTGTCTCGGTTTAATCTAAAAATAGATTAAGAGCTTACGTATACCCCTGTTTATTCTGTTAAACGACCTCTGATTTTCGCAAAACTACTTTTCAGGATATTCCATTAGTGTAATAGTGTAACCAATGAAAATTTTGGACATGTTAAAACACCGATGCCTACCTTTATGGCCATATCTGTCCCCAAAATACTCAAACAAAATATAGAAGAACAACAGCTGGTCACAGTCATGTGACAAATGCCCCCAAAGGACAGGGTCAATCATGTGGCACTTTGATTTGTTTTGTAAACACTAACAAATGCATTTGTGATCTATACGTCTGGGTTTTTAATAAATGAAATTTTAATACATATAATAATTTCTATAATTACAGAATGAAATCGATATATGCATAATGGACGGATTTTTCTGAGGTCAAACGTAGGTCAACGGTCAAAGTCACTGGGTCAAGGTCATGTAAAGTGGTCCACCCAATGAAGCATCTGTCAAAATATGGAAGCAATCCATTGAAGAATAAGAGAGTAAATACAATTTAACCATTCCGGACGCAATTTAACCATTCTGGACGCCCCTGTGATCCCAGATTGTGACCTTGACCTTTGAGATAGGAACCTGGATCTTTTTCGCGACACGTCGTCTGAAGGTGGTGAACATTTGTATGAAAGAAATTTGTACCTGCGTGCATGATTTTAGAAGTTAAAGAGCGGACACGGCAAAAATTGCCGTTTCTTTTACCTTTGATCCCAGATTGTGACTTTTACCTTTGAGAGAGGAACCTGGGTCTTTTCCGCGACACGTCGCCCGAAGGTGGTTAGCATTTGTATATAGGAAATTTGTACCTGCGTGCATGATTATAGAAGTTACAGATCGGACACGGCAAAAAGTGCCGTTTTTTTACCTTTGACCCCAGATTGTGACCTCGACCTTTAAGATAGGAACCTGATTCTTTTTCGCGAAACGTCGTCTGATAGCGGTGAACATTTGTATGAAAGAAGTTTGTACCTATACGTGCATGATTATAGAAGTTACGGAGCGGACACGGCAAAAAGTGCCGCTTTTTTACCTTTGACCCCAGATTGAGACCTTGACTTTGAGATAGGAACCTGGGTCTTTTTCGCGGCACGCGACAGCGGTGAACATTTGTGCGAAGTTATATTGAAATCCACTATTGTATGTAGAAGTTACAGAGCGGTCACGATAGTGGGACGGACGGACAGACGGACAGTTCGGTTAGTATATGCCTCCCTTTGGGGGCATAAAAACTTACTTTGGGCCAAGAGCATAAAAAATAAATAAATATGACGATTGAAATTCTTAGATTTAAAGAATTCTACAACATAAGCTTACAATTCATGAGAAAGTTTCGAAATTTTTAACCACAATTTAAGGTTTGTTTGCATTAAACTATGACGTCAATGATGACATTTTTACTTCGCTAGCCATTCGAAAAACAAGCTCTGTCACGGAGATTAACGAAATCGTCCGTAAAGTTAAGTAATCAATCTTCATCACTGCTTATAAATTTTCAGTGATGAAGATAAGCGAGTGTTTCCGGTGCAGAATCTGGTACATTCGACTCGCACGAGTTAAAATCTGTCAGAAAAACTAAAAATTCTCTTTCAGAGACCTGTACCCGTACCCTTCTTTTGTATATCGATATTAAAGGGAGGTATCGAAGTTTCTGATACCTTGATAAGAAAAAAATAGATAAATAGCCTACGTAGGCTATTAAGGAAATACCCTGCTTTTTTCTGATAAGCGACCTAAGATTTTAGCAAAAATTCTTTTCGGCATATTGTATTCTATTGTATACGAAAGTAAACAAAATAATTAAAATCTTTGACATGAAAAAAACATCGATACCTACCTTTAAAGGGAGGTATCGAAGTTTCTGAAACCTAGATAAGAAAAAATTATCAAGTGCCGAAAAATACTATCAAACGAACATTTAATACCATAAGTTGAGTCAGGTATTGTCTGGTGGTAATCTAATAGGCCCAAAGTGGCTTTTTGTGGTTATATCGGAAAGGTTCAGCAAAATTCCAGGTTATTTTTAGATATAACAACATTCGGCTGACGACATCGAATGACCTCATTTGCATATGACGCAGTCAACTGAAGGCAAAAAAAATTTACTAGCGAAACAGCCAACGTCCTAATTCAGGTCACATGAAAGGGTAAGCGCAAAACGACGGTAAGTGTAAATATTCGTACTAACACTTACAACAGTTTTGGACTTTAAAGACCGGCTAGCGAACATAACTCCTGATGACGTAACGATGACGTTTGTGTGATGTAATTTAAACTAAATTCAAGGTTACAACGGTTATTCGCACGACGTGAATGATCATACAATCTTCGCAACTGTCTCGGATTAATCAAAAAATAGATTAATAGCCTACGTAGGCTATTAAGGAAATACCCTGCTTTTTTCTGATAAGCGACCTCAGATTTTAGCAAAATTCTTTTCGGCATATTGTATTCAAATAGTATACGAGAGTAAACAAAAATAATTAAAATCTTTGACATGAAAAAAACATCGATACCTACCTTTAAGAAGGCTCCTATTTGCCTTAGGGACCAAATACACGATATATTTTTGGAACGGGGACTTTAAGAATATTATAAGCTGTAAATATGTTTAGAATTAATGCAATGTTATAGAATTAATGCAATGAAACAATTTTGAGTATTGGGTTGCTAGAGTTCTGTCAATGATTTATGTTAAGAATTTTTGAATGTTTGAATCAATGGTATTTCTAATTTCCCCGTATTTGGCACAGAAAGAAAACAGTATATACTTATCAATAGGTCTACAAAGGCACGCACGCGTATTTATGTCAAATTCCATACCTTACCTTCGTTTTAAGTAAAAATGTGTCACCTTTCCTCAGATCTATAAGCGTATACTTCTTTTGCTATAATTCATACACCGATTTGATAACTGTCTACTATAAACCGTACACCGGTAAAAAGGATTTGATCTAAATATTTCGAATACTAATAATTATTTGGAAGTAAAACTACGTATGAAAGGTCTTGAGACCCAAAAGAAAGTATATCAAAGCAAATTGTTGGTCTGGACAACAATAGAGTTATGAAATATGAAAATTTGGAATTGATCTGATAGAAGGCTAAGAAAATATCAATGATTGGGTAGTTCACTATCCTCCTTTCTGTGGCAGAAACAATTTCTTCGTCGTTTACCATAGTCACAAATATTACCGAATACTTAAGTGATGTAAGTTCTTCATTCACTAAAAAACACAAAGATTACAGGGATAGCAGCTGGAGGCTAGAAAAGGATGAAGTGCTGTCAGGAATACCAGGAATCCATGGTTAGGTTGTCCAGCCGCCGCGATATGACTGAAATACTGATAAAAGTGCCGTTAAACCCCAATCATCATTAATGGACAACTTGCTATATCTCGCTTGTTGTATGTGGATGTATTAAATGTGTAGTTTTCGTTATTGTACAAGTTTCATTGTTATATACATTTTTCATTGGGTCAATTGTCTGATTTCAGTTCTTTTAGTCCTTTAATTTGTATAGAATATGCCCAATTCTAGCCCGTTGGTGGAAATGCAAGATTTTTGTGGCAAACTTGGAAACGTTTCAAGACAGGAGAGCGGGCTAGCTTAGGAATTAGATCTAATTGTAGGGAATTTTAAGCAAATACAAAATATGGTTATCAATAATCCTTGTATCCAAAACCTAATGTGGCCATCTCAGACTTTTGCTGAAAAGCATCACAAACGCTAATATACAGAGCCATCTAGATAAAAATTAGAATTTGATAGTGGCTTTGGGTTTGAAATAATAGTTTTTTCAGTGTTATCTGTGCTTGAGTAATGCTTGATGGGGAGTAGTTATATGCAAAAGGTAAAATCCGAGGGTTGAGCTCGAGGATTTCGCTTTGCATATAACTCCTGCTAATCAAGCATTTTTCAAGCACACATAACTCCAAAAATACTATTATATCAATTATAACAAGATATTCGTCCACATTATACCTTTATTCTATTGTTTATCCATAAAAATAACGCACGAAATAAAGATTTTGATCTTGGGAGAATTTCACTGATTTCATGAATATTTATGAGATGTTGTCTTGAAAATTCTGAATAACAATGAGGTGACTTTCGTGAAGTCATATGTTCATTACTATTTACACGGCATATACATGACATGTAATGGATTGGATTTTAGATAAAACGGTGGCAAGTGATAATCTTCTTTTTTTCGAAATGTAAGTAAAATCATAGGGTTCTTAGACTGAAAATTGACTTAACTCTTATTTGTCGGAAATACTATTTGTTTGCGTTTAAGACATGAGATTCTATTTATAAACGAATTTGCATATGTTAATATTGTTGAGATCAAATCTACCCGTCTCTGAAAAAAATGTCGCCATATTGTTCAGTCTATGTAGTTTATTTTAGCTCGGTTATTTTAGGACAACCGTAGTTTAGAAAACATTATGGCATGGATTAGTGGTGATTTAGTGATATTCTTATAAATGTTTAAGATTGATCGGTAAGTAAATGCTTACCGGTTATATTTACATTGGTATTTTACGACCCATTCGACGGTATACTGTCGATAGATTTGTCGCCGTACTGTAGACTTAGACACAGGCATATTTGAAAGTTAAGTAATCGGCAACAGTCGTTTGAATCTTTGAAGAATCGACAAATGAAACATGTATATTACATCATAGACCCTCATTTATACGTTTATAACAACGTATTCGAAAGCAGAATGTTTACATAAATATTTCCTCATTCATATGCATGCTTGGAGAGGGGCGGAGCTCTCTCACCAACGTTATCTTTACACACGGCGCATAGAGCTTTTATCGCGAATAAAGTTATAAGTAATTTCTTCTTTATTTATATATGCGTTTTATGCTATCGTGTTATAATGTCCAATAATTGTGACAATCTTCGCAAATATCTAAATATTATGAAGCTGTTGGACCCTTATATACATATATCTGGTGGGATCTGAGGTAGTACTGAGAGTTCTTTCAATTAACATCCCATGCTGTGTCAAACGACTCTATTAATTAACGCAATTTCAAAAACTAAACTTGTTTAATCAAAATAACCAATTACTTTTCAGGGGGGCCTAATGATTTTGGCATTTCCTCTTTTAAAAACTTACAAAATGCATCGGTATGCACAGTTGAATGCACTCTCATATTTTCGCATTTGATTGGTTTATATGCATAACCTCTAGGTACGTTTTATAACTTCTATTACCTCTTAGTGACAAATACTAGAAACATTCTTAACAATTTACCGATCGAGACTGTCAGTCAAAGGATCAATCGGCCAATTAAAATATTCATTTGGACCCGTAGTGAACTTTGAACTCAAACAATTATGTGAAGCATTTTTTGGTTTGGCCACCTAACTGTCGTAACTACAGCTTATTCAACCTATAGTTACGATGTTTAATTTACCAAGCAATTATCTTGCATTTTGGTTACATGTTACTGACAAAAATTTGGTAAAAAAACGCTGTTTAATAAGTGGATTTTATCCGTAATAGTTTAGTGAATGCAATAGTCTTGTAGAATTCAGCGCCGCCGTCATAGCGCAGTCGATAGCGCGTCTACGGACTCCTAATCTTCAATAATGGGATGCACATATCCTTTCCGACATTTGTCACTCACCAATGGGTAAACCTAGGCGAGATAGCAGCTGGAGGCTAGGACATGATGTAGTTGTTGTACTGGTGTGAGAAATACCAGAAATACATTGTTAGGTGCTCCAGCCGCCACGATATCACTGAAATACTCTTAAAAGTAGCGTCAAACCCCATTCAATCAATCAACCAGCACCTTCAGTCAAATTCTAGGGACAAAAATGAACAGAACTAGGGGAGAATGTTTATTGCTACATTAAGTTTGTAAATGAATAACAAGATTCTGAGGGCCTGATATGTTCTACTGGCTATAAGTTTTCCGTAGAAGTAATCTGATATTTAGTTAATTGCTAAAAGAATGCATAAAATGAAAATAATGATTTTGAGTTTATCTCCTTTATTATTTTGAGCAACTTTCCTTAAGGCCCCCTTTCCCGCTTTACATGACGGGTCCACTCCTTTTCCATAAAGTTTCCTTATGAACCTACAACCATCCTGTGAATTTTTCAGCAGAAACCATAATGATTGTGGACTTTATCAGGTAAGCGAGACTGCTATGAGTGAAAATCTACAAGGTCCCTTTTCCTTTGGTTTCAGATGGATCCACTTCATTTCCGAAAGAAACTTTTATTACGACCCTACTATCGTCTTCTTAAATTTTGAAGGCAATGTGATAATAATTTTGGACTTCATCGCATAAACGAGAATATTTTGAATGATAACCTGAAGGGCCCCTTTTTCTGTGTTTCCAATGCCACAATTATTCCGAACACCTTTTAAACGTACACGCCCGGTAATCTCGGGCTCCATCTCTTTTTGGAGAACAGTGCAAAATGGAGACAATGATACTTCCGATATGGAGCCAAGGACCGGAACTGAACAGAAAAGGTAAATAAAACAGTGCACCTCGCGTACAATTCGATCTCCTATTAACATATTATACATTTTCCCAAAACGTCCAGAGTTTCATACCACATAGAAATGATTGTATTATCCGTTGGCGGTGACAGATTTCAAAAATAATTCCGTTTGTGAATAGAAACTTGAATCAAAGTTTGGACATCGGACCCGATCAAACACGAAAATGCGTGTTGAAATCGTTCAAATCCATGTAATCAACAGTTCTAAAAGATTTAAGTGGCAATGACTGTGAAATGAATGATAACGTGTTGATATAAAATAATGTTACCACAAAGAACTGCGTTTTTCCTACTCCTTTTGCGAATTGTCTCAGATGAGAAGGAGACCAGGATGATGTGCGGGAGACAAGAATCAGAGGGAGAGGCGATGCATATATAAATGTAATGTAAAACTTCAAATAGAACCCCATAATCTTATGTAACCCCAGCCCCTCTTCGGACGTCAAAGCCGACCCTTTTTGTATGATTTTCGGAAAACTTATAACCTGTAATTAACCCCAATCCCAAACAAATCAATGCCACAATGAATTCAATAGAGGGCGAATGTAACTGTTCTAAACCAAATGTCCCTTTTTGTGATGGTTCATGCTTAGAGGTCAAAAGGTTAAAAAAAAAAAACAACTTCACTGCTTAAATTAAAACACCGTGAAATTGACAATTTTCGGATGATTTGGGAATTATTTCGGAATGAAATTGAATGAGTGGGAGGAGCGAGTTTTGAATGAAATTAAAAGTATGTAATCCAAGATCGCTAATTTCGTCCAATTTGCGATATTCTTACTCAGACGCTTTAAAACCCACAACTGCCAGTAAAAATTGTGGAAAATTGTTATCGATTTGAATGAAATACTGCGCATTTTGGACGGTTGTTAAATGTTTTTGAACTATTTTGAGCGTTTTTAAATGGTTTGAGTGAGTGTTTGGAATGAATGATTGGAGCGCTGTGTGAGTGATTTTGAATGGTTTTGATCGATGTAAATGTCAATTTCACGATGTTACTAACTGTGTACTATGTATAATGTACATGAACCACCTGCTCTTTGCAGTCGAAGTAAATCTTCGTACCCCCCCCCTTTTTTTCCGTCTTAACATCTGTAGCCTGTAATTAACACTCACCCCTTTTAAAGAAGCGTGAAAATTCTAATAAACCACCGGTGTTGTTATAGAGCTTTTACAACGTATAAGGCACAGAACGTCCTTTATTGCAGATCTGAACTCCTTTCGCTATACATATTTCTAACAACCTAGCGTATTTTTTCAAATTTTGTGATGACCTGAATTCTCAAATTAGCTATTTGTTTTACTTTGATAATGTTTTGTTAGAATAGATTTACAAAAATTATTACGCGCTCACTTTATATTCACCATTGTGGCCCGGTAAGTCAGTTTGGAAAAAGGAGAAAAATATAGACCAGATATAATATTACTGTTCTAGAGAGTCTGAGAGACACATTTACTGTGTAAAAGGGAAAGAAAAAGTGTCCTGTAATATGCATAAAGTTACAATCCTAGAAAATCATTCACTGTATTCTTTTATATGCATCGCCTCTCCCTCTGATTCTTGTCTCCCGCACCGCATCCTGGTCTCCTTCTCATCTAAGAAAATCCGCAAAAGGGGTAGGAAAAACGCATTTCTTTGTGGTAACATTATTGTATATCAACACGTTATCATTCATTTAATAGACATTGCCGCTTAAATCTTTCAGAACTGTTGATTACATGGTTTTGAACGATTTCAACACGTATTTTCGTGTTTGATCGGGTCCGATGTCCAAACTTTGATTCAAGTTTCTATTCACAAACGGAATTATTTTTGAAATCTATCACCGCCAACGGATAATATAATCATATGTGGTATGAAACTCTGGACGTTTTGGGAAAATGTATAATAGGTTAATAGGAGATCGAATTGTACGCGAGGTGCACTGTTTTATTTACCTTTTCTGTTCAATTCCGGTCCTTGGCTCCATATCGGAAGTATCATTGTCTCCATTTTGCACTGTTCTCCAAAAAGAGATGGAGCCCGAGATTACCGGGCGTGACGTAGGTATCGATGTTTTTTTCTTGTCACAGATTTTAATTATTTTTATTTTTTCTCATAAACTTTTTGAATACAATATGCCCCAAAGTAGTTTTACAAAAATACGAGGTCGCTTATCAGGAAAAAGTTGGGTATTTCCCTAATAGCCTACGTAGGCTATTAATCTATTTTTAGATTAATCCGAGACAGTTACGAAGATTATAGGGTATTCACGTGGCGCGAATAACCATTGGAACCTTGAATTTAGTTCAAATTACATCAGACCAACGTCATCGTTACGTCATCAGGAGTAATGTTCGCTAGCCGGTCTGTAAAGATCAGTCCTTCCATGTGACATGATTTAGAAGTTGGCTGTTTCGCTAGTAAATTTCTTACCTTCATTGTTTAGGGTCATATGCAAATGAGGTCATTCGATGTCGACAGCCAAATTCCGTGATATCTAAAAATAACCTGGAATTCCGCTAAAACTTTCCGATATAAGCACAAAAAGCCACTTTAGGTCTATTAGATTACCACCAAGACAATACCTGACCTAACATAAGGTATTAAATGTTCGTTTGAGTCTATTATTCCGCACTTGATATTTTTTTCTTATCCAGGTTTCAGAAACATCGATACCTCCCTTTAAAGGTAGGTATCGATGTTTTTTTCATGTCACAGATTTTAATTACTTTTATTTCCTCTCATATACTATTTGAATACACTATAACGCAAAGTATTTTTGCAAAAATTGGAGGTCGCTGATCAGAAAAAAGCAGGGTATTTCCCTAATAGCCTATGTAGGCTATTAATCTATTTTTAGATCAATCCGAGACAGTTGCGAAGAATATAGGACATTCACGTGGCGCGCATAACCGTTGGAACCTTGCATTTCGTTAAATTACATCAAACCAACGTCATCGTTACGTCATCAGGAGTTATGTTCGCTAGCCGGTGTGTAAAGATCAATCCAAAACTGTCGTAGGCGTTATTATGAATATAAATACTTACCGTAGTCTTGCGCTTGGCCTTTCGTGTGACATGATTTAGGACATTGGCTGTTTCGCTAGTAAATTTGTTATCTTCATTTGACTTTGGGTCTTATGCAAATGTGGTCATTCGATGTCGACAGCCGAATTTCGTGATATCTAAAAATAACCTGGAATTCCGCTGAACCTTTCCGATATAACCACAAAAAGCCACTTTAGGTCTATTAGATTACCACCAAGACAATACCTGACCTAACTTAAAGTATTCAATGTTCGTTTGAGTATGTTTATCGGCACTTGGTATTTTTTTCTTATCTAGGTTTCAGAAACATCGATACCTCCCTTTAAGAGTATCCAATAAAACTTTGGACTTTATTGTGTTAACGAGGACATTTCAATCAATCATGTTCTCATAAAGCTTCTTTTCCCGTGATACTTTTTGACCTTACCCATTTTAAAAAGAATCAACCCATAGGTTCATTCTGTAAAAGTTTGAAGAGAATTCGATGAAAACTATGGACTACATGGTGTTAACAAAGATTATGTAATAGAAGTTCCATAAGGACCCTTATTTCCATGATTCTTGACTGATCAAACTCAATTTCAAAAAGACTCACCCTAATGATTATTCTGTGAAATCCGCTGAAATATGGGGACGTCATTGTGCTAACTAGAACGTTTAATAAAAGTTTCATAGGGCCCTTTTTTCACATGATACTTGACGGATTGTACCCAATTTCATAAAGAAGCATCCTTATGATTGTACAATCTGAAGTTTGAAGTGAATCTTGTGAACCTAAGGACATCATTGTGTAAACTAGAATATTTAGATATTTTTTTTCCATAGGGCCCCTTTTCTTGTGATACTTGACGGTCAGTTTCACCGTCAAAGTCAACAATCGTAATGATGGTACTGTCAGTCTGAGAAATCTGGAATTAATTGTGTTAATGAGAGTTTTTATTGAAATTTTCACATGGCCCCTTTTCCCGTGATATTTGACGGATCAGATTAACTGTCAAAATCATTAATCGAAATGATGGTACAAACAATCTTTGAAACCTGACTTAATTGTGTTCATGGTGTTTTTTAAAGTGAGATATCGATGTTTCTCAAACATTGATAAGAAAAATTTGCCAATTGTCTAAAACTACGCTTAAACGGACGCTTAACACTCATATTTGAGTCAGATATTGTCTTCACTGTAATCTGATAGGCTTAAAATGGCCCTTTTTAGTCGTATAAGAAGGATTCAGCGGAATTCAAGGTTATTTTTAGATATCACGGAATTCGGTTATCAACACCGCATAACCTCATTTACAACGACCCAAAGTCAATGGATGGTAACAAGTTGACAAGCGATTTACCAACGTCCTAAATCACGTGACATTAAATGGTTAGCACACAATACTACGGTAAGTGTGTATATTCGTATTGACGTATTCGTATTTCAAAAAGGAACAATTCTAATGGATTAAAAGTCAATCTTAGATAGTTCAAAAAGAATCAATGAAAGCAGTGGACTGAATGGTGTCAAGAATTTTGTACTAAGATTCTCATTAGGCCCCTTTTCCCGTGAAACTTAACAAATCAGACCCAACTCCTTATGGTCGTACAATCGTTCTAAAGGTTGATTTGTTTGTTTGATTGGGGTTTTACGCCGCTTTCAACAATCTTTCAGTTATATCGCGACGGCTGGAGCACCTAACAATGGGATCCTGGTATTTCTCACACCATTACATCCTTTCCCAGTGGGATCCTGGTATTTCTCACACCAGTACTACCATTACATCCTTTCCCAGCAGAAAATCTGTTTTAGAGCTGTTGTAATTATGTTAACGAGGGTATTTTTGATTAAATTATTGTAATTCCTCTTTTCCATGATACTTGGTGGATTAGACAGAATTTGTAAAGGAACCATCATAATGACGGTACAATCATTCTGTGAACGTTTCAAGAGAATCTGATTAAAACTGTGACTTTATTGTGGTACAAGGATTTTAAAATAAAGATTTCCTAATGCTTCTTTCCTGTGATACTTGACGGATCAGGTCTACTGTCATTATATATCAATTATTGTTAGGATGGTAAAATCATTCTGTGAAAGTTGAAGAGAATCCGATGATAGCTGTGAACTCCAGAGTGTTAACGAGGATTTTTTTTACATTTTAATTAAACCCCCTTTCCCAAGTTTCTTGACGAATCACACCAAATTTCGAAAGGAAAGATTATTTTGATAGTACAATAATTCTGTAAATGTTTGAAAGAGAATCCGATAAAAATTGCAGGCCGTAGAGTGTCAAAAAGAAGAAGCTAACGGATGGACGACTTGCCGGTCGGACGCAAAAACGCCATCGCTATAGCTCTTCAAACAGTATGATAAGTATTATTCGTTTCATACCTCCACGAAAACAAAAGTATTTCCTTCATTTCTTATCTCTCGATTACATCAAGCGAAAAAAAAACCTAAATGCTTTACGAATTTCGACACATTTTTTGTGTGGAACTATTTCGTGCGGAAGCATACAACGTAGTTGCGTGAAATGAAGTAAACGAGCTTACATAAACGAGTGAAAGGCGAGTTGAATTCTCGAGACCTGGTGAAAACAGACTTTGCGGGATGGGTGACTTATCATCTTGTTAAAAAATGGTGATGTTAGCTCTACCAGGGACATAAACATATATGCGAGATATTGTACTCTCAAGGACACAGTCTCTTTATAAGCCAGAACTGATTTGGTATTTCAAATTGATATTGATTGAAATACCGGATTTATTTAAGCAGTCATCTTACATCAGATAAAAAGTAGATCTTGCCAAGATCTACGATAAGATTTATGAAATTCGGTATTCAATGAACATTGCTTTCTCTTAATATCCAAATGTGACTCATTTTGCTGAAAATCGACGAACTATTTAATACTTAAAAATGGATTTTATAATACATAGGAATATAAATACAGACCCTTTCTTTTGTTTCGTAGTCCAAGCCTATTTTTGTAACGGAGTAAATGTAATATTGTATAATACAAAGAAATATAACTACAGACTCCTTCTTTTGTTTTGTAGTTCAAGCTTATTTTTGTAACGGAGTAAATGTATTATTGTTTCGATAAACATTAAAAAAAATTAACAAGCAATAGACATGCGAACATAATAAAAGTATGCAGTGACCATTGGAATGGTACTCTACGATAGAGGTTTTTAAGTATTAACGGAAATAATAATTACACGTTAATCTTTAGAATCGGAGGAAATCGACGAAAGCATCTCGAATTGCCTTGAACCTTTCTCGAAATTCAAGCAAATGTGAGTATTTTAATGTCAATGTGTAATAGACGGGCGGACAGATAGACGAATTAATGGATGGATTGATGGAAAGCTGGACAGATAGAATTGATAGATTAATGAGTGAAAGATAAATGGGTGGGTAGGTCTGTGGGCGGAGAGATTGATGGAAAATCGCATTTAGAATTAATTTTATAATTTGTACCAAATATTTAATTGTTGTTATCAGTGTCACTTACAGGAATTCGCAGAATCAGATCCACGTTGTCATTTCCTTAAAAACTCATTATCTCTTATCGAAATAAGTTAATATGTCTGCGCTAAATGTAACACCTCATCATTAAAAGACTTGCCTTTTAGCACTCACATATGGCACGTGCTATTAACACAACTTCTTATATGTGGCTTTAGCCAGCTGTCGTTTCAAAGGATTTCCAAGGATAATGTTATGCGAGTTCGTTATAACAGTCTATATGTCATATTTAACATGTGCAGGAAATAAAAAATCAGACTAGTCTGATCATAAATACCACTTTCCGCTCCACACATACTGACGGACAAATACTTTAAGCGATTAGCGTTTACGCTTATCCAGACAACACAAGGTTTTAGTTTTCCGCATTTGACAAAGTATTGGAAATGTCATGAACAGGCTAATGTTATTAAGTTTTAAACAAAATAGTTTTGTAATTAGAATAAAACTTTCTATCAATTCTGTAAACTATTATGCGATGATAATGTATAAGAAAAGAGAAATCCAGAGATTGAATGCAACATTGCATCGAAGGCTGAACGTCCCCCTGTATTAATGCATTTAAGTTTGATTTAACGGTTCTTTTGATATGCTTGCAGGTGACAGGCGGAAAGAAATATCTTTCAGGTTATTACCGAAACTGAACACAGCTAGATAATAATTGGTTTCGACTTACTGCAGACACTTGTATTGTTCGCTTGAATTTGGTTTTTCCTAGTGAAGTAATGGATGAGTCAAATAAAGACTTTGTAATGCACCCCAAAACTATGTTTGGGGGGTATATGGGAGTCAGCTTGGTCAGCCCGTCGGTCCGTCCGTCTGTCTGTACCTTTTTCGTGTCCGATCAATTTCTCGCCAACTATTGGACGGATTTTATTCTTATACATTATCATCGCATACTGATATAATCAGTATCAAGAAGAGATGTTCATTTTCTATTTTGGTTACGGTCCATTGACTTTTGACGGAGTTATGATCCTTTGATGAAAATTCGTGTCCGCTCAAGTTCTCCTTAACCATTGGACGGATTCGATTCAAATTTCACAGAAAGACTCAGTATAAGCCAGACATGTGCATTATTGTCATGGTCCATTTATTTTTGACTGATTTATGGCCCTTTAATTAAAAAGTCCATTTTTAGTTACGGCCCTTTGGCGGATAGCTTTGGTGAGTATACCCCTCCCTCCTATAGAAACACAAAAGACACACACAACAAAATTAATTAAAAAATCAATCTCAAGGCTCGGAAGCTTAAAGAATATGACGATTGAAATAAGAGGGGAAACATTTACGCAAAAAAGATCTGTCATTGAATGACAATCTTTTATAGATTTTGCTGTCTTAGGTGTAAATATTAACTGTTTAAACATTTTGGAGGAAAAAGAATCATTATTGCAATTACTTACCGGGTGCGTTCTTATTGTCTCTCTTGTATTGCTTATATTTAGTACTTGAAATTTTTTCGTATAATGGTTGTCATATTTGTTCACAATGTATTTGATGCTCACTTTTTTAAGTCAATAGTTATTATTGTTCAGTTGGATAAAAGTAGGTTAAAACAGATTTTTAAACAAAAACACAAGTTTAAGGTGAGAGCTTATTTTTGTCCAACGGCTTAAATTTTAAAAAAAGTATATTCAGAAACAATTTGGCAGAAATGAAACAAATTTCATAAAACTGTTGCGTTAGTGATTCTTTTTCAAATTCTTTGAAGGCAACTTACACTCCTATTTCTCAATCAATGCAAGACCGCTAAACCGAGATATCTACATGGATTACTTTATCACAGAAGCCAAGTCAAAGGAAGAGTCGGTCGGTTCTTTGTGATAACCCAAAACCTTTGTTCTCCGAAGCTTGTATGGACCTAAAAATGGATCGCAAACAGTAACGTGTTCAACGCAACAGTACTTGTGTATGATACAGCTTGTGAAACAACAATCAAAGTTTCTTGTGTTTTATAGAATACAGTGGAAGATATCTTATGTTTGAAAATACAAGAGATTTAGGAAATATGTGCATGACTAAAAGAAACATGCTAAAACAAGTTTCACAGTTCTTCATTCAATTGAACTATTGTCAACAAATACTATGAGAGGAAAGCTACAAATACAAAAAAAATGGATAAAGAAATCGTATTGGGACGATCCAATAGAAGAAAATAACATTTTAACTAATACTATTTTCAAAGAAGATTTGCTTAGAATATCAAATCTTCAAATTCAATGATACGTCTCGATTGAAGGAGAAGAAGCGTCGAGTAACCTAATTTTGTGACGCTTCTGCTAGAGCATAATCAACAAATATTTATCTCGAACAACAAAAGGATGACGAGAGAAAATCAGAATTGATATTTTCTTAGATACTCATTACTCCTATATCTGGACAAACTAAACCAGGATTTGACTTGATGGCCTTACTCATTGGAGTGAGGAGCTTGTCATTTCTGAAGAAGCAACTACATTTTGAGATTAAAAACACCCGTCTTCACAGAATTACAGTGTGGGATTAAATGGATATATGCAACAAAACACCCAAATGTACTTTTGTCTAACGGGCTTAAAGAGAAAAGGGCACCAAAGACATAAAAGCGGCTCTAAATTATGAAAGAAATAATTTGGCTACCAGTTTTCAAATTTCTAACTGTAATGCTTTAGGGCATTTGAAAGGTGGTGATTGAGCTGATCTTTTCATAAAAATGACTGTTTCTAACTTTTAAGAAAGAAAGAAAAAAAAGAAAAAATAATTCGCGTTACGACATGCCAAATAAGTCTACAAAGTTGAACCCGAATGGAACCGGAATTCATCAGGCAAATCCGTTATCTGTTTATATCATGGCTAGCAATTCAGTGGTTGTCCAAATTATCCGAAGACTAGGGAGCTCATTGTACAAATTCTGATGTTTCAACGTAGGGCATAGGAAATATAATGAATATAGTTCCTGGTGAATCTAGTAGATTCAACACAAAGAAAGAATTTTTATCGTTAAAAAGACATTAAAAACTATGGAAAAGCAGTTGTTTTCATTTACCTAATTTTAATGAAAATATGTAAAAATCCCCATAAACACTATACTGCACCAAAGGACAATCCAACAGATCTATCTAGTCGTAGACGTGACCTGAAAGTTCTTTCTTGTTGCATGGGCACAACAAACAAAAAGTGACTAAGAAATTGACACATACCATATAGAAGAAGGTGACGATAATGAGACAGCGGAAGTCAAAGTGGTAGAGCAGAAAATATGGGAAGTATTTTTACACTAAACAAAGATGAATTGCCCAAAACAGGGACACATTTCAACCAATCACCCCTTGGTATAGATATTTATAGATACTCTACGGCTACTGAGCTCTTTACTAAGCTCATTTGGTCATGTGATTCATCGTAAACTACAGGATAAGAAGTATATTGTCAACTATCCAACCACAGAGGAATTGTATCAAGCTGAGCAAAACTTATGGGAATTTCTGAAGTCAATGAAGAAACAAAGGGAATAATAACAATTCGATATCTACATAGACGAGAATGGCATCTTACACTGTAAGGGTAGAATAGAAAATGCATGTCTGTCACAGTCATCAAGAGTTCCTACCTTACTTCCACTTGACAGTTAACTTACCAATCTAATCGCTAAAAAGTTCATAGACAAAACACTCATTGTGAAGTTTCTCAAACTCACCTAAAATGCAAATGTTGGATTTCTAGCGGTAGTTTAAAGGATTTTACGTTCATATCGTGTTACAGACGATTAGAAGGGGGGGGGGGCATTAAAAATGCCAAAGTTGCTTCAGTTACCGAAGATACATTTATCAACGCCGTTCTCTTATACAATACTAGACTAACTCAGACCATTATTTGTGAAAGAAGAGAAAGTTAAAAAAAAGGTTTGAATTTGCCTTTTTACCTGCATGGCCACAATCATGTGCAATTCATCTAGAGGTAGTATTTGACATGTCAACTAGTGCTTTTTAAGACTTCTCTGGTCAGATTTATTTCATGTAGAGGTACTGCACAGTTAACAGTGTCTAAACACTTCAAATGAAGTAACGAAACGTTAAACCGAGTTTTAGAAGAAAACGCTGAAAGCGGGGACATTGATTATTATATATCGAACTCAGGAATACAAAGGAAATTATTCCATAGCTCACACATGGATCGGCGGATTCTATGAGAGACTTGTGTATAAAAAAATCTATTAGAAAGACCATCGGTCAAATATTGCTCGATAATGATAAGCTACAAACTGGGCTGTGGTTAACTCTAGACGATCTAAGACCATTAGTGTACGAAGGAAATGGTATGAACTCTACTATTCCCACACGTTTTCTGTGTTCAATTCCAGGAACTAGTTCACCGGAAGAGAAAAATATCGATGACAATACATATGAACAACCACAGGGATTACTAGACAAATTACAATCAAGTTATTTTGGAAGAAAGTAAAAAATCTGCTCGAACATTTTTGGAATAATTGGCGCCAAGAGTACTTGGAAAGTTTGCGTTAGCGAATTTGAATTCTTTGTTAGAATTTGATTAAACGCCGCTTTTAACAATTATTTTTCAGTTTTATCACGGCGGCTGGATTACCTCACAATGGATTCCTGGTATATCTCGCACCAGTACCACCAAAACATCTTTTCCTAGCCTCAAGCTGCTATCCAACTTTGGTTTACGGTTATCATCCCATTGGTGAGAGACAAGAATGGGTATGTGCTGCCGTATTGGATCGAACCTATGACTTTCCCATGATTTGAAGATTTAGAGGTTGATGCGCTATCAACTGCGCTATAAACGGCGCCATTAGCAAGAATATAGCTTAACAACTCAAATTATAGAGGAACCGGCGAATTGGTACAACAGTGAACTTGGTCAAAAGCACGGAAGGCCAGATTAAATCTGCTCATGTAAGAACGCAGTTTGGCAAAGGTCTTGGCAGGCGGGATAATCGATGTCGGGAATCGATTGCCCCTATAATGAAATAATGATGAATATTTGCTTAGAACAAAATAAGATGTAAGATTATAAAGGCACAAAAGGATCAAACTATATACCTTGTTTGAAAAAGTAGCAAAGTCATTTTCACTGAAACTTTTGAAGCAAATTGTCCGGGTGCGTCTTATTAAAACACTCACTCAGCATGGGGATAGTTATTTACATGACTTCCTTTTAACTTCAGCGCTCGGTGAAATAGGACAAGCATAGATTACAAATAGGGTATATGTGACAAGAAATTCACCAAGGAAAGGAACTAGAAAAGACAGAAAAACACGAGAAGAAAAGTAACTGGAAGTGAACAGTGGATAAATGTGAAAAAATGTTTTCTAGATATAACCTAGAAAGCTACAGGTTCAAGAAGTATAAATTATCAGGAATCGAAACAGCGGAGCTAACAAGCAAATCAACGAAAACGGGCCGTAGGAAGTCTAATAATGACTATCACTATATTGATATCAGTTATGACAATGATGTGCTGAGCATTGTCAAGAAATAAGATGATTTTACCAGTCATTTTGATTTTGAAGAAAATGAGAATTTCTTAACAGTCGATAGTATTTCCGTTAATCAAAAAGATTTCTTCCAAGGACAATGTCTCAAATGCTCCCGAAAACAACGACCCGACTTCTTTCAGAGAACACTTTCCCAACAAACTCAAAAACTGGTACTGAACGATCGCGCGTAAAAATAGTAAACCGAGGACTCGACTGTCGCGATACTTGGATGGTACACTGGTAGACATTTTTACGAAAGTGAACAAGTAATACTTTCAGTTTGAGAAATGAACGTTTCGAATTTTTTGTTACAGCCTGTTGGAGTGTCGCAAAGATCATATTAACAAGATTATTTTATTTGTGGTTGATAAAAGATTAATTAAGATTTGCTCCAACTTCCTATTCATAATACTGCCGTCAATTTCTCCTAACACAAGCCACCTAAATATGATTCTCCTAGATATTATTCTCTGTAATATGATTGAAGTTATTCTAGCTAAATGTCAGGCATTATTTTGATGATATATCTTGTGGTGTACATGATTTCGTATCTTTCATACTTGGTTGAAAATAAACAATAAATAGGCATGGTATCTTAAAAAAATTGTAGTCAGAATAAAGTAGAAAAAAAGTCGCGTTATTTCACTCTTGGATACATTTTTGAAGTGGATATGACTCATAATTAGGTATTTTGGAATAATAATAACTAAGTGTTGAATATTATTGCAATGTATTATTATTTTGTTGCTGTTACCGTTTTACCTTATGTATTTATATCAAAGATATCAGTTTCAACCTAAATAGAATTTCAAAATAATGACGTATTTACAATTTACACGTATAGCTTTGATACAGCCTGTCATAAACAATGCCTATTAAAGGTAGGTATCGATGTTTTTTTCATGTCACAGATTTGAATTTTTTTTTATTTCCTCTTATAAACTATTTGAAAACATTATGCCGAAAAGTAGCTTTGCAAAAATATGAGGTCGCTTATCAGAAAAAAGCAGGGTATTTCCCTAATAGCCTACGTAGGCTATTAATCTATTTTTAGATTAATCCGAGACATTAACGAAGATTATAGGGCATTCACGTGGCGCGAATAACTGTTAGAACCTTGCATTTAGTTCAAATTACGTCATCGTTACGTCATCAGGAGTAATGCTCGCTAGCCGGTCTGTAAAGATCAGTCCTTTCATGTGACATGATTTAGGACGTTGGCTATTTCGCTAGTAAGTTTGTTACCTTCAGTTGACTGGGTTATATGCAAATGAGGTCATCCGAAGTCGACAGCCGAATTCCGTGATATCTAAAAATAACCAGGAATTCCGCTTAACCTTTCCGCTATATAACCAGAAAACCCCACTTAAAGTCTATTAGATAACTACCAAGACAATACCTCACCTAACTTAAAGTATTAAATGTTCGTTTGAGTCTATTTTTCGGCACTTGGTAATTTTTCTCATCTAGGTTTCAGAAACATCGATACCTCCCTTTTACTAATTTGATTCTATTAAACTACGTTTATTCCAAAAATGTTCGAGCAGATGTTTTACTTTCTTCCAAAATAACTGGTGTGAAAAATACCAGGAATCCACTGTTAGGTGCTCCAGCCGTCACGATATGACTGATTTACTGTTAAAAGTAGATATCGAAGTTTTTTCTTTCAAGATTTTAATCATTCTTATTCTCTCTCATATACTATTTCAATACAATATTCTGAAGATTGATTTAGCTAAAATGAGAGGTCGTTTATCTGAATAAACAAGGGTAATTCTCTACTAGCCTATGTAGGCTATTAATCTATCTTTAGGTTAAGCCGAAACAGTTGCGAAGAATACTCGGTCATTCACGCGGTGCCTATAACCGTTGGAATCCCTTATTCAGTTTGAATTTGCTCTTATCAACGTCATCAATACGATATCAGGAGTTATTTTCGCTAGACGGTCTTCAATTCTAGAAAGATCAGTCCAAAGCTGCCATAATAAATAAAGACATTTACCGCAGTCTTGCACTAACCATTTGGTTTGACATAATTTAGGACATTGGTTGTTTCGTTTGTCTATTTATAACCTTCGTTGACTTAGGGTCATATGCAAATGAAGTCATGCGGTGTCGAAAACAGAATTCCGTGATATCTAAAATCTATCTATCCATTTTAAGGGTCGCTTTTAAGACCTAATTTACCTGAAAATATCCGAAAACATGTGTTATAAATATTTTTCAATTGCTAGAGGGAAAACATCTTATATTCATACACCATTTTTTAAAGTGAAATCATTTGGAATGTATGTCGTCATTTGACGAAATTACGCATTTCTTTTTCTATTTACTGGGCCTATTACAGAGGTGATTTGGAAACGAAGTTGCATATCACTCTCTTGCGTCCCGGTTTATTCGACATTCAGCTCTGTAATTCGCAGAGATAAATGGTGAGAGTATGGCCGACAACTCTGCATGGACATTGTCGAAATGCAAAAGAGTTCATGGTAGATTTCGAAATTGTGCATTTGGCTTCCCTAATCTTAACCGGAATAAAAACCGATTTCCTAGGATTTCACTAAGTTGCTCTTCCCTCAGGCCTAGATTGAAAGTTCTCTAGTAACGTAGCCCATCGTAGAGATTTTATACATGTTCAATAGAAAGTCAGCTACAATTCGTAGCGCATCAGACTCCCAATCTTCAATCATGCGTTGTCATGGGGTCGATCCCCGGCAGCGGAAAATATCCTTTCCGACATTTATTTCTCAACTATGGGTGGATAATCGTAAACCCAAGTGGGATAGCAGCTGGAGGCTAGGAAAGGATGTAATGGTAGAACTAGTGCGAGATATACCAGGAATCCAATGTTAGGTGCTTCAGTCGCCGCGATATTACTAAAATTTGTTAAAAGCGGCGTTAAACCCCATTCCAACGAATAAATGTATGCGACAAGGAAACGATTAAACCACGATTAAGTTTGTTTTAAGTCGCAGGCTACGGTTAGGTACGTTGAACTACGGTCTGCATTCTTTACCTTGAGACCGCAATCATCGTGTCAACATACTTTTCCTCCTGACCATGCACGAAATAGCATATTTCCATACTCTTACTTTTCCTCCTAACCATGCACGAAATAGCATATTTCCATACTCTTACTGTAGTAAATTCCTAGTTCAACCTCACTTGAAGCTTACCGTGTTAACTTCATTCAATGGGCGGTAATCAAAGCGGCTCTTGCACAGATTATGAGAGAAACATTTTGCTCTAAATATTCAAATTACTAACTGTAATGCTCTCAGACATTTGTTATAAAATGATTAGGCTGGTTTGGTAATGAAAATGGCTGCTCATAACTTTAAAAAGGAAAAGAAACAAAATTAGGTCACGTTACATCACACCAAGAGTCAGCGGGATTCATCGGGTAAATACGTTGTCAGTCGATTGAACCGCAAATTGCCTTATTTGTGGTTTCAATGACATACCAATTACGTCACTGGATTCTGCTAGCAATACAGTCGTTATCAACATCACCCGAAGACTAACGATCTCATTCGACAAATTCCGACGTTTCGAAGTAGGGTACAGGGAATATATCACATTAAATTAATTTGCTAGTGAATTTGGTAGATTTAACACGATGAAAGTATATCGTGAAAATGACAATGATAAGAACTTGAAGATTAGATAATTTTCCTATACTGTATCAAATTTCTATGAAAATCTGTTCAAGAGTCGCTTTTAACCGATTCTCATACAGAAAATTTTAGACTGGTCTGAATTGATAGAATTTGAAGACAATTTCAAATAGTTGATTTCTTTAAAACTTTTCCTCTCTGGGTAGAAAACTATGTGAAAAATGCAGAAAATGCTTGTAATAAGCAATTTCTTCATTTACACATTGTTTTCCAGAACTATTTTCTTAAGAGGCGTAATAAGGGGGGATTGTGAGGAAATGGGCGAAAAGACGAGACTTAGTACGGGTTAACCTTATCTTTTGTTTGTTTTTGATTTTTTTTTTTCAGAATATCCATGCCACTAAGTCAGGTTTTTGTGAGTTCGAACTACGTTTTAAACACGTGTAATCATGGGCAACTTCGACTAGCTACACAATGCAAGGTACGTTAACCAATTACCAGACGGCAAATTAGAAGATTGGTCCAAATTGAAAGAAGTTGCAGACGACAATTTTTTCAACTTTCTGGGTAGCAAATATTGTGGAAAATGAAGAATTGCAGGCAGTTTCTTTACTGTACACAATGTTTCCTTATTTATTTATTTATTCATTTATTTATTTCATAGCGTCAAAAACCGTGTTTTTGTGGGAGTGTTTCAAACCCGTTTCCAGACGACTCTACCTTTTGACATCCTCCCCTGAGAAAATTTCTTTGGAAATATTGTGAATAATGTAGACATTTCTTTTAGTAAGTAATTTCTTCATTATCCTTATCTTTTCTAACTAAATAGACAAATTTTGTCAAAATTCCTCCAACTTTGAATTGTCGTCTGCTTCTTCTTTGAACTTTGACCTGTCTTTTTTTCTGGTAATGGTTAACTATGAAGGATTTATGGGTTACTACGGCTGTTTATAACGCATTAAGCAATAAATGTTTCTCTCAAGTGGCAGCTTGATAATGTCTGGTGTGTGTTATCATATGACATATTTCATATAATAACAATTTTATATTGTCTACGGATTATTTTGTCTGAAAATATTGAGTCTCTGCTTTTTTTCAATATCAACAGGTTTGTCTGATTGAAAAGCCTTTAAAACTTTGGTATTTTCCCGCCCCTTGCCTGGATCGCCTAAAGAGGATTGACCAATCGCTGCTGTCAATCAAGGAATATATCGACCAATGAAATCATTCATTCAGCACGGAATAAGGATGTGAACTCCACTATTGGCCGCCATTTTTGTTAATATTTGTTGTTGGTTTGGCCACCTAAATAAACGTCGTACTACAGATTTTTGTTCAAGCAGTAATTACGACGTTTAGGTCGCCAACCAACTATTCTACCTCTTTGTTACATGCTACTTGCCATAAATTTTGCAGTTAAATATCGACGCGAGACTTCCTGTCGGAGTCTAAAGGCGTGGCAAAAGGAGTCAGTGGGCGGGGCCAGCGATTGGTCAATTGTCAAGGTAAACCGTAAAACAAATAGTAAAAGCGGTTCTTGTACAGATTACGAAAGAAAACGTCAGCTACCCATCTACAAATTCCTAACTGTAATACTTTCAGATATTTGAAAGAAGGTGATAAAGCTGATTTTGTAATGAAAATGACTATTCATAACTTTACTTTACACAAAGTAAGTCAACGAAATACAATCCGAATAGAGCCCGATTTTATTGGGTAAATACGTTATCTGTCAATTGCACTTATTTGTGGTTTCCTTGACATATTAATTACGCCATTGTCGCTCGCTAATTCAGTTGTTATCGACATTACCCGACAACTGACGACCCTAACCAATCAATCCCGATGCTTCAAAGTCGGAACATGAATTTCCTACATTTAATTTAAATTATTTTGAACTTTTTAGATTTAGCACAAATAAAGAATATTTATCGTGAAAATGTACAAATGGAGAAATATAATTTTCCTATATCAAATTTTTAGGTTATATTTCGGTAATGAAGATATAATAAAAAGACAGAATGATTTTCCCCGATTCAGTTGATTCTGTCGAATTGAAGAAAACCTTTCATTTTTGTCACTCTCGGCTGACGAACCCGATTCGATGCACCTTTTCAATTAACGGATCGCTGCTGTCAATCAACAATTCGATTAGCCAATCAAATCATTGAGTTAGGCCTTACGTGACCCTTCAAGTCGAACATTGATGTCAAGCCAACCAATAACTGGCCTTTTATTTAATGCTTCTGACCCCGTTTTTACAAATGCTTACATGCCTTTTCTCCGTAGTGTAAGAGGTCAGTGGGCGGGTCTATTGGTACGTCAAGTCGCGAAGCTTTTCACAATTCTATATTTGGTTCTGATTGATCGACTTTTCTCGGTGAATTATTACAATAATATAAGTGAATTAATCACAATTCCGCTCTGTTTTTCGGTTGATTTAGCTAAGCTTTCACCACTGAAGTTATCTCACATGGACAAACGGCATCTATTACGTAATCAGGTTACCTTGTAATTCACTTGAGAAAAGACGCGCTTTAGAGATTCTGTCATTATTTCACAGCCACAAATGCTCTTAGAGATTTGTAACTAAAAATCACATTTTGTAGCTTGTTAAAGCCATATCTTCTCCTAAAACATACTACAAAATTGATTAGAAAATTATATTCGAGGACCAAAAGCATAAGGTTATGTGACGATTGAAATGATAAGATCAGAATAATTCTACGCAGTAAGCCTTCAATTTATAAATTTAATTGTGACCCACCACAATTAAGTTTGTTTAAAGGCATAACTACCCCGAAAACAATCATCAAAACTAATAAGATAAAGATTATCGATGGTCAAAAGCATAAATAATTATGACGATTGAATTTATAAGATCAAAATAGTTCTACGCTTTAAGCCTTCATTCGTGAATGAAGTTGATATATTGTAGTAACCTAGAATTTTCAACAGTTAAGTTTGGACTTCGTAACTTTGACTTACTTTATTTATATATCTTTTGGAACACTTTTTACATGGATGTTTCTCAATTGATCTCTTAACATTATTCACCCAACTATTTTGTTTTGAACTTGCAATTATGCTTGCAATCTTTTCCACATGAAGAGACTAGTCCAATGCCGGCCATCTTGGATTGAGGCATTGCATTGCATTGTCGGATTGTTTCTCATGGCAACCATAGAAGGAGTTTTCGTGATCCTGTCGCCTGTACCCGGCAACGGACAATCAGTTAGTTGTAGCCGAAGACAATAATATCGCACGTGTAAAGGATGATAAAAAAAGGCGTCTAGAGACTCCTAAACATGCTTGAGTTTGCTTTAAATTATTGAAAAAAAGTTAATAATCAGCGCAGTAATTTCTTTTTTGTGATTCGCCGTCCCGTGTTTGGTAATCACGTGATCTCAAGTGACATGTGGTAGTCATGTGACCATAGATACAACGGTGTATAATTATCCGTACTAATTTAAAACAGAGTTTCTTTCTATCACCGGTCATTGGTCAGGAACCAAAATCTGACCAATGAAATATCTTGATACATGATGGTCACGTGACGATGATGATGGCTGAATCCTTAAAAAACGAGTGAATCGGCAAAACTTCGGACGATATGAAGCTGTATTCTCGATGTTAACATTAAAAGACGGATTTATTACTGCATTTCTGTGTCTATACTTTTAGCACATATGCAACTCTGATGTTTCTCCACCTTTCGTACTTTCCTTTAATCGCTTTTTAATTGAGAAACGTAGTTATTCCAACACTCCGACTTGCACTACCGGATTATTGTCGTCGGACTATATTTATATGTCATTTTACACACTGCACGTGCACCCAAGCCAAGTATGACAATATAAGGCGGGTTCTACCCTGTGTGCTTTCTCAGTTGAAAAGAGCCATACAGGTAGTGCCTACCTTCGGGCTGACTTCTCTGAGCTTCCTTTCCTCAAATCTTCCTATCTTCTCTTTACCGTCCTGTTCTAATGTTTCGTTATTGTTTGGGTTTATTTAAATAATTCAGTCTGGTTTGAGAACTGAAATAAAATTCAAACTAGTATCTAGTTCCCAGTGTTTATTTTCAAAAGAATCCGTTATCGGACGCCTTTTGTGATCGCCCCTCTGTCCGCCCGTATGCGTCCGGTTACATTATATATACATGTAAGACATAAAAAAACGCTAAAAATGCCCTGTGGTCTAAATATCCGGAAAGGGACATAAGTTTGCGGAAAATGAGTTTGTCCTACTTTCGTTACTTTCAAAAATTAAAATCAATTAATTGAATTGATAAGTTTATTGTTTTATGTATTTGTTAGACGCATTTGACCACCCCTAAACGCGCAAGACCGGTCGTGAGCTACTAGGCTGCGTAAAAAAAAGAGGATGAAGTTTCGCCGAAACTGAACCGCACAATTTCTAGGTCATAGTTTTTATTTTCAGAAACGGGAAATCCCTATAGGAACCCGCTTAACGCGATCCGCTTGATCGTTTCCCTCGTAGTGTAAGGTACAAATTCAGCTAAACATCGTTGGATATGAAACATTTCAGACTATGAATATAAAATTTATGGTGGAAGAAGGATTAAATTTTATTGGAAATTTCACAGTCCAGCAGATATGTTGATAATGAAGCAAAGACAGACTTCTGAAGGGATTTTGGTGGAAAAGGATATTTTTAATGGAAAAAGTAATATTATTTTTCAGAAACTGGTTATGTGCAACCCTGTGGACGAAGCAGTGTAGTAGAAAATGTTCAGCTGTATTACGGAATCCACATGAAGGACAGTTAGGAGAAATGTTAAGAATGTGATGTCCGACATTCCCTGGCAACATCCTATAGCCCAGCCTCAGGCGCGTCACACATTTATCCAGCCTGATATTGGTTGAGTATCTCTGTGGCGGTCTAATGTCCACACTGTAGTGATATAGTGATTGGTCAAGTGCTAGATCAGCTGTTCTTACAAACCATTTTTCTTGGATTTTGCTTTTAATGATTGAATAAATTTCTGTTGTTGCCTGTGGTAGGTTTTCTTTAATACGGCCTGATAGAGCCCGCTTTGCCGCGCCATCAGCCAATTCATTACCCAGGATGCTGACATGGGCTGGACACAACTCATAAGTGACCTCAACACTCTGTTGATGGCACTGATCATTTAGAGATAGGATGTTTTCAATCAGATCAGGCCTAGAGTTGCTATGTTTAGTTTTAAGAGATTGTAAGGCCGAAAGTGAGTCAGATAATATAGCAACTTTGTGTGGCTTGTTGAAAATTGTCCAGTTTAATGCTTATTTAATTGCTGATAGTTCTGCATTATAAATAGATAACCTGTCGCTAAGTCTTTTGATGTTTTAAGTTGGAATGCGGAGCAATTCGAACTTAGATTTAACAACACCGCATAATGAACATAAGACAATTTCATTTCGGGTTTTTGATAACACATATCACGTGATCTCTAAGTTATGAATACAACTCGGGCTACTTCTCATCTCACCTTGCCAAGGACAGTCAGTTAGTAACTGTTGTAGCCGAAGACAATAATATGGCACATGTAAAAGATGATATAAAAACTCGTTTAGAGACTTATAAACATGCTTTAATTTGCTTTAAATTATTGAAAAATAAGATAATAATCAGCGCAGCAATTTGTTGTTTGTGATTCGCCATCCCATGTTTGGTAATCACGTGATCTCAAGTGATATGTGGAAGTCATGTGACCATAGATAAGTAATGTTTACAAATATGGCTCAAGTCGCAAATGCATTTTTACAATAATCACGCCGCCCAGTGCTTTAAAACATTCTAGAACGATTAAGGGGGTCGTAGGCATCAAGCAAACGCGATTATTGTGGTATTCACAGCTTTTACTCAATAAAAAATCAAAAAGATGCAAAACGAAAGTAGAAGATTTTAAAAATTAGAATGTTAGATTATACTTATTTATTTTAGTTCGATTGTGAAGAAAGCTTTAAAGGGAGGTATCGATGTTTCTACAACCTAGATAAGAAAAATACCACGTGCCGTAAAATAAACTCAATCGAACATTTAATACTTTCAATTAGGTCAGGTATTGTCTTGGTGGTAATCTAAAAGATCTAAAGTCGCGTTTTGTGGTTATACCGGAAAGTTTCAGCGGAATTCCAGGTTATTTTTAGATATCACAGAATTTGGCTGTCGACATCGAATGACCTCAATTGCATATGACCCAAAGTCAAATTAATTAGCGAAAAAACCAACGTTCTATATCATGTCACATAAAAGGACTGATCTTTACAGACCGGCTAGCGAACATAATTCCTGATGACGTAACGATGACGATGGTTTGATGTAATTTGAACTAAATGCAAGGTTCCAATGGTTATTCGCCGCCGTCATAGCGCAGTTGGTAGCGCGTCGGACTGTCAATCTAGAGGTCCCGGGTTCGATTCCCGTCGGCGGCACTCATCCTTTCCGACTATTTGTCTCTCACCAATGGGTCGATAATCGTAGACCTATGTGGGATAGCAGCTGGAGGCTAGGAAAGGATGTAATGATAGTACTGATGTGAGAGACACCAGGATTCCATTGTTAGGTGCTCCAGCCGCCGCGATATGACCGAAAGATTGTTAAAAGCGGCGTAAAACCCTATTCAAACAAACAAACAAATCCAATGGTTATTCGCGCCACGTGAATGCCCTTTAATCTTCGTAACTGTCTCAGATTAATCTAAAAATAGATTAATAGCCTACGTGGGCTATTAGGGAAATACCCAGCTTTTTTTCTGATAAGCGACCGCATATTTTTGCAAAACTACTTTGCGGCATATTGTATTCAAATAGTCAATTAGAGAAAATAAAAATAATCAAAACCAGTGACATGAAAATAACATCGATACCTACCTTTAAATTGTGGTGGGTCATATCTTCCTTCCGAGGAACCTGAAACCGTTTAAAAAAATCTTTGTTAATTTTCAAATTAAAGCAATCAAGGACTTTCTCAAAATCAATATGTAAAAGGAGATTATGAGTGAAGCTCGCAGGAAAGAGTATATTGTGTTTTCTTATCGAATTCAACTCGTATTTGTTCACATTTGAGATTGAGCCGAAAACAGCCGATTCTCCAGCGAAAATGTTCGCTAATCCTCGGCATTGACTATTATATGCCAAGATGCTGATGACTAAACTTTAAGGACGAGTTTGTTAATCTTCGTGACCGGGCAATTTTGTTTCAATGACTAGCGAAAGTTAATACGTCATCACTGACGTCATAGTGTTAAAGGGAGGTATCGATGTTTCTCAGACCTTGACTAAAATAGTTGCCAAGTGTCGAAAGATATGGTCCAACGAACATTTAATACTAAAATTTGAGTCCGATATCGTCTTGGTGATAAACTTATAGGTTAAGAGTCGTTTTATGCTCTACTGGCCGAAGGCCACTAAGCTATAGCGATGGTTTTTTCCCGTCCGTCCGGCCGTCCGCCCGTCCGTCGTCCGTCGGTAAAACGTTTCCTTGTTTACGCGATAGAGTCCATAGTTTTCATCAGATTCCCTTCAAACTATCACAGAATGATTGTACCATCATAAGGATCGTTCCTTTCGAAATTGGGTCAGATCCGTCAAAAAACACGGGAAAAGGGGCCTAATTAAAACTTAATTAAAAAATCCTCGTTTTTCGCGATAAAGTCCACAGTTTTCATATGATTCTCTTCAAACTTTCATAGAATGGTTGTACCATCATAAGGATCGTTCCTTTCGAAAATGGGTATTATCCGTCAAGAAACACGGGAAAAGGGCCTTATGAAAATTTAATTAGAAATTCAATTAAAAATCCTCGTTTTTCGCGATAAAGTCCACAGTTTTCATCGGATTCTCTTCAAACTTTCACAGAATGATTGTACCAACATAAGGATCGTTCCTTTTGAAATTTTGTATGATCTGTCAAGAAACATGGGAAAAGGGGCCTTATGAAAATTAAATTAAAAATTCAAGTAAAAATCTTTGTTTACGCGACAGAGTCAACAGTTCTCATCGGATTCTCTTAAAACTTTCTTAAAATGATTGTACCATCATAAGGATCGTTCCTTTCGAAAATGTGTCTGATCTGTCAAGAAACACGGGAAAAGGGGCCTCATGAAAATTTAATTTAAAAATTCCTCGTTAACACTTTAGAGTCCACAGTTTACATTAGATTCAATTCAAACTTTCACAGAATGATTGTACCAACATTAGGATCGTTCCTTTTGAAATTTGGTATGATTCGTCAAGAAACGTGGGAATAGGGCTTTATTAAAACTTAATTGAAAAATCCTCGTTTTTCGCGATAGAGTCCACAATTTTCATCGAATTCTCTTCAAGCTTTCACAGAATGATTGGACCATCATAAGGATCGTTCCTTTCGAAATTAGGTATGATCCGTCAAGAAACTTTGGAAAAGGGGCCTTATGAAAATTCAATTTAAAATTCCATTAAAAATCCTCGTTTACACGATAGAGTCCACAGTTTTCTTCGGATTCTCTTCAAACTTTCTTAGAATGATTGTACCATCAAAAGGATCGTTCCTTTCGAAAATGGGTCTGATCTGTCAAGAAACACGGGAAAAGGGGCCTTATGAAAATTTAAATAAAAATCATCAGATTGTATTAAAACTTTCACAGAATGATTGTACCATCATAAGGCTTGTTCCTTTGGGAATTTGTTCAGATCCATCAGGAAACACGTGAAAAGGGGCCTCATGATAATTTAATCGAAAAATCTTTTAAGAAATCCTTGTTAACACTCTGGAGTCAACAGTTTTCATCGGATTCCCTTCAAATTTTCACAAAATGATTGTACTATCGTAAGGATTGTTCCTTTCGAAATTTGGTATGATCCGTCAAGAAACACGGGAAAAGGGGGCCTTATGCGAATTTTAATAAAAATTTCTCATTAATAATCTAGAGCCAACAATTTTCAAAGTTTCTCTTCAAACTTTCACAGAACGATTGTACCATCATGAGGATTGTTCCTTTCGGAATCGGATATGATTCCTCAAGAAACATAGGAAAAGGGGCCTTATTAAATTTAATTCAAAGACTTTTGTTAACACTTAGAGTCCACAGTTTTCATCTGAATGACTTCAAACATTCACAGAATGATTGTACCATCAAAAGAATTGTTCCTTTCAAAATTTGGTATGATCAGTCACGGACCACGGGAAAAAGGGGCCCGATAAAAACTGGATTGAAAAAGTCCCGTAAACACAATCGAGTCCATAGTTTTCAACAAATTCTCTTCAAGCATTCTCAGAATGATTATTACATTAAATGGATTGTTCCTTTCGGAAGTAGGTTTGATCCATTAAGTTTCATGGGAAAAGGGGCCCTATGAAAATTTAATAAAAAAATCTTAGTTAACACATAATGGCCCTAGATTTCACCTGATTGACTTCAAACTTTCACATAGTGGTTGTACCATCATAAGGATTGTTCCTTTCAAATTGGGTCTGATCCATTGAGAAACATAGGAAAAGGGGCCTTAGGAAAATTCAATTAAAAAATCTTAATTAATGCTTGTAAGTCCACAGATGAGATGGGGTTGTTTTTATACTCAAACAGTATAATTATACTTTTGTAAGAAGAGTTCCCTTTGGATTTGGTTCAGATCCATCAAGTAACATGGGAAAAGGGGCTATATGAAAATTCAATTAAAACCCTGTTAACACAATGAAGCCCACAGCTTTAATCAGATTTTGTTGAAACTTTCACAGAACGATTGGAAGGTCATAACTATCATTCTTTTCATAACAGGGTTTGAACTGTCAAGAAACACAGGAAAAGGGGCCAGAGCTTTCATCGGATTTTCTTCAAACATTCACAGAATAATTGTACAATAATAGTGATTGTTGATGTTTGCATTAGACCTGATCTGTCAAGTATCACAGGAAAAGGAGCATTATGAAATTTAATTTTAAAATCATTGTACCACAATAAAGTCAACAGTTTTCATCAGATTCTGTTTAAACTTTCACAGAATGATTATTCCATAATGAGGATTCTTTCTTTTCAAATTAGGCGATATCTGTCTAGTATCATGGGAAAATGGGCCTTTTGAGAATTTTATCTATAATCCTTGTAACCAAGTCCAGAGCTTTCATTGGATTTTATTCAAACCTTCACAGAATCATTGTACAATAATCACGATTGTTGATGCTGACATGAGACCTGATCCTTCAAGTATCACAGGAAAAAGAGCCTTATGAAAATTTTATTTTAAAATTTTTACACCAAGATAAAGTTTGCAGTTTTCATCAGATTCTGTTCAAACTTTCACAGAATGTTTGTACCATCATAAGGATTGTTTCTTTCCAAACTGGGCCTGATCTGTCTAGTATCATAGGAAAAGGGGCTGTATGAAAAATTATTACCAAATCCTCATAAACACAACAATGCCCTCAGTCTTTATCAGAATCTCTTCAAACTTTAATAGAATGATTGTACCATCATTTGGATTGTTCCTTTGTAAATTAGGTCTGATTGGTTAAGTGACACAAGAAAAGGGACCTTATAAGAATTTTATTACAAAACATCATTATTACAATAAAGTCCTCAGTCTTCATTATTTTCTTCAAACTATCATTAGGATTGTTCCTTTGTACATTGGGTCTGATTTGTTAAGTTTCACAGAAAAAGGGGCCTTATGAAAATTTTGTTACAAAAATTCTTGAGACAATTCAGTCCACTGTTTTCATTGATTCTCTTTAACTTTTAAAGAATGATTCTACCTTCATTAGAATTGTTCCTTTTGAAATTTGGTTTGTTCTGTAAAGTATCATGAGGAAAGGGGCCCTCTGACGATTTCACTATAAACTCATTAACACAATAAATTCCACAGATTAAACAGATTGATTGTACCATCATTCCAATTGTTGATTTTGACAGTGGATCTGACTATGGCAAGTGTCACATAAAAAGGGGCCTTATGAAAAACTCTCTTAAATATTCTGGTTAACACAATGATGTTAACCACCGGATTCACTTTAAAATTTCACAGAATGATTGTACAAATACTTAAATGGTTCTTTTCAGAACTGGGTACAATCCATCAAGTATCATGTAAAAAGGGGCCATATAATTTTTTTTTAATATTCTAGTAAACATAATGAATTCCCAATATTTCATCGGATTCACTTTTAACTTTCACAGAATGATAAAACCAAGAGTAAAATATCACGGAAAAGGGGCCTTATGAGAACTTAAGTTTAATATCTTTGTTAACACAATAAAGTCAACAGTTTTATTGGATTCTCTTCAAAGATGCATGGAATAATCGTGGCATTCGAAACACGGGTAAAGGGGCCTTACAGATTATCACTCAAAACATTCTTGTGTATGTGATGAAGATCACGATCATTATCAAATTGTCTTTTTAATTTCACAGGACAATTATCGGGTTGTAAGGAAAGTTCCTTTTGGAATGAAATTGATACATCAGAAAACACAGGAAAAGGGGCCTTATTGATTTTCCTTCAAATCCTTTTTAATGTGATAAAGTCCACAATTATTGTCAGACTCCGATGAAATATTCACAGAAAACGATTGTAGGGTCATAAGGTAACTTTCTTTTGGAAAAGGAGTGGATCCGTCATGAAACATGGGAAAAGGGGCCTTGAGGATTGTTGCTTAAAATGATAATGGGGATAAAGCCCCCCCCCCTTTTCTTTTTTCTTTTTTTTTTTTTTTTTTTTTTTTTTTTTTTTTATGCATTCTTCTTTGAGCAATTAACTTCCTTAAATATCAGATTTCTTTAACGGAAAACTTGATAACCAGTAGAGCGTCTCAGGCCCTCATGGGCCTCTTGTTTCTGGTTATAGAGGAAAGGTTCAGCGGAATTCCAGGTTATTTATAAATATCAAGGAAATCGATTGTCGTCATCGCATGACCTAATTTGCATATGACAAAAAGTCAACGAAAGATAATCAATTTACTAGCAAACAATCGACGTCCTAAATCATATCACATCAAATGGTTAACGATAAACTTCGGTCAGTGTTAACATTCGTAATAACGCCTACGACAGTTTTGGACTAATTTTTATAGAATTACAGACCGGCTAGCGAACATAACTCCTGATGATTTGACGATGACGTTGGTTTGATGTAATTCAAACTAATTGCGAGAATCCAACGGTTATTCGCATCGCGTGAATGACCTTTTATTGTTTGCAACTGTCTCGGGTTAATCTATTTTTAGGTTAATAGCCTACGTATGCTATTAGGGAAATACCCTATTTTCCTCTCATAATCGACCTCTAATTTTCGCAAAACTATTTTTCAGAATTTTGTAGTCTAATAGTGTATGAAAGGGAATAAGCATAATTAGAATCTGTGACATGAAAAAAAATCATCGATACCTATATTTAAGGTTTGTTTACATAAAACCATGGCGTCATTGATGTCGTTTTAAATTCCACTAAGCTTTCAAACTATCTCGGTCACGGAGTTTTACGAAATCGCCCGCAAAGCTGAGTCATCAGCACCTGTGGTTATAACAGTCAGTGCCGAAGATTAGCGAACATTTCCGCTAAATAGTCGGATGCAGTCGTCTCGATCTCAAAACTTTAACAAACACGAGTAAAAATTGAAACCGGAACTGCAATCATACCCTCATTTTGCATTTTGATATTAAGAAGGCTCTTACTTGATTTAGTAACCAAATAAACAATGGATTGTTTAAATTGTTTTTCCTTCCTCGGATCCAGCTCGAGAAATACACAAATAATCTTTGAGAGAACTTCACTGACACATTCCTTTTGCATAGCATAGTCTTAGACCGATAGAACTATCAGTTAGTGAACAAAAGCTATATTTTCGATCTTTAATCCGCCGCATTTAAAAACATAGCTTTTGTTGTTCATCCCCACCCACTCACAGATCAGTATATCTTAGTCAGAATCAAAAACATATCCTCTATATATTACACTCATTCGGCGAGAAATAGCTTCCGTCCAAATTCACACTCTCTTATTTATCGGATCGGTAGGATTCTTAAGTTGATTAAATATTTGACTCAAAAATGCTGGGAATCGTGCCTGGTTATTTGACTTGTTCGGTGTAAAACATCGTCACGTGGGATGTCGCTTTAAAAGGAGGTATCGATGTTTCTGAAATCTAGGTAAGAAAAATTTGCCAAGTACTTAAAAATACATTCAAACGAACAGTTACATACGTTAAGTTGAGCCAGATACTGTCTGGTGCTTATTAAATAGGCTTAAAGTGTTTTTGTGGTTATATCGGAATGGTTCAGCAGAATTCCAGGGTTTTTTTTTAGATATCACGGAATGCGGTTGTCGATATCGCATGACCTCATTTGCATTTGACCCAAAGTCAAGTAAAGGTAACAAATTGACAAGCGAAACAGCCAATGTCCCAAATCATGTCACATCAAATAGTTAGCGCAAAACTACGGTAAGTGTGAATATTCGTAATATCCCTTACGACAGTTTTGGACTGATCTTTACAGAATTAAAGATGGGCTAGTGAACATAACTCCTGATGACGTTGGTTTGATATAATTCAAACTAATTGTGAGATTCCAACGGTTATTCGCACCGCATGAATGACCCTATATTCTTTGCAGCTGTCTCGGCTTAATCTTAAAATAGATTAATAGCTTACGTAGGCTATTATGGAAATATCCTGATCTTTGCAAAACTGCTTTTCAGAATATTGTATTCAAATAGTATCTGAGTGGAAATAAAATTAATAAAATCTGTGACAGCTAAAAAAACATCGATACGTACCTTTAATGTGTGAGCCGATCGACAATTGGTCGTGATACGGATAGCCCGGGTTCGCACTCTTGATCTCGAGGTTTGGTCTCGAGTGCTCTATCAAATGAGTTTACGGGTTTGTTGTTTTTGTATGGTGTCAAGGGTCGTATTATTTTGGTACTGGGATAAATTGATCCGATTTGATGATAGAGAAATTGAATTACCACCGTCTTTCTTAACAATCCTGTCGTTATCTCGGTGAACTAAATAAACCAGTTGTATATTATTGATCGTCTTACTTCCTATCTTCAAGCAAAAGAAATTGTAGCTGCATTACTTTCCTTGTTTCCAATTGTTTTAATACTCTGCCATGAATCAATTCATATTTCAACCGAATATTATGAAAATAGAAGTTTATGGCCTTTCAAATCGTGTATGGCAAGGATTTGGATTTTTTCACTAAGAAGGCATTAATTGTATTTAAGAGATATCCTTACCTCATACTCACGATAATCAGCTTAGCTGTTGCCGGCTGTGCAATAATACTGCACTTTACACAGAGTCGATTTGAAGCGAGTGAAGCCGTGTTATACGAAATTTTCTCCGACAATAATTATTTTGTGTTATTCCATACCACTTCTCTCATTTATTTTAAAAGGAATTTAACCATTCATGAAATAAGCTAAAGAATATCTTTCTAGACTTTCTTAAAACCCTGTTACATGTATATTCGAAAAAGAGCAGGTAAATGGTCAGATTTTCGTAAAATTTAATTTCTTTAAAATCTCAATTAACCCATTCCCACACAAAATTTTTTAGACTGGTCCAAATTGAAAGAAGATGCAGATATCAAGTTGGTGCATTTTTTTATATTTTCGTCTGTTTGGATGGAAAACATTGCGGATAATGAGGGATTTGCTTATAACAAGCAATTTCGTGACCAACCAACTTTTCTAAATTTTTAGCTCACCTGAGAACGCAGTGCGCATGGTGAGCTAAAATAATCATGCGTCGTCCGTCGTGCGTCAAGAATGTAAAAATTGACATCTTCCAAACCGATTGGCCAATTTCAGCCTTATAAGACAGAAAAGTTCCTTTTGAAGTGCCCTAAAATCATCACCCTCGGATCCCCAGGGGACGGAGCCCCTGAGGGGGGGGGGGGGGGCACTTAAATAGAAATAAAGAAGGATTTAAAAACATCTCCTCCAAATCCAATGGGCCGATTTCAACCAAATTTATCATAAATGTTCCTTAGGTGCTGCCCTTTAAAAATTGCTAAAAGAATTGAAATCCGTTGAAAACTTCGGTTGCCGTGGTAACAAAGCTGATTTTTTTTTTTTTTTTTTTTTTTTTTTATAAAATCCTTGAAAATTATCTTTCAAATCAATTATCTCCTCCAGACCGAGAAGGCGAAGAATCTGATTTTTTTATATGGAGCATCAGTACATTGACCTCTTTCATAATTGCTAAAATCACCAACCTCGGGTCCCAAGAGGCGGCGCCTTAGAGGTGGTGGGGCTTATATAGAAATAAAGAAGGATTTTTAAAACGATATCTTCTCCAAAACCAATGGGCCAATTTCTAAGAATTTAAATCAGTGGAGAGCTGGTTGCTATGTCAACAAGAGTATTATTTTTTTTTTCTCTATTTTTTATAATCGTTACCTCCTGACCCATGGCAGGTAAAGAATCTTGAATATTGCATAAAGCACCAGTACATTGACCTCTTTCAAAATTGCTAAAACTTCAGAGCCACAGGGTGTTTGACTGAAATAGAAATAAAAAGGCAACTCGTTAAAAACAATTTGGCTAATTTTAACCAAATTCAGCCGAAATTTACCTTAGGTAGCCCCTTTTAATAATTACTAAAAGATTTGATATCTGTTGAAAGCATTGGTTGGCATGGCAACTTTAGTTGATTTTAATTACATTTTATAGGAGGTCTTCTCCCGACACATTTAGTATTAGGCCTTGAAGGAAAAGAGCCCTATTTCAGGTGAGCGCCGGGGCCACTGGCCCTCTTGTTTTTACATGCTACTTGCCATTTATTTTGCGTGGCCGTGGCAAATGGAGTAAGAGGGCGGGACCCACGATTTGTCAATTAAAACGTTACTCGATTTAATTGTGCTTTGACGGAACATAGGAGTTGTTTACTTAGGAAGAATGCGTGCCATTTCATAGACTATTGCAATAACTGCTCACATTAAGGCGTACTCTTTCCACACTGGCTACACAGCTAGCGTCAATCGAAAAAGCGATATTCTAACCGAATCATACATTTAAACCGGAAATGGACATTGGCAGACTATTGTTGGAAGCATTTCCGTTATAGTTTGGCGCTTTGAAACTCGGAACTACAACTTATACAAGCTGCCGTTATGATGTTTGCGCCAGCAACTAATCATTCTGCTTTGTTGGCGAGCCCGCTTGCGATGAGCGAGACATAGTTGTCACTATGACAAGTCGGTTTATATGCGTTAGTCCGTCCGTACGTCCGGATTTTTACGGACATTTATGGATAGATTTCAAAATAACTTGGTACAATTATTCCCATCATGTGTGGATGTGCGATTGAAATAATTTTTGGGATAATTCTAATCTGAAGGTCATAGCTCAAGGTCAAACACTTAAATCGTGATTGTCAAGAGCATTTCTCCTACGATTATTGATGGATTACAAATTGAATAGGCACATTTATTCTCCATCATGAGTAAATGTACCATTTGAAAGATTTTTTGGGTAGCTTCAGGTTCAATGACTAAAATTCTAGGTCAAACACTGAAATTGTACTTGTCCGGAGCATGATGCCTACAAAACTTTGCGGGCTCGACAGCAGTTGTCTTTGGACAACCATCTTGTTTTTTTTTGTTACATGTTACTAGCTCTACATCTTTGAAAAATAATACCGTTTAACCCTTGTCATGCTGAACCCGGAATATTCCTATTTTGACAGGAGGCATAGACAAAGATCAGCCTGCACATATGTGCAGTTTGATCTTAGTCTACACCTCCGGCTTATCCCATTTAAGTCACAATTGTTTATAAATACATTTTCAAAAGATTTATTAACCCACAATGATTACATCCAGTTCTGTCAGTCCTTTGATTTTAATGCAATTCTGAAGGGGATTTATTCAGCATGACAAAGGTTAAAATCCAAGTCGAACACCCTGTTAGAACTCAGTTGACGGGACCAGCTGAGTGGCAGTTGTGCTGTTGCAATAAGTAATATCTATTGTACATGTATACATTGTCCCACTCAACACAGCCAAATGCTCATAGTGTCAACAAAGAGAAAAATGGATGCTTTTCAACTTAAGGGCAAATCCTTACGCACAGAAAGATGTCATTCAGTGCAAACACTATAATCAATCAAGAATGGTCTTTGATTTAATTGCAGTTAGAAAGTGTAATTATTTTTTAATCTTTTTCGCTTGAATTTTATATAAAAGAACTATTTAATCAATTACCAAACGACAAAGATGTTTTCGGAACTATATTTCTTAAACACCTAAATATTCTGGATTGTACGAACACGAGTTATTGTTGGGTACTGTTTTTGATCAGTCTTGGTGATTTTTTAAACTAATTCGTAAAAGTAAGCCCTTTTTTACTGCCTTGAAAATCAAATTTTGAAACTTACGCATTTAATCAGAATGTGTGCATGCTTTTGGGTCCTGTATTTTTGTATCATTCACCAAAAGTTAAACGTGGGGCGAAATAGTAGTGGTCTAAGTCCGTTCGTCAAAACATATGTTCATTATTCTACCCGATTATTTCTATACAGAAAATATCTCCATAAAAGTGTAACAGCTATCAACACAAGTCGTGACTCAAATTCAATGAGGACACCCACATGAAAGCTTAGAAAGATTGTTATGATTTAGAATATGTCCATCCTGTATAATGATGGTTGGTGCTTTAGCACCGTAAACCACTCACCCAAACATAGTTTGCTTGCAAGTTTACAGTACTTTCAGTACTTCGATTGATTAAATATCCACTGTTTTTGTAAAATATTAATACTGCTTTTTAAGCGATGTTATTAGAAAATAATCTCAAGACACATACAAAATAACTGGATTAATTTGATATATTTGGTTGTATTTCAACATTTTTGTATTTCGCGTTTTCCCAAGGCCAGATTCTTGTCATAGACTGTAACTGACCGATCGAAGCTGTTAGATAATAATCAGTCGACCAATCAAATCATTCATTTAGACTGGAAGTTAACTATGAACTACAACATTGGTCTACAAGTTTGGTCGGCAACTATTCTTTCTAAACTTTTGTTACATGCTACTGGCCAAAATTTTAAATGCCGTTTAAAAGTTAAGTGAAACGTCCTATTGGAGCCAAATGGAGAGGCCAACAGAACAAGTTGGCGGGGCCATCGTACTCGAACATTCTGAAAAATCGTTTCATTCCGCTGTGAAAATCAAAAGTGAACTATTTAGTATGCCTTCGTACATAGTTCATAAACTTTTTCATTAATTAAACAACCGAATCTTACACAACAAAATTTTAGACTGGTCCAAATCTACAGAAAATGAAGACGACAATTACAGGCTGGTGAAATTTTAAATTGTTACGTCTTTTCGGGTAAAAGCATTGTGGGAAATGAAGAAATTACTTATCCGAAAACATTGTGGATAATGAAGAAATTGCTTGATATAAGCAATTTCTTCTTTTTCCACAATGTTTTCGAAATCTTTTTTCTTTAGACGTGTTAAAAGGAGGGATTTTGTTGAAATGGGTTAATTAAGTTTTTGATACCAAGAAATGAAGAGAATACATTTATTCTCAATGAGGTATAAAACAGAAAACCTTATCATACACTGCTTGAATCTGCTTCGAGGCTTCCAGTGTTATTAGGTTTTCTTCATCTCTTAGATATCTTTCAAGTTTTTACTTAACTTTCAATTTCCAAGAATTGTTTTCTCGTTCATTTTTAAAAAATATAGTAGAATCATTAAGATAATTGAAATATCGGTTTGGAGATAGTTCTGGCAATTTTGTTTCCCGCGTATTGCTGTTGTAACAGGTAATAATGCTTATTGGCTACCATTAGCTGAAATAAAATTTATCGCCTGTAATACCCTGCAAATAACTTGTTGGATCAACATTTCTCACCACGCTAATTCAAATTGTAAACTCCACTGGCTTTTTTGGAACGTTTTTCACAACGATTCATTTTTAGCTCAACTATTCGAAGAATGGGGAAGGGGGTGTATTCCAGTCACCCGGAGGCGTCAGCGTAATGCTTTGGTTAAAGTTTAATGACCTGGTCTCATATCTCGGTTTCTACTACTGCTATTGCTCTAAAGCATTTGATAGTAAAAGATTCGTTACTCTGACATTCATTTTAATGTATTTTTTACCCATTTTCGACTTGGAAATTCTTGGTTAAAAATTTTACGTGCAACTGTTATATCTCTTTTCCTACGTACACTTTCGCTCTGTAACTTTGAACATGCCTTTATGACCATCATGTCTTCCCACAGGAAAAGGTCCATTATTTAAACCTTCATAGTAGTATAATTTTTTACCATTTCGACGTTTAACGCGCGTTTTTATTGTTACCATTGATCCGAATACATATACATCTGTGACCATTATATATCAACCCCTTGGCCATTATTTATCTCTCTGACATTTATTTTAGCGGATATTTAACCCCTTTTGGCTTAGACGTTCTTGGTTACAATTTTACGTGCAAATCACTTCAACTGTAAAACCTCACACATAACTTAATTCGAAATTATGTTTCATCTTTCGAGCAAATATTCATCACTCTGATATTCACTTTCTTGGAGTTTTTAACGTTTCTGACATAATATTTTAAGTGCATTTTTTTTATTTCTTTCATTATTATCATTATTATTATTTCTGTTACTTCTTAAGGAAATGGTTTCCAACATGTGTTCAGATTTATGATTTAATAAATAATCACTATCCTGACATCCATTTAGTCGAATTATGCCCAATGTCGACATTGAATTACTGTTACTATCCAGCAATCAGAACATTCGAGCGTTGCTGTTCACAGACATGTTTGCATTATTCATCTCACCACAGGAATCTGTGGGTTCATCAGCATAAGCCTGCGACGCAAATGTCGCTAATGGCGCACTCCTACTATACACCTACATTTGTTGATGCTGTGAACATTAATATTCACAAAACAGCCCCTCTTTCGGACATTGAAGCGTCATGATGATATAATGCTTGACGTGAATATTACAGTTATTGAGAAGAAGATTAAATTGAGATCGAAAAATCCAAAGGTCGAATCAACACGAACCTAGGGAATTTTTCCGAGCAAATAGTTGATTAATTCTACGTTGCTTCTATCCTACCAAGTGTTCGCCAATGCGCTTTGGCTGAAAGGTGCATCATTTGTTTATTGCCAACTTGAAATGTAATGATCGGAGATTAGAGTGCGAAGTCGGTTGAAAATTCTTAATCGTAGAAACAGACGAGAAACCAATAACTTTTATAGGTTTTTTTGAGATACAGAATATTTCATCGTTAGCTGTTTATTTTTCATCGCAGTCATATAGGTTAAAGACGCTCTTTGAAGATTCTGCAAGAAAAAATGTTTTTCGAATTTCCACACGTAATGCAAACAGACGTTTGTAAGAATATGATTGAGCTGATTTTGAAATGCAAATGACCGTTCATTACTTTGAAAAAAGAAAGAAAGGAGGCAAAATATATCGCTGACGAGGCATCAAATAAGTCAGCGAAGTACGACCCTTTTGGAACCGGAATTCTTCGGTTAAATACATTATCTGTCGGTCATATCGAAAATTTCCTTGTTTGTTGTTTTCATGACGTATCAATCACGTCATTAGCTTCCGTTAGCAATACAGCCGTTATCTACATCGCCAGAAAACTAACGACTTCACCCGATAGATTCCGATGTTTCATAGAAGGACATACGAAATATATCACATTTAAATAGATTCATAGTGAATTCATTAGATTAAACACGAATGAAGAATAATTATCGTGGATATGACAATAACTATTTGACATACAAATAATTTCCATGTATAAAATTTTCATAAAAATATATTCAAGGGCCGCTTTAAGAATAACTATCGAAAAGAATAAGTACATAAGCACTCGGCATGTTTTACTTGCCAGTGGCTGGTAAGAAAATGACGACATTCGAGACCTTGAAATGTTATATGCTTCATACACAAATGAATTTATCCTATTGACAGTTGAGTGTTCTATGTTTTTGTAATAATATCTGCCACTCAACAACGCAAACTATTCCAGCCTTTTAGCTATTGTCTCGCACGTGGGGGAGCCTATCTGTGAATATTCGACGAATCAAATATTTCATTGATTCCAGAGCTGTTATGGTTGTCTTCATCATTTAAGTAAAATCATTTCATCGATTGGACAGCTACACGTCGTAACTATAGTTAATTCCAATCGGAGTTAGACTTAAAATCGCAAATCAATGATTTGTTTTCCTCAGTGAAATACCTCCGATAATAAAATTAAAATTCAATGCCCTTTAGCAACTGTACTAAATTTTTCTTGGCAACGTCACTACTGAGTTTATCGGCTTTTTCCTATCTTATTATATATCGAATGCAATCATTGACGGATCACTAATGAAATAATAATAAAAATAAACCGATTTACCTATGAAATAATTTAACGATTAGTTTCGTCTATCAGAAACGAGTGTTCTGGTTGGTCGTAAAAGAGTATTCATGAACATACCCTCATGAACAAAAAAGCACGCAGCCATTTTGTATGCTTCCGCACAAAATACGTCCATTCAAAGTATCAAAATTTGCAAAGTTTTTCTTTCGACAACCTAATTCCGGGATTTCAGAAATAACCTTGAATTCCGCTGATCCCTTCATGTATAACCACAAACAGCCACTTTAAGCCTATTAGATTACCGCCAAGACTTCAACTGTTTTAAATGTTCTTCACTTTGGATTATTTTTTATTCGGGTTTCAGAAACAGCGATACCTCCCTGTAATACGTCGCTCGATAGTGTTCTAAATAGCCAGTTTCTATACCCGCCCACTTAATTTGTCCCCGGCCATGACACCAACGGGTGTTTCCACTTCGGTTTTAAACGATATGATCAGTAGGATGTAAGTTGTATTTATTGCGTTTAAGTCACCAAACTAACAAACTGCTTTATATAATTGGCGGTCAATATAGGAGTTCAAGCTGCACCCCAGGTCTAACTGAATAATTTGATTAGTCGTTTTACAATGTATTGACAGCCGAGATTTGCCATTTGTTTAAAATGACTCGATTATGCGTCGCCGATTCGAGTTAACAATTTTCCGATGCTCAATACTTTTTTTAACAAACGGCTTGCTTCGTTCTCCTTTTACGAATTGACAATAAAATTCTAAAACGTGGTACATTACAGACCCTAACACTATTTTCAAATCATTATTTATAAGATAGACTTCAATTGGAAATTTCAGATAATTGATGAACACTCGTTGTAGGTTAAAAAACGATGGATCAAGCAAAATTTTTTATTTAGAGTGGAAGTAGAAGTTGACCTTCGATATTTCTGGGAAGTATTTTGTTATTGTTGTTGTAGGAGGGGATGATTACAATGTCGTAACTGCAGTGTTTTAAGCATTAACGATATTCATTATCTCAAATAAACTGC
Organism: Fragum fragum; assembly: GCA_946902895.1. Taxonomy (NCBI): domain Eukaryota; kingdom Metazoa; phylum Mollusca; class Bivalvia; order Cardiida; family Cardiidae; genus Fragum; species Fragum fragum. The sequence continues at coordinate 39,055,663 of OX336378.1, read as the reverse complement.
CTTGTCGTAGGTAAATGGGCATTGACAAAGATCCGTCTAATCGTATGGGTGATGATAGTTCCAGGGTCCAGGTATCAGACATGTCGTTGATATGATTATAATTGGATTCTGTTGCAACATTACTGCGTAGAAATATCACTTATTACACCCTAGAAATTCTTCTCTACGCCCACATTGAATATCAGGGGATATTGAAATGCGACCTACAAAAGAATTTTATGTGAGTTTTATTACAATTAACAGCACCGGGGATACTATAAAACTAACAAATGACAAGATATATTTAGCTGATAGTGCACGTTTATGATGTAAGTGTATTTTATGTGCATCTCTGGTTCTAACATTTTCCTTGAAATAAAATTCCAGTTGTTTAAAGGTCCTTACGTGTCGTACCTTTTGTCAATACATTCTTAAGGACAGTGTTAGGGTTTAAAATCGATTCCGACACAAACCCGCTGTTTTTCGACTCTAAACTTATGAAAACATTGTTGAAAATAAAGAAATTGCTTGTTACGAGCAATTTCTTTATTATCCAAAATGTTTTCTACCCCAGAAGACAAGCGTTTCAAGAATTCCGTCACCTCTAAATTGTCGTCATCGACTTCTTTGAATTTGACCCAACTCTACTTTTGTCGTCTGAGAGTTGGTTAAAGGAGTTCACTTCCATAAGATATTATGTCTATCAAGCAAGTTCTTTTCAAGATTTTGCAACGGGTCAAACATTGAATAAAATAAAATGGCCCTCTTAGTTTCCAAATTTCTAACACATTAGAAAGGGGGTGATTAAGATGACTTTACAATGAAAATGACTCTTCGTAACTTTAGAGAAATAAAGAAAAAACAAACCTATTTTGTGTTACGTAATGTCAAGTAAGCAACCGAAGTACAACCCGAATGGAACCGGAATTCCTCCGAACATTGGGTTATTTATAATTTTAATGACGTTTCAGTTACGTCATTGGCTTCACCTAGTAATTCAGTCGTATCAACTTCACACGATGACTAACGACCCCACAAGAAAAATTCCAATGTTTCAAAGTAGGGCACGAGGAATATACAACGTAATTACATAATAATTAATTCAGTAGTTGTAATACGAAGAAAGAACATGACCTTAAAAACGTTAGCAATCTGAGGCTAAAGTTACCGCGGTAAAATTTCAACCCACGCAGAGTTTTATGTAAAAATGTAAAAACATCTAACGCAATAGATATAATATTCTTCCACATGGAAAGTAGATCAGGCGAATTACATGACTGCGAGTATAAATTAATACGCCCGATTGAGTCGAAAAGAACGAATGCGAGATATGACTCATTGAAAGCTGTCGCCTTGATGTACAGTACTTTCGTGTGAGTGTTCTGAATTTGGCAAAAATATCAAAACTCGATGAGTGAATGGACAGAAAGAAAGAGGATATATAATATATTGGAAATTATTAATTATATATAATCATATCATATTGTTAAGAAAAAATAAGGTGATTGTTTTATACCCCAATAATATTACTTATTCTAGAGTAACAATGTTAATACGGTCCGGTTAGACGAAGTTGCTGTATGAAGCTGATAAAAGCTGTCGGCTTTAGGCACGATTGGAATGTTTTGTTTAACAAATTAATTGGCCATTCATAGGACCATATTCGCACTGTCTGAAAACAATTTGGTCGTGCTAGGATTTTGTGTCTATATATTTGTACCTATGAATTCTACCCAAGTGATGCAACGTCTACATATCGCTTTTTAGAGGTTTACATACCTGCCCTATCTTGCTTTCTATATCTGGAGATTATAAAGCGCATATTTACATAAAGCATTTGGTCTGTGTGGTAGAATACTCTCATCGCACGCGAGAGCCTCCTAGTTCGAACCTGGCTACTCGCTCCATTCTTCCCCCTTCTCTCTCGCTCTCTATATCTCTCTCGCGCGCGCTCCATTGGCTGAAAGCCAACGGGCTTTTGGCATGATGTGTCGTCCGTCTGTCCGTCCATCAACTTGAACATAATTCAACCAAAATTCACAGGAAGCATCCTTGGGTGGCCTTTATTAGATTCATTGTCCCCTAGGGCACAAATGGGCAGATCTGCGCATAATCGACAGTAGATTTGGGTAGAAAGTGACACCTCCGATAATCCGACCGTCAAACTTTTCTGTATACATATCTCAGGCTTTCAGCGCTTTCAGTGCTTTGATTAATTCTTCCTAAAGATAGGGTGAAAGTGCTCTTTGGAAAAGGTATTTTTGTTTAAGCAACGATTGTTGGAATGGATTTTTCAAATAGTTTTTTCATGGAATTCCGTTATAGCACGTCACATTTATCACAGACAGATCCATCCCGTCGTTACCAAGAAGACAAACGTATCTATCTATTGACTGATCGCTGATGTCAATTAAAGAGTCTATCGACCAATCAAATAATACACTCAGGCTGCCATGGAAGTGAACTTTGAACTCCTACATTTATGTGAAGCATTTTTGTTGATTTTGCGACGCATACCAACAATTTTACCGTTTTGTTATACGTTATTACTTTGAAAAGAACGCGGTTTAACCCATTCCCACTCAGAGACGCTTTTAGACGTCCCCCCCCCCCCCCCCCAAGAAAGAAAGCTTGGGAAAACATTGTGAAAAATACAGAAAGCAATTTCTTCATTTTCCACAATATTTTCTGCCCAGAAAGTTGAAAAAATCCACAATTTCATAAACTATAAATTGCCGTCTGCAACTTCTTTCAATTTGGGCCAGTCTAAAATTTTGCCGTCTGGTAATGGGTTAATATCAAAATTCAACTTTCTGTCAGACTCAGCAGGCGGGGCCAGTGGTCTGTCAATTACTGTACAAACAAATGATTGATGAGTGACCGAAATATTGTACCTACAACTTGCATGAGGTAATAACGAAATTGTTGACGTCCACCCAAAAATTAAACTATCAAGTGAAAGGACATGGTAGAGCTCTATACTTTTGAACTGTCGCCCAGTGGATTAAAAAAACAACAACAACAACAACAACCAATTTTATCATGCATTCAGTTTAGCGCTGTTTTATCTCTAACACTTCCCTGAAAAACATGCCGTTGGTGGGCGATTAAAAAAACTTAACCATAGCTCGTCAAACCGAGACTCGTGTTTTTCTCTGTGATTAATTGATTTGTCTATCATATTTTCCTACAGAAGCTAATTCGCTTTTTTAAATGAGGCCTGGTGACGAATTTGGCCGAGTGAATCAATCGTCCACCATGTTTCAAGGGAGACTACTACGTCTAACTTGTCTCTATCAATTAGAGTCTCGAGTTACTCCACTTCTGATTTGCCTGCACTATTTTCTTGAAGCGACTGTGTCACCCCCTTCAGTGTATCGTTTATGTACTTCTCGATGGCTCCTGAAATTGAAGGATCGCTGTTGTCAATAAAAAAATTGTTAAACCAATCATATTTATCTAGGACGAAAGTGAACATCTAGAGTAATCATTTAGTGTTAGTTATGCGAAATAAACGTCGTAGCTACAGCTTAACTACAATTTATTTAAGCTGTAGTTACGATGTTCATGTCGCGTTTGATACCTCGGTCGAAATCCATTATCAGAGGTAATTAAGTATGAACAGCTATCTATAGATTGATAAATCATCGTATGAACACAAACACCTTCACAAGCCATGGGTTCTAACTCCACCTTGTCCTCCTTCGGATTTTAAAAGGTGTTGTTTTGCAAAATCTATGGCCAGTAGCGTGTAACAAAATAGTATAATGGTTTGTTGGCGACATAAACGTCGTAACTACAGCTTGACTAAGCTGAAGTTACGACGTATAAGTCTTCAAACCAACAAAATATTTCACACAAATGGCGACCTACGTCGGAGTTCAAATCTCAATTCCGGACTGAATTATATGATTGGTCTGTATATTCCATGATTGACAATCGCGATTATTCAATTACACTTCTACACACCGTTAATGCATTCTCATATCAGACTGCGCGGATAATCCTATTTTTACGCATAACGGGTCTCAAACACGGATACTTACCGTCCAGCTCCTGGGAGGTCCAACTTTTGTAACTCGACCAAGACGGTTCGCGACAATCGATGGGGACCACTTCGTTTGGCTCTCGAAATCTCTGTAAATCGAAGTTCATTGGGTAAAGATTAAATAATCAATAATGACAGAAACAAATGCTCACACTTATATCGTCATGAGCCACCACAACCTACTAACTACAACTTAGATAAACTGCAGTTACTACGTTTTCGTCTCTCACTGACGATTTAACTCCATGGTGAGACATTAGTCGTTAGAAATATGCTGACCATTTTAGTCGCAATGATAGGGTTTTATGAAAATACAAAGTAAAGCGCCCTAACTACCGCTATTATTTATTTCTTTCATTCTACGTGACTTTTCTTTCTATCTATTTAACCCATTCCTACATAATCCCGCGTTTTTTACTGACTAAAGAAATATGAATAAGGAAAATAGCGTGGGAATAGAAGAAATAGCTAATTAGAAGCATTTTTTTCTTTTATTTCAATATTTTTTTCTTCCTCGTGTTGCCCTCATTTTTCACTTTCAACAAACCTTGTGTCGTTGTCTGCAACCTATTCGATTTTGAACCAGTCTAAAATTTGTTGTGTGGGGATGGGTTAAATAGAAATATTCACTCTCTGTATTGGCATCTGCTTACTATATTTTTATCTTTAAACTATAAGAACCCGTTTCTCATGTAGACGTGATTAAACGTTCAGGTGTAATAAAGCATTATTAACATAATTCAACAGAATTCCGTTTTTCAGTCCCCTCACACATGAAAAAATGGGAAAAAAATGTGGAAAATAAAGAAATTGATTGTAACAAGCAATTTCTTCATTAGCAATACTGTTTCTACCTAAAAAGACAAGGTTTTTTCTTAAACTCAACAGACTAAAAATTGTCGCCTACAACATCTTTGAATTTTTGAAGAGTCTAAATTTTTGTTGTTTCAAAATGTGTTAAACTACAATAAACTTATCATTGACATCTGACTGTAACACTTTTATGATATATGTGGTTTAATAGGCAAAGATGCCCATATAAAGATACCATTTGAAGAAAGGAAAGGACACAAAACTGTCTGACCTTTCTACTTTAAAACCAAGTAGGAGTCGTATAATTGACACGGTAGAAACCAGAAACTGTTGCTTTATTCGTTTGTTTTGTTTTATTTTGCGAGGGTGGAAAGCTTGAGGATGATGTTTTTCACTTTAGCGTGATTATATAGTTATCATTAACTTCAATTTGATTAAAAAAAAACTTTCCCAAATGACAATTATTTTACATATCCGGCAAGAGGTTGCAGACGACGTTATAAAAAAAAACTCGGAAATAAGTGCCAAATAGGGTAGAAATCATTGTAAGAAAGGGAATAATTTCTGCTTATCCCAGAACGTTTTCATAAACCCACTTATAAGATGAAATTTTTTATACGCCCCTCAATGAAACATCGAAGAAGTACATTTTGGAAAATGAAGAAATTCCTTGTAAAAACCAATTTCTTCTTTATCCACATTTTCGACCCAAAAAGACAAAGAACTTTAAAATCACACCAAATGAAAACTGTTGACAGCAACTTCTTTGAATTTGCACCAGTCTAAAATTGTGCCGTGTGGTAGTGAATTAAGTATATTCTCTGTGTGTTAAAACGAAATGGTGTTGGAATGTTTTGACGCATTCCCACTCAACAAAACCGTAGACTGATCCAATTTCTAAGAGGTTGCACACGACATTTCAAATTCCACTAAAATTGGAAAATGAATGCCAAATAGGGTAGAAAGCATTGTGAGAAAATTAGAAATTGCTTGTAACAAGCAATTTCTTCTTTTCCCACAAAGTTTTCCAGGATGGAATTTCTTCAGGACGAAATGGTGTTGGAATGTGTTAGTCAACCAAAATAAGTGTTGCCTACCACTCTAGACTCGCTCCTTTTCTTCTTTCTCTCCTCAAGAAGTGGCTCAGGACTAGTTGAACAGCAAAACAGATTTCTAAACTGAAAGAAATGAGTAATGAACGATATAAAAAGCACTAGAGATCAATTCATCTTCGCAGGCTAAGGGTTCTAACCCCGCCTTGTTCCTTATGAACGTTCGGATAGGAACAAGTTGGACTTGCGAAGTTGTGTTCAGTTTAGACGGGGTTTCTTTTCCTGGTCGAAAACTCACCTGGACGACAACTTTGCATTTCATGTCACATAAACGCTAGAACTAATAGGCCTCAATGATATTTTTGGAAGATGCTTGTAACAAGCAAATTTCTTCTTTTCTCGCACTATTTTCTACCTCATAGGATAGTTTTGATTCGAATTGCGCTCTTTCCATTTGCTGTCTGTATCGGTCCAGTTTAAAATTTGAAAAACTGGAAAGGGTTAAATTTAGTATACTTGATATCTACAAACTAAGCTGGCTCTCTGCAATTAATAACACGCAATGTGTAATCCCACAGCTTTGAATTGGGATTTCTTGTTTGAAAATTATCTGGATTTCCAAACGAACTAAAATATAGAATAGCATTAACAAGACTACGAATATCATCTTAAGGAGTAGCATTTTAGGTGTTTTTATTTTTTTCGATTACGACAAAAGCTCAAGCTTATAGAGCCACTGTAGAAAACTCACAATCCAGATGTTCCGAAACAGAACTTAAAACAACTGCTACCTAATTTTACAGCTGGGTAGATTGGGGCTTGCTAATAAGTGTCTTGCCCATGAACACCCACCCCCAAAACATCAGATCAGGAGTCAAGCACCTATACCAGCCATCGAGGCAGAGTAGCTTTTGCAAATGGGCACAAAAATAATCTGACAAAGTGACAGAGAATTCGTAAAAAAAAAACAAATCCCGTTTGATAATAACGAATTTCACTTCACAATTATTGTTTGTTCAAATTGTTCTAACATTCAGTCGAAATGCATTAAAGGGGCAACTATGGAACGCCACAACTGTCTGATGTCATGAGCAATAATGTAGGCAAGCCTAATACTTTTCTTATTATGTGTAAAAGAAATGTTACCATGCTTAAATGTGTCGCTGACTTTTTCATACTGTGCTTTATCATATCTAACAATGGTGTTGTTACGCCTAAAGGTGGTTATGCCATGCCGAAATATGCCTTACCATGTCCAAGTCTGGTGTATTAGTGTCGAAATGAGGCATTGGCTTGTTTAAACAATGTTTTATTATTTTGAAAGGTTGGTGAGTTTGTCGACATGTGGCGTTGAATTTATAAAGCGTTTCTTTGCTTTGTCAAAAAAGGTGTGCTATCATGTTCAGATGTGGCGTTGACTTGTCTAAAAATAGTCTTATTATGTGAAACATGCATGTCATCATGTCCAAATACTTTGTTGACTTGTCAAAAGATTGTCTTTTCAGGTCAAAAAGCAGTTTCATTGTGATTGTTTGTATGCTGTCTTACTTAAACACTCTCTAATTACGCCAAAAAGTAGTGCAGGCATGCTTGTATGTAATATTGACTTGTGTAAGCATCGATCACTATGTCCAAAAATATGCTATTATCTTGAAATATGGTGTTCAGGTGTAAAACTTCGAAAAGATATATTAAAAAGTAGTGTTGCTTTGTCCAAATATCGTATTGACTTGACTAAACCTGGCCTTATCATGTCAGAATGTATAGTGGTTTTGGCAGAATGCGGCGGTGACTAGTGTAAACATTGGCCTTATTTGTCATACGGCAGTTTTGCTTTGTCCACGTCTGATATTGGTCATACAAAACAGCGCCGTATTATGTCAAAGAGTCATATTACCATGTTCAAACGCAAAGATGACTTGTCTTTACATACAGTTATTATTTGAAGTTAGTGGTGATATCATGTCTGAACACGGTGATGACATGTCAAAAGCATAGTATTTGTTTATATAAAGGCGGTTTCATCATGTTCAATAGTATGTTAAGTTGTTCAAATTCTATTATATTCGGATATAAAGCAGTGCCATCATGTGCACTTGTCATGTCGACTTGTGTAGTGTCTTACTCCCTCTGACAGATAAGTATGTTATTATCTTCAATGATAGGATAGCTTTGATACAAGCTTGCGGCATATTTGAACAAAATTATCTGCATATTGACCTAATAAGACAATATGAATACCAGTCAACATCATACAGGACGATAACAACGCTACCTTTTGGCATGATAAGACAGCGTTTAGACAGATCAACATAACATTTGGACAAAACAACACCACTTTTTGATATTTTAATAGGTAGGCAAGGAAGCATCACAAAAGAACATAATATCGACACTTTTGAACATGTTCAGGCAGTGTTTCAACAAGTCAAGTCGGTATCTGAACATGATAAGACCATCTTTTCATATAATAGGATTAAGGTGAGACATGTCAAGATTATATCTAAAATTTATAAAACCTCTATTTGTATAATAAGGTAATGTTTTGGCAATTAAATGACTCGTTTTAACTTGAAAATTATTCTTTTTGACATATTATGACATTGTTTAGTCCAGGGACATAAATAGACAAATAAACATCGCATTCGGGCTAACAAAACTGTTTCTTGACAAATAAGACAAATTGTAGGCAAGACAACATGAAATATGTAAACTATAACAATACTTTTGACATAATAAGACGTTGTTGGATCAAACCACCACCATTTTTGGACAAAATAATACTTTATTTTGACATAAAAGTGCAATCAGTCAACAAATCAACCTAAAATCTAACTTTTGAACATGATAAGACAAACCTGATACATTTCAACACCACTTTTCATATAATAACACTATCTTTAAATGAATCAAATCGACATTTGGACATGGTAACTCTACTGCTTAATGTAACAACATACCCTATAGACATGTAAGTTTCAAATATCTAAAAAATAAAACTTCTTTTATACATGATAAGACAGAATTGAAACAAGGCAAGATCGACGGTGGAAATAATAACACACCTGTTGGACATAATAGGGTTAAATAACTTTTTGATATGACACCGATAAACTCAGAAATATAAATAATATTTGTTGATTTGATAAAACATCGATATGATAACTCGGCTCCACATTAAAACATAATATTACTACTTTTGGACTTAAAAAGACAACAATTAGACAAGTCAAAACCATATTTGAACTTGAAAAAGAATGCATCGTGACAAAATAACATTATGCTAACACTTGTCAATAACGCTACTTTTTAACGAAATAACACGATAATTAGGCAAGTCAATATCATAATTGGACATGATGACGCTGTATTTTAATTAAGTGAGGTAGATGGTGGACATGTCTCATTATTGCTAATAACATCAGACAGCTGTGGAGTTCCATAGGCAACAGTTCGAGCTATCTAGTCGTCTGCCATCTACATCAAGTTAAAACATTCTAAACCAATTCGCAAACAATCCCGATTTTTACGCACCTAAATGAAATGCTTGTGAAATCTTCGTGGGTAGGAAGAAATAGCGTGGGAAAAGTAATTTCTACCTTTTCAATGTATTTTCTCCCAACAAAGACAATATTTGTATAATATCGCCAACTTGAATTTATCGTGTGCAACTTCTTTCAATTTGGACCAGGCTAAAATTTTGTCGTCTGGTAATGGTTTAACTTATAAAAGTCTATAATCTTGCTAATAAATGCGATTCATATACACAGAACTCACTATCATGGCTCTTCGATTAATCCGCTTTTGCTTTGTTCATTTGCAATTCCTGTAAAACATGTCATTTTCTATGCATAAAATATGGTATATTATGATACGATTTTGAGAAATTAATTTCTTGACATTAAATAACAAAGAGTTTCCTACATAATTTATCAATTTTGGACAGAGAAAACACGAATACGTTATAATTACGTAAATTTAGTTCTTACCGAACTGCACGGGATTCGAACCCACTCGGATACGGCGACGTTGCTTAGCTCGACATTGTAGAGTTATGTGACGTTGCCGTATCCGCGCATGTTCGAATCCCGTCAAGGTCGATAAAAAAAATCATTTCTTCACTGGGTTGATAAAAGACAGTAGTCACTGCCGTTGTTGAAAGAGGTTAATATATATAAACAGGATTTCTGAATTTAGTTCAGTTAGCCAAATTCTTTCATTTACTTCTTTCGTTCAAATAAAAGTGGCCAATTAACCAGTAAAAAAAGACAACATCAACAAAAAGAAAAACAAACACACACACACAAAAAGACCCCCCCCCAATTTTTTAATAAACTATCTTTCAAATATATATCTTAAATCAACTAACGTTAAAAATGTTTTTGTATGTTATCCTTTGCTAGACGACACAATTGTAGACTAGTAATATGGGGGCAGAAAACATTGTTGACAATCAAGAAATTTCGTGTTGCAAATAATCTCTTTTTTCCCCACGTTTTTCCCGCGGCTTTTTTCATAGAAGACTTAGCAGTATTCAGATAATTGTGACGTCATCGAAACATTGAAACATTTCGGTGTCGTTACATAACGACTTTTAGGATAACGGATCAAAGATAAAAAATGACTCACATACCCTATACCATCTCGATCTGGAATCCTGTCGATTAATCAAAATAGTTTGTCGAATAGTAACTTCTGTATTCTTGTACATGTTTTAAAATGTAATAATTCTAGCCGTCAAATACTCTATCTAAACATTCCAGAACTACGCACAACCGTATCCATCTATCCTTACTGATATTCAAAGATTTCGACATAAAAATTCACTTCACCGAACTCTCTGTTTTTAATCCTCATTTTATTGAAATAAATTTTATAGTCATTTCGATAGTAGGCAACAAAAAACTTTGTAACTACAGATTATCCAAGCTATTATTGCATGATCAATCACGGCTGTATAAATCAACCGACCAATCAAATCATTTATTCGGCCAAGACCTGAGCTTTAAACTCCAACAGTGGCCGCCATTTTTGTTGGTTTGGCGACTTAAACGTCGTAACTACAGCTTTTTCAAACTTTAGTTATGACATTTCGGTCGCCAACCAACCAATTTACTTTATTGTTAAAGCTACTGGCCTTAAATTTTGCAAAATAACGCCGTAAAAAATCGAAGTTGAACTTCCTATCGGAATTAATTGGCAGTGCTTAGGGAGTAAGTGGGCGGGGCCAGCGATTGGTCAACAACAAGGCTTTAATCGGCTCATCGGTAATTTGTAAATGCAGATCCCAATGAATTAAAAGTAAATCGAGGGCTTAGAGCAAAAACATAGTATGGCTCTAAGCCATCGAAATGGAAGTTTATTGTAATCGCTTATATATCGCTATTCTTTTAACACTTTTCCACACAATGCCGCATTCAACCTACCAAGAAAGAAAGCTTTGAAAACATTGTGCAGAATGAAAACAATGCTTGTTACAAGCAATTTCTTCATTGTCCGCACTGCTTTCATTCAGAAAAGACATATTTTTTTCAAAAAGTTCATAGCTTTAAAACTGTTTTTGTAATTTCTTTCAGTTGGGACCAGTCTAAAATATTGTCGGCAGGTAATGGGTTCAGTCTATTGTTATCAAGCGAAAATGAATCTACTTTGAATTTGATAAAAAATCAACCCATGTCACCCTTTTTCGAGGACTGATAAGGAACGAGAACTTTCGCGCTTGGTAAATTTATGAATCTGGATTGGTCATTTTAACACAATACAGATTCATTTTAAAAACACTCTCTCTGATATACATGATAAACATTCTCGCATTATGAATATTAGTTCCACGAAACAAGTTTTCTTATTCATTTATCCTCTAGTAAAAAAATGTCCAAGAACACTTTGTTTAGAACCTGTTCAAATGTATTAAGGCACCATGGTCCGTAAGATAAGGCGTCTCAAGCAGGTGATTGCCTGGACAATCTAAATAATTAATTTGATTTTATAAACTCAAATTAATTAAGCCATGTAAGTCATTCATGTAAGTAATCCACGACATCTCATTGGAGGATATATACAGATCAAACTTGTTACTGAATTGATTAGTGTGTAACCCGCAAATAAATGTTCGGCTGCTTCAGGATTTCAACTATAGGACCTATTTGTCTAGAAGCAAACGTTCCACGACGTCACTTTAAAAGCATGCTAATGAACTGTAAGTTAGTACAAGCACCCATTATATACTACCCGGCACCATTCGACCATTAAGATTCTTTTACGAATCTTCTATATTCGACATCAGTAACTCCAAAACTCATTACCACCATACATTGGGCTGGCCTCATTTATGGCTGTTGACGAATATAACCCGCAAATAAATATTCGACTCCTCAGAGATTCCAACTTGTTTTGAAGCAAGGTCCTACCACGTCGCCATAAAATTAACTAGTAAGGTTTACTGCAACATGCAAGGGTTACTGTGAGGTGTAGTTAAAACGTTAGTTAAACCAACGATTTGCTTTTTGCTTAGTCTTCCCGACCACGTATTTTGCAGCAAACTCACGCCGTTTGATATCTCAGTCAAACTGGCTTGTCGGTGGTCTCGTCAAAGTATAAATACAGACAGTTTATTTGCAGAAGATTAACACCATGAACTATGAGATTAAATACACATAAAAAATCAATGGGAAAAGAAGGATATGCAAGCAGTTGGCAGTTTCTCCTACACCGACAATAGTTCGGGTTTGTTTTTGTGGTTTTTTTTATTGTTTGTTTTTGTTTTTTTCTAAACAAATATTTTGGTAAAAGGAGTCATTCTTCCTATTTACCCATTACCACACAGTAAAATGTTAGAAGAGTCCAGATTTAAAACAGTTGCAGACGACAATTGACGAAATCGTTAAAATCTTTGTCTATTGAGATGGAAAACATTGTGGATAATGAAGAAATTGCTTGTAAAAAGCAATGTCTTCATTTCCCACAATGTTTTCAAAAGCTTTATATTGACGGGGCGTTAAAAAATTACACTGTGAGGGAATGGGTTAAAACGGGTTTGTTTCAACAATTGACCAAGCGCGGCTGTCAAACAAGGAATCAACCGACCAATCAAATAAATTATCCAGCCCGGACCTGAGCTTTCATCTCCGACAATGGCCGCCATCTTAGTTGGTTTGGCGACTTAAACGTCGTTATTATAGCTTATTCAAGTTGTAGTTACGCCTTTAGGTCGCAAACCAACCATTTACTTTTTTGTAACATACTCCTAGCCATAAATTTTGCATAGTAACACCGTCAAAAAACGAAGCGGAACTTCCTGTTGGAGTTAATGGGCGGGGTCTAGGAAGACAGTGGGCGGGGCCAGCGATTGGTCAATTTACTATAATATGAAGGCGATAATGTGTCATCTGACATAGACCGATTCGCATCTACGCTCACATTTTGGGGTCAAAGAGTTTAAGTTTTACAGATGATAAATCGAGAACCATTCATAAATGTCCAATAGATGCTAATTGGTTGGAACAGCGCAAACTACCTACCGGTATGTTGTGATTTAACCCAATTGCTAGATTACATTATTTTAGACTGGTCCAAATTCAAGTTACAGAGGTAAAATTTTTAGGAGTTGGATTTTTTTATTGACTTTTTGTCTAGAAAACACTGTGGAAAATGAAGAAATTGCTTGTAACAAGCAATTTCTTCATTCTCCAAAATGTTTTCCAAAGACTTTTTTCTTGAATGGCGTCATATAGCAGGATTTGTGGGAATGGATCAAAAGGTTTATGTTCGTAAATTAGTGACATTTTATCACCGCTGAAGTATACTAGTCTATTGTTGTCTACGTTAAATCGTTCATGATTAGGCGTTCATTCCAGTTGCCCCTGTCGACGGAATTCTTCACAAACAATTCAATTAATCGGCTGATTTTCGCCAACAGATCGCCAACCCTGTACATATGCAAATAACAAAGTCAATTTAGTAACCTTTTAAAAGTTTGACATTAACTTAATTTTATCACAGTTCTGGACGATCATTTTGTTGGGATTCCTCCAAGTCCCCCGTGATGATGAAAGGTCCCCAGACTGTTGTTATCAACAGGGTCAATAGTATAAATTCTACACGGGCACAAAACTCAAACGTCGTTGGTAAAAAGTGTATTACTTCCTTGCTTATTTAATTTGTAATTACCCAATTCATCACAACTGACAGATCGCCATTGTCAACAGAAAATCTGTTGTCCGACTCAATCACCGTTTAAGACCGGCAGTGAACTTTGAACTACGGTAGTGATATGCATTTTTGGTGAATTGCGAACTTAACGCCTTAACTACTACTAGTCGAAATTGTGTTATTCTTTACTTGTTACTGGCATTACTTGTTGCATTAATTCAACGAAATGACCCCCTTTAATATATCAGCCGAGCTGTCTGTTAGAGGTCACTGGGCGGGACAAGCGATCCGTCATTTGGGCGAGGAAAACTAGTGATTTTTGAGTTCATGTATAGTATTTGGCGGATCGCGGCTGTCAATCAAAAATCGTTTGACCGATCAAAAAGGTCAATTAGCCTCGGAATGAGCCTTAACTCCAACATTTATTTTGAGCGCTAGCGTTCGTTCATGTTGTAGTTACGGCGTGAAGGTTGCCAACCATCGATTTGTCTTTTTTCTGAGCTCCCCGTCCTCATATGTCAGAAAGAATGTCACTTTTAACCTTAGTCGAACTGTCATGTCGGGGCGTAGTCTTACTAGTCCTGCCTCAGAAATGACGCATCGCTTGCCAAGCCCCTGACCTCCAACAAGAAGTTAGACTTGATAATCAAACGGCGTTTTGCAGAATCTACTGTAAGTTATATTTAACAAAAAAAAAAAATCGCGACTCAAATGTCGTATTTACAGCTTGATTAACCAACAAAAATAATTAACACCAAAGGTCGGCAAATATTGGAGTTAAAAGTCTAAAAAGTACGATTTTTTCATTGACAATCGCAATCCAGCAAATATTAGGCCTCATACTCGAGGAATGGCGTCACTGCTTCGCTTGCAACTATGGCATTCTCTCAAACCTGCGTTGGTATAACGTTATAGTGTACATTGACCCATTCCGACACAATGACGCTTTTGGATGTCCCATTATTTAAAGCAATTGTAGCAAGTAATTTCTTCATTTAACATAATGTTTTAACCTTCGGTCTCATCTAATAAAAAATACCTACACACGATTCTCGAACACGATAACAATAAACAGAAAAACACACTGTTGTAATACTCCCTATTTCTTTAGAACAAGAAAATTGCTTCCCTGTACTCATATATATTTTCCAACATCGTTCTTGTTTAACGCCAGTCCGAATAAAACTGTGTTTTTTACGATGTTTCGATCACCTCCCCCCCCCCCTACGATATTTTGAATGTCTGAACCTGTAGATTAAGCGAAAGGCGATGTGAGCAAGCGTGTAAAGCTTGACATTTTAACGGCGGTTTCGTGTGTGTGTGTGTGTGTGTATAAGTGCGCTTACGTGCGCGTACGTGCGTGCCTATGTGCGTTTCGTGGTAGGCCAGAAAAAGATCAGCAAAATTTAAACGTAAAAACACCATCATGTTGATCTTGTGTCAAAGTTGTCGGTGAATCTTGACTCCACAAAGTCTATTGCGCGTGCAACACATTCGGTGCTTCGGAGTGGAGTGTTCATTTGGAAAGTGGAGTCTTTTATATTTGACGGATCGAGAATGTAAATCAACCAATCGATCTACCAATGAAATCATTCAGTTAGACCGGAAATACACTCTGAACGCAGACATGTGTGTTGACCATTTATTTAAGCTGTAGTTACGACGTTTGGGTCGCAAATCAACCATTTTATATCTCTGTTACATGTTGCTTACCATAAATTCTGCAAAATAACTCCGTTTTAGGTCAAAGTTGAACTTCCTGTTTGAGTCAGTGGGCGGAACCGAGGTTCCGTCAATTAATTTCATTATGACTGTATTATCGATATTTCTATAAATAATTATCTTAGGCTTCTAGCATGGTTCTGTAACGGGTATTGCAATGGACTCAGTGGTGGGGATATATGAATTTCATCCATCTGTCCCCATACAAGTAAGAGATGTTTTTCTACTTGTCTAGAAACAAAACAAAAAAAAAAAAAACACACAAAAAAACTTGTCAGCTTAAAAGTGTATGAATAATTTTGAGAAAACAGTTTTGTTAATGAACAACAGCATTTTCTACAATCACATTAGGATAATAAATCGTTGAGATCTATTTTGAACAATTCAACCTTTTCCCTTGTAGAGTTTTGTTTCTGTTCTGCCTATCTCCGGATACTGAAGTGAGCTTAAAAAAAATTCCACACCCCAGTGGACTATGGTGTACCGTTTGGGTCAAAAATCCACTGTGGACTATGGTGTATCGTTTGTGTCAAAAGTTAACTAAAAATCGTCTGAGCTTAAAGAATCCGTGCACGCGTCAATAATATAGGCAAACCTGTTAATTATAAGCGTGCGCGCTTATATTTTGAAAGTGCACGCGTTTTTCAACGCGTACACTTTCAAAATATGAGCGTGCACGCTCAAGAAGTGAAGCCGACCATCATATTGTGCATGCACTTGTAATTTAGGCGTACGCGCACATCTTATACCCTTAAACGCTCAGTAGTTTAGCGCGCACACCTGAATTTTGTCAGTGCACTTGTATTATTTACGTGTTTAGGCCTTTTTTAGGGCGTATTACCAAGAATGGACTTTTGACCCACTTAGTGCGCCATAGTGGACTCAGACACAAGTGGAGACCGGGGATCGTAGATCAGTAACGGGTTCAGTAGTTATCCATCCGGGTTGTCTTAAGTCAAGTGGTTTGACGGACCGTTGGCTCTGTACACTTTCCCCCAACAGTAAGTTAGATTTCCATATTAACGTGATGACGTTTTTTTTTTGCAAAGTTTATGGTCAGTAAAAATGTCATCGGGTATATTGACGACAAAGCGTCATAACTGCAGCTAATATAAGTCACCAACCTTACAAATATGTTATAAGTGTTACTATCATACAGTGTTGGAGTTCAAAGTTCACTTCCGGTCTAGATCAATTATTTGAACGATCGGTTAGTTAATTGATTGACAGCATTAATCTGTCAGTTCCTAATAATATTATAAACCAAATTTCACATGAATGATTATTAGGACACTCGGTGGGTTTCCGATACCAATTAAGAGACGGAGAGAATATTTTCTGTTTCCATAATTCATGATGTCTTTTGTTTCCACTATGTAATATCAATTTACCGAAGTTGTAACTTACCGAAGTTACTATCACGCTGTTTCCCCTATCACCTTTTTTTTCTTATGTTGAATTTCGTCATGCGTTGTCGACAACCGAATGTCGTTATTTCTAAAAATAAAGTAGATTTCCACGGAGCCATACCTACATAACCACAAAAGACGCTTTAAGCCCATAAGATTAAGAAGACAATATCTGACTCATACGGGAGAAAGACCGCCTATAGGTTACACGTATATGTACAAGTCATATACCCATTAAACAAAAATCTGCCATTTTGTTTTTTCTCCAACAAAAACTCCTATGTCAGTCTGGTTCTCAACAACTACTTCCTCAAAATAAAAATTATGCAGAAAAACTCGTATTCGAAAATACAGTAAACTTTTCAAGTCTGGTGCTCAACAACTATTGTCAGAACTCAATTACCATGCATACCTACGTTATCGTGCATGGCCCCTGAGGAGCCTCAGTGAACTTTAGTGACCTTATTTCATCACAGGATGTTTGACTTTCGGCACCCCAATCCGGTGCTGCGAGAATTTAAAACAATAATTTCGCTTCTTTTTGTCAGTTATGGACACTCTGTTTTGTAAGATGCACGATAACTGCAGTAGCAATCCAAAATTCCGGAAGGGTCAACAAGGTAAGTTTCAAGATAAATTCCATGTAGGCTACAAGTTTAGTGTAGAACTGGACAAAATTTGACTGAAAGATAAATCAACTGTCTGTAAGGTATATAAAACTATTTCATCATGTAAAAAACATTTTTTGATTGATACTGAACCCCGGCTTCGTTACGTGCACGTTAATTGAGCTGAAGAGCATACTGATGCAGAAAAAATCGTAGTCGAAAGTACAGTCATCTATTTTTTTTTTTTCAAGTAAATCTAACGAATTTATATAAATTAACAAACCGTAGCAGTAATTTTAATCATTTGGTGCTTCAACAGAACTTTAATCCTTTGCACGTTTGGTGGCAGAAAATTCCAGTTGAAATAATGTCAACATAAAACTTTATCGGTCAAATCTGTGACGTCATGGGTTCATGTGTTCATGTCACGCGTTTCTTAGGTGGCAGTCCATCCTATTTCAATGACTTCCGGCTTATATACTATAAATATTACACAGAGAATATCTTGCCCGCGATTTTTTTCAACGATCGTCCAGGGTCTTCCTTTGCGTTCTTAATTTCAGATAGTTTGGCAAAAAAAATGTGAAATTTCATAATTCTATCGCATTTAATAAAAGATAAGATAAGAAAGTTATCATGGTAGCAATCCAGTATATTTCCTTTCTGGAATAATCTATCTTCATATATTTAACCCATTACCAGACAACAATTTATCTGGGACAAATTTGAAGACAATTTTTAAAAATGTTAATTGTTCATTTTATTTTTCATTCATTTATTTATTAATTTTTCATTTTGTGATAGAAATAATTGTTGACAATAAAGAAATTGTTTGTAACAAGGAAATTTTATTTTTCCACAAAGTTTTTCAAACCCTTTATCTTTAGGGGAACATGAAAATACCTGTCTGTGTGGGAATGATTTAAGTCATATTTCCTGGTGATAATTTTAATTGATATAAACATAATGTACACAAATTTAATAAGCATGTGTAGTTCTAAGCAAATCAATAGGAGGAATTGACCAGAACAGCTGGATTAAACCGTTCCCACATGACAAAATTTTTTACTGGTCCAAATTCAAAAAAATTGCAAGCGAGAATTTTTAGTTGATGAAATTTTACAAATCTTTGTCTTTTGTGGTAGACAATATTCTAAATAATGAAGAAATTGCTTATAACATGCAACTTCTACATTTTCCCTGATGTTTTCCACAGCATATTTCTTGAGAGGATTATCTTTTTAAATATAGATGGTTATTCTTTGCCTTGTAGGCTTTATGACAGGCTTTTATAAAATTATAAAATTCATAACATTAAAAAGCACCAACCTCTTAGGCGAAAGGACACAGAATTACACATGTAATATTCTCTCTGTATGCTGAAATTCACTCAAAAGTATATTTGCATTTATGTCTCTACACCAATTACAAGTTGAAAACAAAACATGCCTTAACACTATGGTAGAATCACTGGAATTTAGAAATTGTCCTAACAAGTCAGAGCTTAATGGATTTTCACCCTTTACTTTTGGGTAAACAAATAATATTTGTTTCTTGTAGAGTTAAGATTGACAATTATGTGAACTTCCATCAACATCTGTAAAACTATATCAGATTTTGTTTGAAAATGACAATGAAAATAAAACAACTCATGGAAAAATGGACAAAGATAGATAGCACTGCCAAAACGTTTGTCTCTGAGAGGACAACTTTTTATGAATAATTAATTATATAATAATATTATATACATGTATAATAATCTGATGATTCGTCTGGAGCCTGTGGTACTGGTAATCTGAATAAACTATATTTATGAATATCTTCAACTCTGATGAATTATTGACCAGTTTATTGTTTCTACAATATTGTAATTTTTCAATACAATTCAATCATTTTTTAAAAAGGGGTTATTTGTGATCAAATGGTTTCTGTTATTTTTGTTCTTAGTCTTTACACAGATACAGGGAGTAATTCGGATTTTAAATTCAAATATTTCAAAATTAATGCTATAAACCCTATGTTGTAGAAGCTATTCTGAATTGTTTCAACAAGACTATTCAAACAAGTGCCCATGGCATGGGATTTCATAAACTGGTATCCCGCTGTCTGTGAGAGACAACGGGTAGTGTATAAACTTTCCTGCAATCTGATTGGCGCTTGGAAGATATTATTGTATTTCTTACGACGAGTAAAGTTTCCCCCCGCCGATAGAAATTTCCCATCATGCAATCTCACATCCGTTTGTAAAATGGTGGTTTTGTTGAAATTCACGTTTGTCTTAATTTGTACTTTCCCCGACAAGTGTTAGACATTTAGTTCTGTTTTTCTGAAAGCAACCAGGATGTCTAAATCTAGCGAATGATTACGATATAATCGCTCAGATATCTACATTTTCAGTCTCCGGTAGATCTCTCGGGTTTTCATGTTGGAGAACTGTCAACTCGGACCATCGGTCGAAAGCAATGTGGCTGTTGTTTTGCGAGAGCTGTAGCAAAACAATTGAGCCCAATTGCAGCGGAAAAAAAGCAGTCAAAAGCCAGTGCCTGATTTAAGGTCAAGTAATTGGTGATGACGACCTTTCTAGGAGTGATTAATGTCACTTGTTACAGTATCTCAGGCAGAGCGCAGTAACTGAGCTCATTACCATGGTTTTCTAAGATCTCTCACACCAGTACTACACTACCACCCTTGATGCCAGAACCCTGGCTAGGGAGTTCTCCTTGACACAGAGGGGCCCTAGTTGCTCTCAGCTTTTTAAGGGTAACCAGACAATATCCCCTCTGAACAGTATCCACTTTTATGTTTTTTGACAAGGAGGACAATATTCCCTTCCTAAATTTAACAGGGCAGACTGATATTAGCCCCTTTGTCATTCTGCCTGGGTGGACAAAATTTCCCCTCCTGATATTAACAGGGTGGACATTATCCCCTTCAACATGTCACTACTGTGGATAAAAGCCCCTTCCTAAAATATATTGCAGACAATTCATGGTTTCTGGATTAGTTAGAAATCAACTTATAGTTATTGTCCGCATCTTATTTGAATTCGGACTGGTCTAAAATTTTATTGTGTGGGATTGGGTTAAATTTGCATGAATTTTATTAATTGTCTTACATTAATCAATCACTTTCAATGCGTTCAAACTATTAAACTGTCATTTCTAAATATTCCGTCAAGCAGGACTATAAAATTGTGTCTTTTTTTTCAAAATCATGTATGGGGGTTCGATTCCCTCCCCAGACGTTACAAATAGCTGGTGCTTAAAGGGATAAATTGTCTGGTGGTCCCACATGATTTTGATTGACAAAATACAAAACAAACAAAAACAGATACCTTATAGATTTTATTAAATCAATTTTGAGATAAAAAACGAGAACAAATGAAAGTGATTGCTTACTGGCCTAATTGCAAAGATATAATACCAGGAATGCATATTCTTTTATGAATAAATCATTTGGTGATAAAGACTGAGAAAAATCATATGGTGATAATGACTGCAATTCAAAGTGATTGCCTAATGTCCTTATCGCAAAGATTTGACACCAATTTGGCTTTTTTTATGCCCCTGCATTTTACGATCAAGGGTATTATTGCTTTACCATTGTCCGTCATAATTGCAATAATTTGGCACCAATATAGTATACTTTATGCCCTCATCAAAAGACTGAGGACAATTGTTTACCATTGTCTGTCTTAAACTGAACCAAAAACAAATTACTTTTACTTTAGGCCGACTCAAGATAAAATGCTCATATTGACATGAAGATAGATCTGATCAATACCCATCTGCAGATAGCAATGTCAATGTCACTTTTTATGTTGCATTTTGACCCATTAATGAATGACAATATTTTTGACTGGTCCAAATTCAAAAAGTTGCAGACAAGAAATTAAAGTTGATGAAATTTTAAAAAATCTTTTTCTTTTTTGGTAGAAAACATTGTGGATAATGAAGAAATTGCTTGTAACAAGCAATATCTTCATTTTTTAAAAACATTTTTGAACTTTTTCTTTGGTGGGGTGCGGTGGAGGGTGTGTGTGGTCCCAAAGCATTAATGTTCTGACATGGGTTTAAAAAATAGGCTTTTATGGGTGCATGGTGTTTCACAAACACATCTTGTAACATCAAGCAATTTCTTCATTTTACTTAATGTTTCCCCATTTCTTTTTGTAGAGGCCAAAAGCGTCACTGTGTGGGAATGAGTTAATTGATCTTTTTCAATCATGCTTCTCGAATGGTGAGCATATAGCATCCCCTCATCTGTCTGTCCTTCGATCATTCCATCCATCTGTCTGCCTGGATTTCTCCACAACCCTTGGGCCATAATGGATGAAACTTCAATTGTGAATTCATTATGATATTTTGCCGACGCATTTTCCAAAATTTTGGAAAGTCTCAAGGTCAAGGTCATAGTTCAAGGTCAAACAATTAACTTGAGCTTATCCAGAGCAAAGCTCCTTCAATTAAGGATGGATTTCAATATACCTTGACATAATTGTTGAACAGTTCTCTTATCATGAGTAGATGTACCACTTGAAAAAAATATTCAGATAGTTACACGATCAAATTTTCATTTGGCTCTAAGGTCAAGGTCTCAGCCCAAGGTTTTGCATTAAAATTTAGCATGTTTGGAAAAGGGTGAGCATATAGCCAATGCTTTGTCCATCTGACCTTTTCCTGTTTATTTTATACTTTTTTGACAGGGCTATATTCGGGGAGCATAATCCATATCTGAAGGCTCCTGTTTCTTGATAGTCACTGTAGAACAAGCACTGGGGTCTGGTCTCTTGATAGGTCACTGTAAAACAAGCACTGGCACCTGCACTTGGTACTCTTTTTCATTTCTCACATTGTTTTC
Source organism: Fragum fragum (assembly GCA_946902895.1). Classification (NCBI taxonomy): domain Eukaryota; kingdom Metazoa; phylum Mollusca; class Bivalvia; order Cardiida; family Cardiidae; genus Fragum; species Fragum fragum. Next base: position 39,033,021 of record OX336378.1, on the reverse strand, counting down.
TAACCTATATAAAACAAACTTTAAATTGTTGTAAGCTATCTCTCAAAATTTGGACTAGCCTAAATATTTTGTTCTCTGAAAATGAATTTTCAAACATTACATTGTACCATAATAAACATTCAGCATGGCAACATGAAAGGCTTGCACTCTTAAGAAATTTGTCGCCATAGACCATGCGCCTAAAACTATACAAAGCACCATGATCAGCCTGCACAGTCTGACCAGGAAATACTTTTGTCACTTTCTGGTTTGTCCTTTTTTGTGAAACGGATCACATTGTGATTTGATTAGTGAAAATTTTGCTTAATCAATTGTCAATATAATAAAACTTAACTTTAACATGCATTTTGACTTAGAAATAATGAAAATTAACAGAAATAATATTGATTATACCATACCACTGTCAACAATGAAATTTTATGAATTAGAATTAGTTTTTGAAATGTGGTACTTGAACAAATAATAAGAAATGTTCAATATTTGAACTTACAAGAAATGCTATGGAGATGGGAAAATTGGCATTACCATTATGTTTTTTCCCTAGAAAGGTTTTATAAGAGTGATTTTGCACTTAATGGTTTTGAATACTGCAGTTACAAACAATTTGAAAAACAAATTGGGAGAAATAGTTAATTTTTAAATCTAACAACAGTTGTGCAGAATTAATCACTTGAATGCATGGTTCTTATTTAAGAATCCATACTGCTAAGCATCACCTTACCATGTTGGTAAAAGTAACACCTTAAAGATATCTACTAAATTGAGGCCACAGCCATAGCACAGATGGTAGCGTGTTAGCCTCCTAATCATGGGGTCACCGGTTCAATTGTGGGTAAAGATTCTTTCAGACATTGATCTCCAGCCAATGGTTGAATAATGATTCATATGAGATTTTCAAACAAACTAATATCAATAGTTTTCCAAATTAATGCCTTTTTCAAAATACACTCATTGTATAGGTATTAATTGGGTAATACTGTAATACATTGTTTTACAACTGTTAGTTTTTTCACAAAACTTTTTTTTCATTGCCCTTTTTCCAGACACTTTCTTTCCAATAATCAGTAAACATACCATAAATTACAATTTCAATAGCCAAGTGTTCTATCTTACTTTTCTTCATGTATTTGAAAAATTCAAAAGCCTCTTGTTTTCAGTGGATTTTATTTTTTATTTTTTTGCGGCAAGAGCATAGTGTGAAATAGGATTTATCATTTATTAAACAATTTATATTACGCAACAGTTGTCTCTTTTATTCTTTTCACAAGATATTATCAAACATTCTGTAATTCAATGAGTATAGTTCAGCCTTTTAAGATGATCCCTCATTTTTATGACCCCAGATAAAACATAAACTTGAATAGATCAAAGAATGGATAATCATGCTGTGATTTTTAGTTAACTGTTAATTAACTTCCAAGTTTTATCTAGTATCGATAGATCTAGGGGCAGTAACCCAGTCAAGGGATTTCATTGAGAAATGAGAATTTTAGAATGCTACTACCCCCTATTATCTAGTTCTCTGATTAAGTCAAGCAAAATGAAATTGTTAAAGGATTTAATAAGAAAAAGTATTGATATGTTGTTTTACATCCCGGGATAACTTGTACTTATGGATTCCTCCCCCTTTGGACTCTCTCGGGACCATCTGAATTAACACTGGAGCTTCATGACTGTAGTTGGAGAGACCCCTTCCATCATATAATGATGCAGTACATGAGTCTCTTTTAATATTATTCTCTGAGCTTTACTGTCAAACCTGTCTCTTGCAAAATGTTGAAAACGTGTTTATTGTTCTACTTAGATATTGTTACCTCTGCAATAAAGAGGATATTTCTGGTATAAACACGTATTAGCATGAAACTATGTGATAAAGAATCACCTGAAGTAGGATATAAACTTGTACAGTAAGATCTCAAAATTAAAGACTAAAACTCAATCCATATTGTGTGATTTCTTGTTGCTCTTTCGCCCGCAACATAGGCTTTGCCTAATTTCATATTATGTAAGTAATAAATGTTCGTTTGGGCTTATTTTTGTTAATGGTTTTTTATGTCGAGGATACCTCCCTTTAACTAGTGTACGTTCCTCAGCAGTCCGGAGAATAAACAGAAATTTCAGTTATCGCGAGATCTCGTTACAAAAATGTATGTAAACTATCTGGTTGTCAGGTTGTGTATCAATGAAATATTTCCTTTAGCCCCTATTTCAATCCGAAGTTTATGAAAGGTAGTGATGTTAATTTTTCTTTTTCGCCAATCCTATCTCATTTCCTAAATTGCAAAATCTCTCTTACATGTTTTATTCGATTTATCAATAATACTATTCCTTGAGGAACATTCCCCACCCACGTTCGAAGTAGATTCATATTTTGAAATTCAATTATGGCAAAGAATAATGAAAGTTGTTGAATGAATAGTTTGAGTGATAGCTGAGAGGAGTCTTTAAATTTTCTTCAAGTTGAGCATTAATGAGCAATAGAGGCTCCGTTGGGGCTTTCACTACTCAGACTTCCATTTGACAGAATCAATGAGAGTTGTTTCAAAACTTTGATGATCATGTTCCTGTCCCTATCTGCAGATTTCTGAAATTGACCAATCGCTGGCCCGGCCTACTTACTCCTTTGGTCCTGCCCATGGACACCGACAGGAACTTTAGCTTAAATTTTTGCAAAATTGATGGCATGTAAAAATAGAATGGTTGGTTGACGACCTAAATGTCGTAACTACAGCTTGAATAAGCTGTAGTCACGATATTTAAGTCACCAAACCATCTCAAAAGGCTAACAAAATGGCGGCCAATGTTGGAGTTAAAAGCTCAGGTCCGTCAGTGAAACCCATCAGTTGTAGAATAGATTTCAAAATAACTTTAAACAGTTGTTGTGATGAAAATTCTATTGAGTTTAATTTGTAGACTCGATAGATATCAGTCACAGAAAAGTTACATCCAGTTTAATCCATTTCCACGCAAACAAATTTATAGATAGGTCAAAATTTAAAGAAGTTTCAGACGACAAATTTCCAGTTGATGAAATTTAGAAAAAACATTGTCTTTTTGGATGGCAAACGTTGTGGACAATAGAGAATTTGACTACCTTGCTGGCCGAGTGGTATAGGTGATTGACTCATGATCTGAAGGTCACGACGGGTTCAAGCCCCATTGTCACCAAGGTGTATTCATTGGCACGACACTTAATAGCCAGACCCAGTCTACCCAGCTGTAGAAGTGGGTAGCAATTGGGTTAAGCCACTGCCTCTCTTTCAGGGACATGACAACATCTGGTTTTTGTGTTTGAGAGTGACTTTATAAGCTTATAGCTTTGACTGCAATCGAACTATTATACATTTGTATAAACTAAAGAATTTGCTTATGTCAAGCAATTTCTTCATTATCCACAATGTTTCCACCCTTTTTTATAGAGGGGTGTAAAAAAGGCAGGATTGAGTTCGAATAGGTAAAATATCTAATGGGAAATAGAACCTAGAACATAATATCGCATTTTTTTACTATGCTTTTACCTCACTTTATCAGAAAGGTAAATAGCTGTCAGAAATTAAGGTTGGCTTTAAAGCTATTCTAATCATAGACAATTTGACACACACACTTACACACAAAACCCCCAAATGACTATGGGCCAATTTTAGGGTCAGTTTCATAAGGGCAAGGTTGTTTAAAGGCTAGCATGGTTAGCATCACCAATTACGTGCCAATTACAAAGGTCTGATCTTAGTCTAAACTGCATCGTTTGGCATTTTATTTTCTATGCTGTAAGAAGAATCATTAACACAAAAAAAAATGACCCGAAATATCAGGAATTCCATTGCTTTTAACCCTTTGATTTTAATGCAATTCTGTATCAGGATTTTATTCAGCATGACAAGGGTTAAGGGATATAAAAAAGTTGGATTGAATGGAAGTGTGTTAAACTCCTTAAAATTAATCAAAGTACCAAGGCCAATGACCCTCTTGTATTTCTCATTTTTAGATGCTGCAGAAGCTAGAATTCCATGTGACACATGTTTCAGGGCAGGATGACAGTTACAAAGCCGTAGAACTGAACAGACATCATCCTTTAACTAGAGGATGGCGGTCACAAAAGTAAGTATATCATTCAGGACTGGACACTTGTCAGGTTTAATTTGTAACCCTTTAATTAAAAACAGATAAATTAAGAAATTCATAACACAAATTTATGTAACCTTTTCCAACACAATCCTGCTTTTTGATGCCCTAAAGAAACAAAATTTTTGGAAAAATTATGGAAAATGAAGAACAATGTTTGCTGACCCAAAAAGACAAAGATTCTTCGAGTTCCATCAAGATGAAAAAGTCGTATGCAACTTCTTTCAACTTTGGTTTGTGCATTTTATCAGGTGTTTACCACTCTAGGCTTTGTCACAGTAAAAGGAACTTAACCCATTCACATGAAAAAAATTCAAAGAAGTTGCAAAGGACAGTTTAAAGTTGATGAAATCTTAACATACTCAAGGCCCAAAAGCATAAATAAATATTTAATATGACAATTGAAATTATAAGATCAAAATAATTCTGCACAGTAAGCCTACAATTCATGAAAGATCTCAGGTTTCTTTACTTAAAATAATGATGTCAGTTATGATGTTTTCATACTTTTCTGTTTTCCAAATTTTAGACCTGTCCCAATTCAAAGAATTTGCAAACAAAATCCTAAAGTGTATAATTTTTTTAAAAAAAAACCATTCAGTTGGACAAAAAATATTGATGAGAGAGAAGAAATTGCTTGTTACAAATCAATTTCTTATTTTTCTACTATGTTTTCTAAAGGATAAAATCACAGTGACATAAAACCTAGGGTTTGTACCGTAAAGGGTTTACTTTGCTAGTCATTCAAACAACCAGCTTGGTCAGGGTCATTAACATTAATTAGCGCTAAGACTGGCTGTATTTTGTGTAAACTCCATTTAACCCTTCCCACACAATCCTGCCTTTAAACGCCCCCGAAGGAAATAGTTCAGGCAAACAATGTGGAAAATGAAGAAACTGCTTGTTGTTAGCAATTTCTTAATTTTCATGCCCCGCATCGAAAGGTCGGAGGCATATTGTTTTACGGTTGTCTGTCTGTGTGCAAAACAAAACGAAAAAATTAAAATTGCCAATCACTGCCAGCCTATTAAATACATGGCATGATGATACATCTCCATTATACGCATCTCCTCATGTCAAGGTCAAGGTCATGTGACAAGGTCAAGGTCACATACCAAGGTCAAATGTTGTAGTCCTGTTGGGGGGGGCTTTGTGTTTCACAAACACATCTTGTTCACATTGTATCCTAACCGAAGTGACGGAGATTTTGAAATAATGGCTTTGATCTCTTTGAATTTGTACCAGTTTACATATTTTCCATGTGGGAATGGGTTAAGTATAGACTGATGGCTTATAATCATTCAATAAACTGATATGAATAATATATAATGAACTATTGTGAATTGCAATACCGATGGAGCTCATGGAATGTAAGAGAGATGACAGGGTACTATGAATGTACATGTATGTTTTATGCAGTTGTTGTTGTTATTCAGTTTCCAGGAAAGGCAAAGCCTAACTCCGTGATCTTTCAGGCTTTTGGAGGCAGGGGAACAATAACCCGATGGTCGATAAAAAGTTGGTACATTTTACAAAATTAATGGATTAAATAATGATGTAGCCACCAGGGCTTTGGATCTAAAGAACAGTGTCTCAATGGTCTTAAACCTTGTCATGCTGAATAAATCCATTTTGGAATGGCATTCAAATTAGAGAGATGAAAGCACTGTTAGTACTTGTTATTCAATCATCAATATTTCTTATTGAATTTAGTTTTGTAAGCAACTCTTGCATGAAAAAGACAAAAAGACGGTGTAGACAAAGATCAGACTGCACTTATGTGCAGGCTGATCTTTGTCTATATCTCCTGCAAAAACAGGAATATTCCAGGTTCAGCATGACAACTTCTAGGGTTAAAAAACTAGTGACCTTATTTTTTGGAGACAATGGTGAAAAAATGCAGTGTTGGTAGATCATTGCTAACTAAATGACATTACTTAATAACATTGTAGCATTCAAATGCTTTAATGATATGTCACAATCGTATGATAATTGCTATGCCCCTCAGGAAAAAAGCTTTAGAAAACATTGTGGAATAAGCAATTTCTTCATTATCTAAGTAACAATATTTGCTATCCAAAAATACAGATTTTAAGACTTGCTTCTTTGATCATTGCTTAGGATCATTCTAAGTGTTGTTATCTGGTAATGGGTTGATGCACCAAAACTGTTGTACCTTTCTCAGTTTTTAGCTCTACTGGCCAAAGGCCACTAGAGCTATAGCGATGGCTTTTCCCCGTCCAGCATCAGTGCATCCGTGCGTCCGTCTGTCGTCAGTTCGTTGAACTTTTCCTTGTTTATGTGATAGAGTCCACAGTTTTCATCAAATCCCTTCAAACTTTCACAAAATGATTGTACCATCATAAGGATCGTTCCTTTCGAAATTGGGTCAGATCCGTCAAGAAACACGGGAAAAGGGGCCTAATTAAAACTTAATTAAAATGTCCTCGTTTACGCGATAGAATCCACAGTTTTCATCGGATTCTCTTCAAACTTTCACAGGATGATTGTACCATCATAAGGATCTTTCCTTTCGAAAATGGGTATGATCCGTCAAGAAACTTGGGAAAAGGGGCCTTATGAAAATTTAATCAAAAATTCAATTAAAAATTCTCGTTTACACGATAGAGTCCACAGTTCTCATCGGATTCTCTTCAAACGTTCTCAGAATGATTGTACCATCATAAGGGTCGTTCCTTTCGAAAATTGGTATGAAACGTCAAGAAACACGGGAAAAGGGGCCTTATGAAAATTTAATTAAAAAATCCTCGTTTACCCGATAGAATCCACAGTTTTCATCGGATTCTCTTCAAACTTTCACAGAATGATTGTACCATCTTATGGATCGTTCCTTTTGAAAATGGGTATGATACTTCAAGAAACGTGGGAAAAGGGGCCTTATGAAAAATCAATTAAAAACTCCATTAAAAATCCTTGTTTACGCGATAGAGTCCACAGTTTTCATCAGATTCTCTTTAAACTTTCTCAGAATGATTGTACCATCATAAAGATCGTTCTTTTCGAAAATGGGTCTGATCTGTCAAGAAACACAGGAAAAGGGGCCTTATGAAAATTTAATTAAAAAATCCTTATTAACACTCTAGAGTCCACAGTTTTCATCAGATTGTATTTAAACTTTCACAGAATGATTGTACCATCATAAGGATTGTTTCTTTGGGAATATGGTCAGATCCATCTGGAAACACGGGAAAAGGGCCCTTATGAAAATTTAATCGAAAAATCTTTTAAGAAATACTCTTTAACACTCTGGAGTCAATATTTTTCATCGGATTCCCTTCAAACTTTCACAGAATGATTGTACTATCATAAGGATTGTTCCTTTCGAAATTTGGGATGATCTGTCAGGAAACACAGGAAAAAGGGGCCTTATTAAAATTTTAATAATAATTCTCATTAATAATCTAGGGCCAACAACTTTCAATGGATTCTCTTCAAACTTTCAAAGAATGATTATCCCATCATAAGGATTGTTCCTTTCGGAATCGGATATGATTCCTCAAGAAACATAGGAAAAGGGGCCTTATTTAAATTTAATTCAAAGATCTTTGTTAACACATAATGGCCCTAGATTTCACCAGATTGACTTCAAACTTTCACATAATGATTGTACCATCATAAGGATTGTTCCTTTCAAAATTTGGTATGATCAGTCAAGGACCACGGGAAAAAGGGGCCCGATAAAAACTGGATTGAAAAAGTCCTCGTAAACACAATAAAGTCCATAGTTTTCAACAAATTCTCTTCAAACATTCCCAGAATGATTATTACATTAAATGGATTATTCCTTTCGGAAGTAGGTTTGATCCATCAAGTTTCATGGGAAAAGGGCCCCTATGAAAATTTAATAAAAAAAATCTTAGTTAACACATAATGGCCCTAGATTTCACCTGATTGACTTCAAAATTTCACATAATGATTGTACCATCATAAGGATTGTTCCTTTCAAATTGGGTCTGATCCATTGAGAAACATAGGAAAAGGGGCCTTAGGAAAATTCAATTAAAAAAATCTTAATTAATGCTTGTAAGTCCACAGATGAGATGGGGTTGTCTTTATACTCAAACAGAATAATTATACTTTTGTAAGAAGAGTTCCTTTTGGCATTGGTTCAGATCCATCAAGTAACATGGGAAAAGGGGCTATATCAAAATTCAATTAATAAAACCCTGTTAACACAATGAAGCCCACAGCTTTGATCAGATTTTGTTGAAACTTTCACAGAATTATTGGAAGGTCATAACTATCATTCTTTTCATAACAGGGTTTGAACTGTCAAGAAACACAGGAAAAGGGGCCTTATGAAAATTTCATTTATAAATCCTTGTTACCAAGTCCAAGGCTTTCATCGGATTTTCTTCAAACATTCACAGAATAATTGTACAATAATAATGATTGTTGATGTTTGCATTAGACCTGATCCGTCAAGTATCACAGGAAAAGGAGCATTATGAAATTTAATTTTAAAATCATTGTACCACAATAAAGTCAACAGTTTTCATCAGATTATGTTAAAACTTTCACAAAATGATTATTCCATCATTTCAAATTAGGTGTGATCTGTCTAGTATCATGGGAAAAGGGGACTTTTGAGAATTTTATCTATAATCCTTGTAACCAAGTCCATAGCTTTCATTGGATTTTATTCAAACCTTCACAGAATCATTGTACAATAATCATGATTGTTGATGCTGACATGAGACCTGATCCTTCAAGTATCACAGGAAAAGGAGCCTTATGAAAATTTTATTTTAAAATTTTTACACCAAGATAAAGTCTGCAGTTTTCATCAGATTCTGTTCAAACTTTCACAGAATGTTTGTACCATCATAAGGATTGTTTCTTTCCAAATTGGGCCTGATCTGTCTAGTATCATAGGAAAAGGGGCAGTATGAAAAATTATTACCAAATCCTCATAAACACAACAATGCCCTCAGTCTTTATCAGAATCTCTTCAAACTTTAATAGAATGATTGTACCATCATTTGGATTGTTCCTTTGTAAATTAGGTCAGATTGGTTAAGTGACACAAGAAAAGGGACCTTATAAAAATTTTATTACAAAACATCATTATTACAATAAAGTCCTCAGTCTTTATCATTTTCTTCAAACTATCATTAGGATTGTTCCTTTGTACATTAGGTCTGATTTGTTAAGCTTCACGGAAAAAGGGCCTTATGAAAATTTTGTTACATAAATTCTTGACACAATTCAGTCCACTGTTTTCATTGATTCTCTTCAACTTTTAAAGAATGATTGTACCTTCATTAGAATTGTTCCTTTTGAAATTTGGTTTGTTCTGTAAAGTATCATGAGAAAAGGGGCCCTCTGAAGATTTCACTATAAACTCATTAACACAATAAATTCCACAGATTAAACAGATTGATTGTACCATCATTCCAATTGTTGATTTTGACAGTGGATCTGACTATGGCAAGGGTCACATAAAAAGGGGCCTTATGAAAAACTCTCTTAGATATTCTGGTAAACACAATGATGTCCCTTGATTTCAATGGATTCACTTCAAAATTTCACCGAATGATTGTACAAATACTTAAATGGTTCTTTTCAGAACTGGGTACAATCCATCAAGTATCATGTAAAAAGGGGACATATGATTTTTTTTAAATATTCTAGTAAACATAATGAATTCCCAATATTTCATTGGATTCACTTTTAATTTTCACTGAATGATAAAACCAACAGTAAAATATCACGGGAAAAGGGGCCTTATGAGAACTTGAATTTAATATCTTTGTTAACACAATATAGTCAACAGTTTTATTGGATTCTCTTCAAAGATGCATGGAATAATTGTGGCATTTGAAACACAGGAAAAGGGGCCTTACAGATTATCATTCAAAACATTCTTTTGTATGTGATTAAGATCACAATCATTATCAAATTGTCTTTTAAATTTCACAGGACAATTGTCGGGTTGTAAGGAAAGTTCCTTTTGGAATGAAATTGATCCATCAGAAAACACAGGAAAAAGGGCCTTATTGATTTTCATTCAGAAAAATCCTGTTTATGTGATAAAGTCCACAATTATTGTCAGATTCTGATGAAATATTCACAGAATGATTGTAGGGTCATAAGGTAACTTTCTTTTGGAAATGGAGTGGATCCGTCATGAAACATGGGAAAAGGGGCCTTGAGGATTGTTGCTTAAAATGATAAAGGGGATAAAGCCCTTTTTTTTTTCTTTATGCATTCTTCTTTGATCAATTAACTTCCTTAAATATCAGATTTCTTTAACGGAAAACTTGATAACCAGTAGAGCGTCTCAGGCCCTCATGGGCCTCTTGTTAAGATTTAAACTGACCTTTTTTTTCAATTTGAAATTAGGAAAGATAGTTTGTTGTAAAATAAGAAAAAATGAAAAATAAAATTTTTAGTCATTTAGACTGGTCAGAGCTATATGTAGAAATGAAGAAACATTAGGCTCTCCACATCCTCTCTTATCCTGTTGGTACTTGCTAAGCCCCTTCCCACACTTAGTGACACCTTTTGATGTGCCTAAAGAAATAAGCATTGGAAAATATTGTGGAGAATGAAGAAATTGCTTGGAACAGGCAATTTCTTCATTTCCCACAATGTTTTCCTCCAAGAAATTGGAAAAAATCTAGAATTTCATAAACCTGCAACTCCTTTGAATTTGGACAAGTCTAAAATTACTTCATGACAGAACTTAAGACTAATCCAAATTCAAAGATCTTTAGGCAGCAATTTTCAGTCTCTACAATTTTAGAATTCTTAGTCTGTTAGGGTAAAAAAAAATGTGGCAAATGAAGAAATTGCTTGTAACAAGCAATTTCTTCATCTTCCACAATATTTTCAAAAGTTTTTCTTTCTTAACCCATGTCATGCTTAACCAAGAATATTCCGGTTTTTGCAGAAGGTGTAGACTACGATTAGAATGCATTTATGTGCAGGCTGATCTTAGTCTTCACCTCCTGCTTGTAATTGTCCTGCCAGAGTTGTTTATGAGTTGATTTCTAAAAGAAATCTTGATTTTTTGAACAAGTTCTATCAGTGCTTTCAGCCCTTTGATTAGACAGCATTTCAGTAAGGTAATTTATACAGCATGACAAGGGTTAAGGGACATAAAAAGTGGATTTGTAAGGGAATGGGTTCAAAACTTCTTTCTTAGAAAGTCTGCGACCGGGAATTACCAATTACTCTTAATCATCAATGATATGTCTTTAAATTTCATATCCAGGGCTCTGATTGGCTGAAACATGTGTTTGGTCCAATCAGAGACCTTGTTATAATTTGTAAATAGGACTACTTAGTGATCAGAAACCAATTTCTTGATTTTACTGACTTGAATCTGTAGACTTAGCAATGTTTGATTGCATTGGGTTTAGCAGCACTTTGAACAGTATTTAAGTCATATCTTGGGCAGATGCACCTTACTATGGTTTCCTATTATTTCTCTGATCAGTACAACAACAAGATTCAATCTGAGCAACCAACCAGTCATCTCACTTAGATGCAGAACTCATTCATCATTCAGCCATTAGTGAGAGACAAATGTCACATGTTGCAATGACTTTTGTCAAATGTTAAAAATAGCTTTAGCTGGTTTAACCCATTACCAGATGGCAAAATTTTAGACTGGTCCAAATTGAAAGGAGTTGCAGAAGACAATTTAAAGTTTATGAAATTTTAGATTTTTCAGCTTTATGCATTGAAAACATTCTGGAAAATGAAGAAATTGCATCTTCATTTTACACAATGTTTTTCCGATCGTTTTTCTTGAGGGGCGTCCAAAAGCTTTACTTTGTAGGAATGGGTTAAACCCCAGGATGACCCCAGGATAGAGAGCACCATTCATCAATAACTAAGCTATCTTGGCTAGGCATTATATAATTTAAATTTTAGACTAGCCCAAATTGAAAGAAGTTGCAGACGACAATTTACAGTGTATGAAATTTTGGTTTTTTCAACTTTCTGGGTAGAAAACATTGTGGAAAAATGAAGAAATTGCTTGTAACAAGCAATTTCTTCATTTTATAGCTTGGCTGTTTTTGGTGAAAACCTGAGGTATTGTCATCACCTTGTTGTCATGTGCGTCGGCGTTGGCGTAGGCGTGACAAACTTTAACCTTGGTCATATCACTGTTGTTATTGAAGATATCCTCATGAAACTTGGCATGTGTATTGACCATCACAAGAGCTATCTAGACTATCAATGGGGATAACTCTAAAAGTGTTTTTGTAAAAGTTATGGCCCTTTTTTGACTTAGAATTTTTGCATTATCCAGCACCTGCAGTGTTGGCACCCGTGGGCGGTACTCTTGTTCCAATTTGGACCAGTCTAAAATTTTTCCATCAGGTAATTGGTTGAGTAGTGAATTTCTGCATTATCCAGCACCTGCAGCTAAACCTTGCACCATGGGCAGTGCTCTTGTCCCACAATGTTTTCCAAAGCTGTTGTCTTTAGGGGTGTTTAAAGGTGTCACTGAGTGGGAATGGGTTAAGATACAAGTATAAAGAAAGTTTTTCCTTCACTGTTTGTCTACAAAGTCTGAAGTTCAAATTCAAAAATGTTTCTTTCATAAGGTTTCCTTAATGCTACTGTATGTATATATTTGTTACCTTTCTTATTTTAAAATGGTATCAAGAAATTGTAAACTTAATCATCAAAGGACATTAAAAAATGTATAAAGTACTCTATTCTGATTTAGAATTTCAAATATTCTTGACAGAGCAACCTTTTTGGTTACTTCTTTTCCAACCTCTATGTTCTAGTTCCTCCCTAGAATTATCTTCTCTTAGTAGTACCAACAAAATAGGGTTTGATCGATGAATAATGCTGTTTTACATTTTAAATTGAAATCATCCTCTCTACATTCTGCCATGAAGGCTAAGTTGTTTAACTCTTTCCTGGATAATCCGGGATTTTACATCACTGTGATTTTATACTTGAGAAAACATTGTGGAAAAAGGAGATATTGCTTATAATAAGCAATTTCTCCTTTTTCCACAATGTTTTCTACCACATAGGATGGTTTTATTTGGAATTGCATCCAATTTTCATTGTCATCTGCATCCTCTTTCAATTTGGACCAGTCTAAAATTTCAAAAACCAGGAAAGGATTAAAAAAGAAAACATAAACAAAATGAAACTGTGTATCATCTATTAATCCCTTCCCAAGTGACAAAATTTTAGACAGGTCATATTTGAAAGAGGTTGTAGACTACAAAACAAAGATTGGTTTTAATTTGAAAATAAGGGACATTGTGAGAAGGAAGAAAAGCTTGTTACAATCAATTTTGTCTGAAATATCAACCCTGGTTAAACTTGATGGCTTGTCAATCTGACAGGCTCAAGATGTTTACTACTTAGCACAACTATTCAAAGAATAGGGGGCTATTTCTGTCAGGAAGACATTGGTGTCTGTGTTACTTTAGTTAAATCTTTACATGCAAGTCTCAATGCTATTTCTCTGATACTTTGCACTTGTCTTTATGACCATAATAGGCAAAAATTCCTTACTCTGACATTCATTTAAGAGAAATTATGACCCCTTTTTTGACTTTGGTTAAAATTTAACATGCCAGTCTTAAATCCCTGTTTCTACTAATGCTATTGCTCTGAAACTTTGCACATGCTTTTAAAACCATCATACATTCCTCTAGGCAAAGATTTATTACTCTGACATTCTTTTTAGTGGAATTATGACCCCATATTTTACATAGAATTTTAATAGCAAAATTTTATGATATATATATCTATATCTATATCTATTATGGTTTAAAATCTTTAGATATGTGTTCAGAGTCATGATCTAAAAATACTCATTATTTTGACATTCATGTTGTTGAATTATGCCTAATGTAGACATTGAATTACTGTTACTATCCAGAACTCGGAATAGTGGAACATGTTGTCCGCTGACAGGTCTTTTTGGTTGATATTTTGATTTTCTAATTGCCATTCTACTGAAGAGATTGTTTTTTATTTCTTCAACAAAACCATTATTTTACACCCCCTGACAAAAAAAAAAACTTTTGAAAGCATTGTTGGAAAAGGGAATTATTGTTACAAGCAATATCTTTATTATCCACATTGTTTCTACCCAAAATGATAGAAAATGAATAATTTGAAAGAGGGGAAAATAATTGTCTCTGTTTAATGAATTTCACCTTTCCTAGGTTTTTTGCTTTGCTGTTTCCAGAGTGTGGTAATGGTTTATTCAACAATATTAAAATCTACCAATGAATGATCTACCATTTCCAAAACATTTCAGATTTTGTAAAAATGATATTTAAATGTCAATCTTTGATGTTTGAAGTAGAAAACGTGAATTATCAGGAAACTGCTTATAACAAGGAATTTCTTCATTTTCTACAATTAATCCATAAGCTTTTTGTTGTGCGCTTCAAAATTGGTTAACAAATTCCTGTTTAATCCCTAATTTTTACGTCCCTGTGTTTTTTTGTAACAAGCAGTTTCAAAAAGGTTCAACTTAAAATTGTTGTCTGCAAAACCTTTGAAATTGGACTAGTCTAAAATACTTAGACTTAACCAGGAAAAACAGATCTTCATGTTTAGCTCATGCATATGAGAAAAAAAAGTACAAAAGTGGGACTTGATAAATACCTCATCTTTGCTGGAAAAATGGTGAAGCCATGTTGAGCTAAAGAGTGTCAACTTTGCTACTGTTCTATTTCAGGTATTGCTATGTTGAGCTAAAGAGTGTCAACTTTACAACTGTTCTATTTCAGGTATTGCCATGTTGAGCTAAAGAGTGTCAACTTTACTACTATTCTATTTTAGGTATTGCCTATACCCACAAGACTTGATTCTGAAGCTAGATCATAGAAGTTCTATTAGGAAAATACAGCTACTATCTCATGAAAGTATAACTGGTAAGTCACTAAAACCGCTCCATGGGTCTGAGGCCTGTGAATTGACCTTATGCTGGACCTGCCTATTCTCTCTGACAAGAAACCTCACTTCAATTTTAAACAGCATTATTTTGACCAAATGCTAGCTCGGCCTTCTTGCTCTGTTTGCTACGCCCATTGACTCGTACAAGAAGCTCCATTTGAATCTTAACCCATTACCAGATGGCAAAATTTTAAACTGGCCCAAATTGGAAGGAATTGCAGACAACAATTATTTTTCGTGAAATTTTAGATTTTTTCAAATTTCTATGTAAAAGACCTTGTGGAAAACAAAAAATTGCTTGTTGCATTGTACACAGTGTTTTCCCAATTGTTGTTCTTGAGGAGGTAAAAAAGCGTTGTTGTGTGGGAATGGGTTAAAAAGCGGCTATTTTCAAAATTAATGGCCAATGACATGTATCCAAAAGGCAGAATAGTGGGTGAGTGACCTAAATGTAGTAGATAAGCTTGAATAAGCTGTGGTTACGATATTTTAATTGCCAAACCAACAAATAAGGTTGACAGGCGGCCAATGAGGGAGTTCAAAACTTTTTTTTGTCTAAATATATGATTTCATTAGTTGTCTGGTTATTTGATTGGCAGTCGTTATTGTGTAATTAACCCTTGTCATAGTGAACCTGGAATATTCCAGTTTTAGCAGGAGATATAGACCAAGGTCAGTCTGCACATAAGTGCAGTCTGATCTTGGTCTAAACCTCCTGCTTGTAATTTTCCTGCCAGAGTTGTTTATGAAATTGATTTTTAAAAGAAACACTGATTTTTGAACAACAAGTTCTATCAGTGCTTTCAGCCTTTTGATTCTACAGCAATTTAGTAAGTTATTTATACAGCATGACAAGGATTGGTAGGGCTGTCAGAATTCCTAAGCTTTTGTGCTATAGTTTTTCTTATTCAAATTCAATCCAGATTAATCTGCCTTTTTGTGCTTAAAGCCTTCTCTTCCCCCAAAACACACTTTGAAACCATTCTCTAGGCTCAAAAGCATAGATAAATATGAAAATTGAAATTATAAGACCAACATAATTCTACACGGTAAGCTTACAATTCATTGTTTTGAAAATGTAAACAAACACAAATTGAAATTGACACAAAATACTCATTCTAATGAACATCACTCATACTCTGCTTTTGCATATCGATTTAAGGAAGGTCCTTGTTTGCTTTAGTGATCAAATAAACAATAGATTCTTTGAACTTGTTTTCCTTCCTTGGAGGGCAGATATGACTATAACAAGTCAATCACTGGTTTTCGTGAATGATAGATATTTAATTAGGGAAAATGGTCTTGGAAAAGAAGAAAATTGCTTGGAACAAGCAATTTCTTCTTTCCCATACTATTTTCGAACCAATATTGTTTTCAATAATACATGTTACACAATATTTACTTTATAAAGCTTGTGACAATATTCAGTTGGTATCAAATTCAGAAACTAAACAAAATCATGGTTCATGTCTGAGACCAGACCAACAGATCAAAAGGGTGATTGCAATAGTTATCAAAACCTATGTAGTGGGTCTGTAGGGGAAGAGTCTGATGAGTTTGTACAACAAAAGGTTTGATGGAAACTTAAGTGAATTCCACAGTTTGAAATTGGAGTCATCCTATCTATCTGCCCGATAGTTTTATATCCAATAGACTAAACCTTTCCTGTTTTTCAAAATTTTAGACTTGTCCTATTTGAAAGAAGTTGCAGATGAAAAGTAACCAACCAACAGGGTAGAAAATATTGTTCAAAAAGAAGAAATTGCTTGTTACAAGCAATTTCTTCTTTTCCCACAATATTTTCTCAAGTATAAGATCACAGGGACGTAAAAACCAGGGATTGAACAGGAAAGGATTAATTCTTGTAATGCTGACCCTGGAATACTCCTGTTTTGCTAGAGGTATAGATAAAGATCAATCTGGACATAAGTCTTCACCTACTTCTACCTTTAAAGCTCTATTCATTTCTGAAATTAATTTTCAAAAGAAAAACATGTCCTCTATAAGGCCTTCTAGTGCTCTCAGTACTTTGAGGTAAAAGCATTTTTGAAATCCTATTTCTATTCAGCTTGACAAGGAATAATATTGACATAAGATCAGAGAAGTGTTATTAGATTAATATAGCTGCTGTGTAATGAAAGTATTTCTTGCAGGCAGTACAAATTGGATTTCATATAAGAATGCTTGCAACATAAGGTTTGATGAAAAATGAAGAAAAATTCAGTTTTCACCGATTACCACACAATCTGTTTTAATACTCCCCTTAAGCAAAACGTTTTGGAAAACGAAGAAATTACTTGTTTTAAGCAAGGTTTTTAAAATTTTATCATCTTGTAATTGTCACCTGCGACGTGTTTGATTCAAACTTGCGAATTTTATTGAGTGGTAACAGGTTAAAATAACTTATTATCACAAGAAATTTCTCCATTTCCCACAATATTTTCTACAAAGTCATTTCAAATTGCATCCAATATTCATATCTCGTCTGTAACCACTTTCGATTTCGACAAGACTAAACTTTTGAAAGACAGGCAAGGGATAGACATGGTTTTAATTGAGTTCATTCGTTCTGATTAGCTTAAAATTAAGAGAATATTGATGGGTCAGTGTGAAACAGTTGTAACTACATATAGACTTATATGTAGTTACAACTGTTTTGTACTGACCCATAAATATAGGTTTGATTTCATTGAGGTATGAAACTCAAACCTAATCAAATTTTCATTGACTACCCCAATAAAAAATGTTATCCTCATCTCATAGTTTAACCCATTAGCAGATGACAAATTTTTAGACTGGTCCAATTTGAAAGAAGTTACGACAGTTTTACATTGGTGAAATTATAAAAACTTTTGTCTTTTGGGATAGAAAAAAAAATGTTGATAATGAAGAAATTGCTTGTAACAATCAATTTCTTCTTATCCAACTACATTTTTTGTCATATAGGATGGTTACTCTTTGTATTATACTTACTTTATAATGTTGTCTGCCCCTTGCCCAATGTTTTCCAAAGCCTTTTTACATAAGGGGAATGAAAAATGTCATTGTGGGAATGGCCTAAACAGGATACAAATTCTAATTACAGCCACCAAGATAGAGTTCTTCATTGGAGACGTGCCAGATGGTCAACCTGTCACATTACCAGATGCAAAATATACAAGGCTTGGGTGAGTAATATTGGAGTTTGTAAAACCAAGAAATGAACTTATGTTTATTTATCCTTGCTACTTTTACATTTGCCCATATGAATGACAACCCACTAAGATGATTGATTATTTTTGGGAATAGTGCAAGTATACAGGACGAGACAATCTGAAGCTTTGTCTTGTTCTTTGACTTGAACATAGTATAGCTCTGTCACAGGGGCCTCGGTTTAATGTTTATTCTGAAAGATACTTAGTTTGTAAGTTGGGTCAAATGGGGGCTTGAACAAGTGATGAATTGGTGACTCAGTAAGATGTACATGTACATTTTTGTGTATGTTTAAAGACCCATTTTGATACTCACCTCATTAAATTTTACATGAAGTTAACTGGAATGGATACACATTTGATGCAAAGGTGAAGATCAGTTACCATTACCAAACTCTAGAAAATGTGTTAGGTTGGAGGCATAGTATTTAACAAACAAATCTTGATAACCCTGTAAATTGAACAAGCTTTTAGCTAGTCTATTCGAAGAATAGGAGGGATGTTCCGGTCACCGCAGCATCCATCAAGGGATCGGCATAATGCTTGGATTAAAGTTTCATTTGCAAGTCTCACATGAGTGACATTTGATCATATCCTCTTGTCAATCTGAAGCTGTTCACACAAAGGTCAAGGCGGACTGACAAGGTAAGGCCATCAATGTTATTGTTTTATTTACTGTAGGTATGTAGCTCTCTCAGATAATGAGAAGACTGGCCACAAAGCGAGGGAGCTCAAATCTGTCCAGGTGGACGCTGTTGGTGTGTTCCTTAAACTGATCATCCATAAGAACCACATTAATCCAAAAAATTTGCATAACCAGGTGTCCCTCATTGCTGTCAACCTGATTGGTGAACCTGTCAAGGGGCGCTATGATGACATCACGGTGAGTTGTTTGTTTTGTCAATACGGTCATTGTCATATGACATTGTTATTGCGTTCCTCAAACTGATCTTCCATAAGAACCACATCATCCATGAAAAAACTTTCACGGCCAGATGTAATTCATTACTGTTGACCTGATTGGTTAACCCTGACTGGCTTCTTGAAATTTTAGACTGGTCCAATTTGAAAGAGGCTGCAGACAACAAGGAAATTGGATGGAAATTGAAAGAAACCATACTATGTGGTAGAAAATATTTTGGGAAAAGGAGAAATAGCTTGTAACAAGTGATTTTTTTTTCCACAATATTTTCTAAAGTATAAAACCACAGCGACGTAAAATCCTCGGTTTGTACATGAAAGGCTTATCTGTAAAGTGGCACTTTAATGGCATCACAGTAAATTCTGTAATGCATTATTCCAACAGATAATACATTGGAATCACATTAACCTGAAAAATTTTCACTACCAGTTGACCTTTCCAGGGGTGTTATGATGACATCTCAGTACATTGTTTAATTTGGCATGGTTATTGTCTTAACTAGTCTACTAAAATTCAGACTTGTCCAAATTATTAATTCCTGATAGGACTAAGCTAATGATTATTGGCTACAACTGGACAAGGACACCTCAGAACCCAGATAGCATTCGGTGGTCATTTTGTGTTGACTGTTTTTTACCACCTATTGATTGGACATTTTGCTGGCCGTGCTAGCTTCAACTCAGACATAAAATGCTATAGCTTTTGACCTTAATTTTGACCTTAAGCATTTAAAAAAACAATAAAATGGTTGGTTTGCAACCGGTTTCAAATAATTAGTGAATTTCTATTGTTAAGGTTTCAATTTAGAAGATTCCAACATACTACACTAAACACTTCTTTCCATTCCCATGCAATTCCATTGTTTTGTGAACCCCAAGAAAGAAGCTTTGGAAAAGAAATTGAAAAAAAAAAGTATTTGAAACAAGCACTTGCTTCATTTTCCATATTGTTTTCTTTTCCTCCCAAAAAATAAATGATCATAATAATAATGATACTAATTGTTAACCCACTCCCACAGAATTCCACTTTTGAACACTTTTGAACACACTTCAAAGATTTTAACTTTGAAAACATTGTGGAAAATGAAGAAATTGCTTGTCACAAGTAATTTCTTCATTATCCACTATGTTTT
This sequence comes from Fragum fragum, assembly GCA_946902895.1. NCBI lineage: Eukaryota > Metazoa > Mollusca > Bivalvia > Cardiida > Cardiidae > Fragum > Fragum fragum. Next base: position 39,012,734 of record OX336378.1, on the reverse strand, counting down.
CAATTCCCAATTAACAAGATTTTCGAAATTTCATTGACTAAAAAATGCCGCCTGAAACTTCTTTTAGATTTGGATTGGTCTAAAATGTTGTTGATTAACGGGTTAACTAAAAATTTCAGTCTACAACTCCTTTCAATTTTGACTAGTCTAATACTTTAAAATCTGTAAATCGATTAATTATCTGTAGGATTTTCCTGGTACACAGAGAACTTATGACAGAGACCCAGAGTTTGACAATATGAAAAGGTATTTATTAATTTATTATCTATCCTGCTTTTCATGCTCATCATCATAATTGGAGCCTGTGTGCTTTTCATGCTCATCATCATAATTGGAGCCTGTGCTTTACATTTACCAAGTACAGATTATGACAGAGAAACTTTGGCTCTCTATTTTCAAATTTCTAACTACAATGATTTCAGACATTTGTTAAGAGGGTGTTTAAGCCTATTTTGTAATTAAAGTGGCTGTTCTTAAATATAAAAAAAGAAAGAATAGATGCAAACATTTTTTGTGTTACGAGATGCCAAATAAGTAAGTGTAGTACAATTCAAATGGGACCAGAGGTAATTGCCTTATGTCTCTTGCACTGAAAATTGCTTTATTTGTGGTTCCCTTGACATATCAATTTTGTCATTAGCTTCAGCTAGCAATACAGTTGTTCTCAACATCATCCAAAGACTAACACCCATGAGTCAAAATAGGGCATAGGGACTGTATTAATTAGATTTAAAAATGCTTTATAACAATTCACATTTATTCAGGGTACTGGTAGATTCAGCTGGGCCTGCACATCAGTGCGCACATCAGTGCAGTTTGATCAGATTCTTCACTAGGTATCTTGTAGAAAGGTTTTGATTCAAAATTTCCCCTCTTGTCATTTTTTTGCAGGACAAGAGTTGAAATGATATCTTCAAAACTTTTTTATCAATCTTTATCTTCTATGTGGTTCTTATAAAGAAATTAAACCTGAAACAATCTACCAATTATCAAACAACAATTTTTTAGGCTGGTTCAAATTGAAAACAGCTTTATGGTATTTAAAGATATTTGTCTTTTGAGGTAAAAAAACCACAGTGTATATGGCCACTAGTATGTAACAAAAAGTAGAATGGTTGGTTGGTGACCTAAACATGGTAACTAAAGCTTAAATAAACTGTAGTTACAATGTTTAAGTCACCAGACCAACAAAAATGCTTCACAGCCAAAATCGGAGTTTAAAACTCACTTCTGGCTTAAATGAATGATTTTATTGGTCAACAAAGCTGCGATTGGCTATTAGATTGCTTTCAGTTGATATATTAGATGATTTGTTCTTTATCTCAGACCAGACTACATTTCTCCGCTTGATGACTTGGCGTTTGACATGTATCAGGACCCAGAAATGGCCAAGATCATTCGACAGCTGGAACAGAAGAAACAACTTGCTGTATCTCGTAAGTGTATTCTGGCTTATTTGTTAAATTATTTCATATCATAGCCCCAAACTATAAAGGCATTCCCACTCATTCCTGCATTTTCCAAACCATCAAGAAAAAAATGTATGAAGAACATTGAGGAAAATGAATAACATTTGAAGAGAATTTTTTTTTAAATTTCACAATCTTAACTTTTTTGTCTCTAACTAGTCTTAAATTTTGCCATACAGTAATGAGCCAAGTAAAGTACAAAAAGTTGGCAGGAGGATTGTAGTGATTTAAAAAGTTTTGAGATCAAGAAATGGTTGGAAAAAGGAAAAGCGAATCTAGATTTATAAAGAATGAATAGATACATTTGTGTCAAAACCAAGTAGACTACCGGTATATTCAAATCCTTCACTTCAGGAAATTACCAAGGTGTAATGTTTAGACAGAGACTCTATTCAAAATGACAAATAGTCTAAATTACAAAATTATAATTTCTCTCATGATTTGTCAGAACTACAAAGAGCTAAAATAGACATGTCCAATTAAATTTTTATCCATTTTTCAGAGGAAAAATATGAATTGGCAAAACAACTAAAGAATACAATTGAAGAACTTAAAAAGGTAATCTTTTTATAAATTATTTTTAGCTCAGCAGATTTGGATTGACCTATTTGAAGCAATCCCTGTTTTCATGCCTATTGTAAAAAGCTTCGGAAATAATTGTGATCATACTGAATTTTGCTGGTATTTGTGCTAGAGGCATTTTTCACTTAACCTATTCCCACACAGCGAAGCTTTTGGAAGCCCCTCAATGATAGTAATTGGGAAAACATTGTGAAAAATGAAGAAATTGCTTGTAACAAGCAATTTCTTCATTTTACACAATGTTTTCTACCCAGAGAGTTGAAAAAATCTTAAACTTCATAAACTTTAAATTGTCTTGTGCAACTCCTTTTAAATTGGACTAGTCTAAAACTTTGTCGGTTGATAATGGGTTAACAAATTTGATCATATCGCTTTCATTATACCCCCCTAAATTCTTGAGAGGGGGGGGGGGAGTTGGTCAGTTGGTCTATATCTCCTTGATGAATTTGATACAGTTTTTCACACACTACTCAGCATTAAACAAAAATGTGCATCTTTAATTTCGGTGAAGTTTTATTCTATTTTTTCATAGTTATGGCTGTTTGTTATATGTCCATTTACTCATTTTCTCAACAACAACATAGTTGTTCTAAAGTTAGATTAATTACTGGAAACTTGGCAATTGTGTTAACCCATTCCCACTCAGTGGCACTTTTAGACGCCCCTAAGAAATATAACTTTGGAAAACATTTTAGAAAATGAAGAAATCACTTGTTAGAAGAAATTTTGTAGTAATTCATTCCTACTTAAGCCAGCGATCAACAAAACAAACTGCTAAAACATAATTGTAACAAGCAATTTCTTTATGGTCAACTATGTTTTTATCCCTAATAGACAAGTATTTTTTGAATTTCACCCTCTCGAAATTGTAGTTTTCAACTCCTTTCAGTTTTGCTCAGTAAAACATTTTTCTTCCATTAATGTGTCATTATGTATCAAATTATGTTATATTTTGTTTCAAACTTTAATCCTTTCCTATTTTGCAAGGTTTTAGAGCAGTCCAAATTCAAAGGTTTTGAAGACGAATATTTAAAGTGATTTTACATAGACAAAAATTATTCAGCAGGGTAGAAAATATTTTTTGAAAAAGAAGAAATTGCTTGTTACAAGCAATATCATCTTTTTTCTACAATGTTTTCTAAATTATAAAATAACAGAGACTTAAAAAAACAGGGATTGAACAGGAAATGGTTATTTTTATTTCTGTCGAACCAATAGGCTGGAGAACGCCTCGGGAAATACGAAGTGGACAAGAAACAGGCCATTGATAATGAGGACTATGACACAGCCAACCTCATGAAAAATCGAATGGATGAGTACAGATTAAACATAATGAGACAGCTAAAAATACCAGAACTACTAGAAATGGATGGGGTAATGATCTCTTAATTATACCCCCCAATATATATTTGGGGGGTATATAGGGGTCAGCTTGTCGGTCGGTCCGTCCGTAGCTTTTTCGTGTCCGCTCAATTTCTCGGCAACCATTGGACAGATTTGATTCAAACTTCACTGATATAATCAGTATCAAGCTGAGATGTGCATATGACATTTTTGTTACAGTCCATTGATTTTTGACCGAGTTATGGCCCTTTGGTGAAAAATGGTGTCCGCTCAATTTCTCAGCAACCATTGGACGGATTTCACTCAAATTTCATAGAAAGACTCGGTATAAGTCAGACATGTGCATATCCTATTTTGGTTATGGTCCATTGTTTTTTGACTGACTTATGGTCCTTTAATTAAAAAAGTCAGTTTTTTCCTATGGCCCTTTGGGAGATAGCACTTGTACATGGACAAGCACTGTTGGGGGGTATTAGTCCGCTTTGCGACGATGTCTAGTTTAAACTGCTTCGTCTTGATTCCACTTCTTTATGGCCCTCCATAAAAAAACTCAAATTGTTTGAAGATGACAAATGACATAGATTTTACAGGCGATATTTCACTTTGGGTCAAAATGTATCATTCAATCGGTCATGAAATTCTTTTATTAATATGTTGACCTATTGATTGATAGATTAAGTAATTTTTTGTGTTAAGTATTTCTGTTGGTTTTGTGACTTAATTGTTGTAATTTCAGCTTATTCAAGCTTTGCATATAATATTTAGGTCACAAACCAACTATTTTATTTTTAGTTACATGTAACTGGCAATTAATTGGGAAAAATAATACACATTTGATTTCTGAGACAAACTTCTTGTGAAAGTCAGTGGGTAGGGCTAGCAATTGATCTATTATGATTGTATGTGAATCAACAATTAACCCTTTCCTGTGTTTCTGAATTTTTAAACTGATCCAAAAAGAGGTTGCAGACAATAATGAAAATTTGATGTAATTTCAGATGAAACCATCCGATGTGGTAGAAATCATTGTGAAAAAAAGAAGGAATGACAAGCAATTTCTTCTTTTTCCACAATGTTTTCTCAAGTATAAAATCTCAGTGACGTAAAATCCTGTGTTTGTACAGGAAATGGTTAAAGGTGGAATAATCTTCACTATCATTCACAGACTGATTAATCATACTATTTTGGAGTCCTGAACTGTCAGACCATTCTGTCAGTCTGTTGGTGACCAAAACTTTGTATCTACAGCTTGTATAAGCTACATTGGGACCCTAAAGATTGTAACTACAGCTTGTACAAGCTGTAGTTACAATTTTTAGCTTCCCCATGTAGGATTATTTTCTGTAGTAAAGTTCTATTGACTGCATTCTGCAAACTTGATGTTGTCTTTTTATTAGCCTGGAGAGGCACAAGAATAACTTAACCCCTGTCATGCTGAGCCCGGAATATTCCGGTTTCGGCAGGAGGTGTAGCCTAAGATCAGACTGCACTTATGTGCAGGATGATCTTAGTCTATACCTCCTACTTGTACTTTTCCTATCAGGGTTGTTTATGAAGTTGATTTCTTAAAGAAATTTAATTTTTGAACAACAAGTTCTATCAGTGCTCTCAAACCTTTGATTTGACAGCAGTTCAGTAAGGTAATTTATACAGCATGACAAGGGTTAACTATGCTGTAGTATAACTGCAGATTATGTATAGTACAGTAAAGAAGATTGTTACCTCTTTTTCAAAGTTAATAATGATACTATTTTTCCCTTTCATTCTTCACAGCCAAGAACTCATCGAAAAGAAGATTATGGTTAGTACAGACTTGTTACTATTTTTAGCTTGGCTGTTTTCGGAGAGGTATTGCTATAGCCTTGGTGTCATTGTCATGCAAAAACTTTGACATTTTTTGATATCTCTGGTTCTACTGGAGGCATTCACTTGAAACTTTGCATCCTTGTTCACTATCAAAAGAGTAACCTATACTATCAAGGGGGATAACTCTAGATGCATTTTGTCCACTATCCAGCACCCAACAGCCGAGTGTAGGAACCTGTAGGAGGTGCTCTTGTTATATTAAATATGTGATATTACACTAGTGTAATAGCTATACAAGTCAGTTGAAGACTGTAATGATATTTTTCTTTGTTACTATAAATCATTGTAATGCTTAACACAGAATATTCCTGTTTTGTCAGGAGATATAGACAAAGATCAGCCTGCACTTAAGTGTAGTCTGGTCTTAGACTTCACATCCTGTTAGTCCTTTTTCTAAAGCTCAGGACCAAATTAAGATTTTGATATTATAAAGGTGATATTACACTAGTGTAATAACTATGCAATTGATTTGAAGACTGTAGTAATGTTTTTCTTGTTACCTTAACCATTTATGTGCTAAAAACAGAATGTTCATGTTTTGTCAGGAGGTATAGACAAAGATCAGAGTGCACTTTAGTGCAGTCTGATCTTTATCTTCACCTCCTGTTAATTCCTTTCTAAACCTCTGGACCGAGATAAATGCTTTTGATATTATATGGGCGATATTATACGAGTGTAATAACTATGCAAATGAGTTGAAGTCTCAGCTTACATTTTTTCAATGGTGAAAATTACATCACAGTAAATGTAATGATCTAATTTTAGAAATGTTGCAATTTTTTTTAAGATATAATGAATCTATATATTTTAAGTAATTTTATTGATTTTGAAAAAATAATTTGGGTTATCATGATCAGAATATAAAATTCATGGTCATGAAAATAAGATCTATTAACTCGTCATTATCTAAAACAGATATAGTCTATGTGTATACAATTCAGTATTCAATGACCATATTCAATATCCACTAATTAAACCATACTTTATTCTAATTTCACGTGTAGCATGATCTTAAAATGCCTTTTAGTGTTCCTTTACAAAAAGTCCGAGTTATTTTCAACACTTATCTTTCTTTTGTTGAAAATTGTCTTCAATTTGTACTATTTTATATATCTTGTAAAAAATTAACTCATCCCCACTTATACCATTCCAACATGAAAAACATGGATTGATCCAAATTAAAAGAAGTTGCAGAGAACATTTTAAACGGACTGTAAATTGGAAAATAATGACTGAATATGATTGAAAAAACATAGTGTTTAAAGAAAAATAGCTTATCACAAGCTATTTCTCCTTTTTCCACAGTGTTTTTCTTAGTATTGTTTTACAGAGGCATCAAAAGGCGTTGCAGAGTGATAATGGATTGATCCTACTTTTTATTAGCTGAAGAAATTAAAAAAAAAAATCCTCTTTTTTTACAATATTTACCAAATATGGCACATACTTTTCAATTCAAATACAATTTCAATTGATGTCTGAAACCTTTCAATTTTGAGCAGTCTAATATTTTGTGGCCTGTTAATGTTTTAACCCATTACCAAAATTTTACACTGGCCCTAATTGAAAGGAATTGCAGACAAGGCTTAAAAGTTTATGGAGTTTTAGATTTTTTCACCTTTCTTGGTTGAAGCAATTTCTACGTTTTACACAATGTTTTCCCAATTGTTTTTCTTGAGGGGCAAAAAAAGCGTCACTTTGTGGGAATGGGTTAAAGCCAAATTTGTTGTAAGTGTCTATGGCATGTTTTTGCCTCTACTATAGTTTTGATTAACAACCGAATAAAAATTTCAGAACAAATACGACAGCCATCTCCACCTAGAATGCTTGACCCTCCGTATTCAAGAAGAACTCCAAGCCCACCACCTAAAGTCCCATATGACGATAGACCTCTACCTGCCATTAAAAGGTATGTAAACAGCACTGTAGTTAATGTTTACTAACATATAATGAGATATGTGGAAGAATGTTCTAAATGACAATAGACTGTATAGATGCTTAGTCCAGTCTCCCATTTTATAGATAGTGAAATGGTTTCATGTGATATTTCATCATTTAACCTTTTCCCGAGCAAACCTCGATTTTTACATATCTGTGATATTTTAATAAAGAAAAGATTGTGGGGAAAAAAAAGAAATTGCTTGTAACAAGCACTTTCTTCTTTTTCCATTATATTTTTTTTATTGTTTTGGATGCCTACTTTTCGAATTTTACTTGCTTTATTATGTCTTCTCCTACCCCTTTGAATTTGGAAAAGTCTAAAATTTTGAAAAGTAGTAAAGGGTTAAAAAGGGAAAAGGTGTAGAAAAATTTAGATGTTAAAAAAGTCAATTTCAAAAAAACCTTGTTGACATTGAAGAATTTGCTTGTAACAAACAAATTTTTCACTGTCTATAATGTTTTCCAAAGTTTGTTTCTTGAGGGTGTAGAAATGTGGGAATGGAATCAGCTGATTGTAGTCTATTTTTTTTGTTGTTGTTGTTATGACTGGTGTTTTTATGACTTGAATAAATGTAGATTAGGGAGGGGATTAGAGTATATAAAAAATTTGTTGATGCTTTTAGCGCTTTCCAAATATACATTACACACAAAAAACACTACTAACAAACAGTTAGGACCAAGATATTGGTTTATTTAGCACAGTACATTGTTGATGCATATAGGTATATTTGACACTCAAAGGAAGTCCAGAAAAGCTTGCAAATATTTCAAATTTATGATATTAGTAAAGCTCTTAAAATGTGACTTGCCATGCCTAAAAGGGCCATCCCAAAGGTTCCATAAAAAAAGATAATAAGAAAAGAGATATGACTCAGAGTTCACTCAAATATTTCAAAAAGAGCTAGGATCCTGCAGAGGTCATTCAGACACCTTTTGTAAGATTGATATATTGTCAAGTAAAATGACAATTGTAGGATCTACAGATATGCTTGGAGTCATAAGTTTGTGCAGTCTGACCATGATTTAAAATTTTCACACTTTTCATGACGTCCTTTATTCCTGACAGGTCACATACATTAAAACTGAGAGTTGACCACATGACTGTTCTAATTATTTACATGTATGGTATAAACATTGTACAGTCTAGCACTCATAACTCGGATTGCTTGATGACAATTTTGATGATAACTCAACCAATTACCACTAAAGAAAAATTTAGACTGGTCCAGATTGAAAGGAGTTGCAGACGACACCTTAAAGTTTATGAAATTCTATATTTTTTCATCTTTCTGGGTAGAAAACATAGTGTAAAATGAAGAAATTGCTTGTAACAAGCAATTTCTTCATTTTATAAATATTTTCTCAGTTGTTTTTCTTTAGGTGTGTCAAATAGCGTCACCTTGTTAGAATGTGTGAATTCTAATTCTTTACTGACTTTTTTTTTATGCAATTGATATGACATTAAATCATTTTTATCTTGATCATTTTGTCTAAAAATTAACTAATATTTTATCTGTAAAACAGCCATAGGTCCCTTACCCCACCCAGCCCCCATCCAAGAACTCCATACGATGAACGACCTTTACCTATCCATAAGTGAGTAAAGTCACTGAATGATGGTGTTGGTTGATGTGACATAGGATAATATAAACTCTGTTTCAGCATCTTGTCAATGGGCAACCAAAATAGTGTAATTTACGGATCTCTGGCCTAGTCCATTGAACTACGACAGGAAGTTCAACTGTGATATTAAATAGAGGATAATCAACTGGTTATTCCAGATATGAAAAAATAATTCACTAGGATGCGTTGTTAGGCGTTGAAAATACGTGTGAGCAGCACAAGTTTTTTTAATGCTTAACAACGCATCTAAGTGAAATATTTTTTCATATCTGGAATAGCCAGTTGATTATTCTATTTATTATATACCTTATTATCTTATTTTTTTAAACTTTTTTTTATTAAAATATCAAAACCAATTTTTTTGATAGAGAAAAGGTTTTTTGAAAAAGTGCGGATGAATACACGATTAAAGACCAAAGTGACGCCCACAAAACTGAAGAAGTCGCCATTTTTATACTCTTATAGACTCTGTATAATGTCACTTGGTTGGAAAAAAGTAGTTCCTAAATTATGGCAGAGAGTGAAACTGAAAAGTGTTATTGTCACTCCAGTGATGATATAAAAATTTATTACACTGAGAAATCAAAAGATTTCACTGCAAGGTATATAATAAACAATTTTATTCTGCCAATTATATGGTCAGTAACATTTGGCAAAAAGTAATAATGTTTGTTTTGGTCTTAAAATTCAGAATTATAGCCTGAATCTCATATCTACAGCTTGAAAAAGCTTCAGTTATGAAATTAGCTCAACTGAGCACAACATTCTCATGATGAGCTTTGGGATACTTGATTGTCGGTGGTGCATTGTGTGTTGTGTGTCGCCAACAAGTCAGAAATACCACTCTACAGATCACATGTTTTGCTCAATCTTTCTCAAACTTGCTGAAAATGTTTTTATAGTCATGGGGAAGGACCCTATTGATTATGGTGACATTCTGATCAATATCAAAAGGCCATATTGACATTTTCTTTGTTACCACTCTACAGGTCACAAATTTGCCTAAATCTTTCTTCAACTTGCTGAAAATAGTTGCAGTGTCTTGAGGAAGACATGACATACATCAAGGGAAAAGGGGCCTTATTGATAATTTCCTTGTTGATACTCTAGAGGTCAGACTAGGTGTAAATACTTGTATTGTCATGAAAGAAGGACCCAAATTGAATATTGTTAAAGGTGGAATTAATGTCAATATCAATTTTCTTCTCATCCAATCACAACCTTTTGCTTTTATATCCATTTGATTTTGTAAAATATCTCGTTGTTTTCAAATTTGAGTTGATTTGCCAGCTTGAAAATAAATTCAGGTGAGCAATCTAGGGCCATCTTTGCCCTCATGTTTAAGTATTGATTTGAATGGCTTATCCATTTTTTAATTGACAGCCACTCTTTGTCTATTACAGTTATGACTTTTTGATTACCCACTGACAAACTAGTGTAATGAAGCATATTTATCTGTGCATAAGAAAATACTATCAAAAGTGTTTGGGTGGTTTAGCATAGGCTAAGTTCAACTTAAAGTTTTAGCAAATTGTTGATGCACAAGCAGTTCAAGTTGTAGTTACACTATTTGTTCAACCACTGAAAAATACTATGATAAACAACTGTTACATATACATCCGTGAGTAGCAATGCAACTAGCGTTGGGTGACATAGCATAGCTTGATTCAAAACATCAAGTTTCAGCCAATACTGGGACTTGATTATAGTTAATAATAAGAAGCAACAATTCTTTCTAATTTATACATTTAGACCATTTGTTTGAATTTTACATTGACCCATTACCACATGATATGATTTTAGACCAGTCCAATTTCAAAGAAGATGCAGATGACAATTTTAGTTTGATGAAATCTTCATAATCTTTGTCTTTTGGATAGAAAACATTATGGATAATGAAGAAATTGCTTGTAACAAGCAATTTCTTCAATATCCACATTGTTTTCTAAAGCTTTCATATTAACCCTTTCCTGGACAAACCCGGGATTTTACGTCATTGTGATTTTTATACTTGAGAAAACATTGTGGAAAAAGGAGAAATTGCTTGTAACAAGCAATTTCTCCTTTTCCCACAATATTTTCTACCACATAGGATGGTTAGATTTCAAACTGCATGCATTTTTCATTGTCATCTGCAACCTCTTTCAAATTGGACCAGTCTAAAATTTCGTAAAACAGGAAAGGGTTAAGGGGCGTTTAAATGCGTCACTGTGTGGGAATGGGTTAACAGTTCATAAATGATAATTGCCTCACAGAATACAAGATGTGCAAACATAAGTACACAAAGTCATACATTCTGAAAGGATTAATTCTTTGTTAATGATATACTGTTAGTTTGCTCATTATCAAAAGATGCTAGTATCTTACATTTAAACTACAAATTATTATTTAAACCCATACATGTATGTCTGTTGTATCCGGTATGATGAACCTGTATGTTCTCTAAGAGAGTGTAAGGTTTTTGATAATTCTGTTGCATCCCTCTTTGAACTTTGAACTGCTGCAAGTGTGTTGGTGTTAATGCTGTTTCCCTGTAATTGACAATGAAATTTTATAGCAATGGATTTATATATAGAGAGAAATTTTATAGCAATGGATATATGTTACAAGCAATTTCTTCATTATCCACTATGTTTTCAAACTAGAAATACAAAGATTTTTTAAAACTTTCATCAACTTGAAATTGACATCTGCAACTTCTTTCAATTTGTGCAAGTCTAAAATTTTATTGTGTGGTAATTGGTTAAAGAAAATACCTATTGTTAGCTTTTGAGTCCCTGAAACTTCCTTTCTACAGAGAAAAGGGTTCTGTTATAGAAATTAAGCATATTTTGTATAGGGAAACCATCAGATTCGAAAGGACCATTTGGAGGAATGAAAGTATCAATCCTTGTTTGAATGTGAATATTGATGGATTTCAATCAAGAAATTGCTAGACCAATCAAATTATTCATTTAAACCAAAAGTGAAATTTGAACTCTGACATTTGTGCTATGCATATTTTTGGTTCGGCAACTTAAATGTTGTAACTATAGCTTATTGAACCTGTAGTTATGACTTTTAGGTCACCAAAAACCCTTCTTTTTGCAAAATAACACTGTTTAACCCATTCCAACTCAAACCCTCCTTTTTACCCCCCCCCCCCCCCTTAAGGAGCTGAGGAAAACATTGTGGAAAATGAAGAAATTGCTTGTATCAAGCAATTTCTTCATTATCCTCAATGTTTTCTACCCCAAAAGAAAAATAGTTTAATATTCCATCATCTTGAAATTGTCGTCTGCAACTTCTTTCAATTTGAATTGGTCTAAAATTGTGTTGTGTGGGAACGGGTTAACCCTTGTCATGCTGAACAGAGAATATTCTTGTTGTGGCAGGAGGGTTAGACAAAGATCAGCCTACACAGTTGTGCAGTCTGATCTTATTCTACACCACCTGTTTGTCCTTTTCTGGATTTTTTTATTCAGCATGACAAGGGTCTTCAAACTCAAAGAAAAAAAGAAAGGCAAGAATAGAGAAATAAGACAAAACAAAATAAAAACAAAGTAGAACAAAAAAACTCATATTATTTTGGTTGTCATTTATTCATCTTAGCAACTCGTATTTTATTTCAATATCATTTAGATAGCTGTCATGCAAAAGAAGTCTTCTTTGCCAATTTCTCGGAATAACAGTATATCAAATTATAGTTTCTAAACCATAGGTGACTTGTATAATAAAAAAAAAATGATCTGCGTTAACCCAATTCCAATGCAATCCCACATTTTGACAAGCCCAAAGAAAATACTATTGAAATCATTGTGGGAAATGGGGAAATTTATTTCTCTTTTTCTAAAAAGTTTTTTTACCCTGTACTTATTTATCAAATTCACAAATATTGATACACTTTGAATTTTTGGATCATTTTAAATTTTGCCGTTTTCTCTCAGTTTGATGCATTGTATACTTGAAATTTTGTTTTAGAATATGTGTATTGACTTAATGTTGGCAAGTCAAAATATTGAACTGAAGACTTCAAACAATTGAATTTATTTTCCTAAAAGCCACTGAGAAATATTTGGCTTTATGACAGACTTCTCTTTGCCTAATATTGGTGTCATTATAGAGAGGTTGCTTGGTTAAAAATATTTATTTGCATTCATTATTGCACATTGGGACATACTTGTCAGTTTGAAACAATATAGTTTAATCACAAAATTGATGATTTGTGAAAATATAGTAAATTTGTTCCCTACTTCTACCAAAACTAGGAATATAATATATAAACTATGATTTAATCTGTATCGTTTCTAATGATTTCAAATGTGTACGAAGTCAAGATTTGGATCTGATTCTTCACTGTGTGCTCTTTGTATAGCTACAAGCCTATTCCTTGTCATGCTGTATAAATTACCTTACTAAATTGCTGTAAAATCGAAGGGATGAAAGCACTGATAGAAGTTGTTGTTCAAAAATCAATATTTCTTTTGGAAATCAGCTTCATTAACAACTCTGGCAGGAAAATTACAAGCAGTAGGTGTAGACCAAGATCAGACTGCACTTGTGTGCAGGCTGATCTTGGTCTATACCTCCAGCCAAAACCGGAATATTACGGGTTCAGCATGACAAGGGTTAAAGTTCCTTAACCCTTGTCATGCTGTATAAATTACCTCATTGAATTGCTGTTAAATCAAAGGCCTGAAAACACTGATTCAATATTTCTTTTAGAAATCAATTTCATAAATAATTCTGGCAGGAAAATTACAAGCACTTATGTGCAGGCTGATCTTGGTCTACATCTCCTGCCAAAACTGGAATATTCCGGGTTCAGCATGACAGTAAGACTATTCGGGAATATTTTAAAGCCATATATTCCCAAAAAGAACTCGACAAGAAATTAGAACATCATACTCCTGGCTGAAAGCATAAAATATGTCAATTGAAATTTTAAAATCAAAATAATTCGATGCGGGTAGCCTTCAATTCATGAAAGAAGCTTTAATAATATTTTATATTGTAATCCACCACAAATTAAGGTTTAACCCATTCCCAGACGGAAAAACTTTACACTGGTCCAAATTGAAAGGAGTTGCAGACAAAAATTTAAAGTTTATGCAATTTCAGATTTTTTCCACTTACTTAGTAGAAAACATTGTGGAAAATGAAGAAATTGCTTGTAACAAGCAATTTCTTCATTTATACAATGTTTTCCCGAATGTTTTTCTTTAGGGGCGTCCAAAGGCGTCACTGTGTGGGAATGGGTTAACTACATAAAATGATGAAGTAAGTAAAGATATTTTCTCTTTCACTAGTGATTCAAACAACTAGCGTACAATTCTGTTTGGTCTCCGAGATAATTGAAATCTTCAATAAAGATCATTGATTAGGGCCTATGCATATAAGTCAGTGCAGAAGATTAACAAATGTTTCCAGTGAAGAATCAGGTGCATTTAACCCAATTTTGGAATCTAAACAAACATGGGTTGAAATCAAAATTAAAACCACAATACAGACTTTCCGGATAATGTCAAAGAACCTGATAATAAGAAGGCTCTTGTTAACTGTAGTGATAGGGAATATCTGTCTTTAATCCTTTACTGTATTTCAGACTGGTCCAAATTCAAAGATGTTGCAGACAATAATATTTTGTTAATGAAATTTCAAAAATCTGGCCTTTTGGGATAGAAAACATTGTAAATCATGAAAAAAAATTGCCTGAAACATGCAATTTCTAAATTGTCACAAAATTTTACCAAATTTTTTTTCTTGGTGTGTCCAAAAGCAGGATTGTATTGGAATGGGTAAAAACTGACTCCTTTTTGCTGTGTAATTTAGAAAGAAAGGGAAGAAAAATCTTCAAGATTACTCTAATTTAGTTTCATCATATTCTGACAAGTATGCCTGTATTAGATATCATAACACATTTCTAACTCTTCATACCATTCCATATATCTTGTCTCACAGTAAGGAATTTCCACCTATTGAGGAGAATACGTCCCCTAAACCATCCTACGATGAAAGACCCCTTCCAGTAGCTAGAAATAAGTAAGTGCTCACCTTAACGGCTTTGTTAGTTAACATTTTCCATGCATGCTGCCATTAACCCAGTCCCACACAATGACTCTTTTTGATGCCACTCTACAAAAACAATTTGGAAAACATTGTGTAAAATTAGGAAATTGCTTGTAACAAGCGTTTTCTCCATTTTCCACATATTTACTACCCAGAAAGTTGAAAAAAATCTTAAAACCCACTAACTTTAAATTGTCATCTGCAACTCCTTCAATTCGGACCAGCCTTAAATTTGTTGTCAACTAATGGGTTAAATACCATAGCTGTTTTGTTTATAAAATCAAATCAAGCAGCACAGTGTTTTATAGTTAAACCCCTTTTTTCAAGTAAGAATGAAAAGAAGTTATTGATTTGAACCTCCAAAATTATTCACTGTCATTTCCTAAAATTACCTTGAATCCATGGAAGAATTATCTTCTGATACTAAACTCTTGTTTATTTTTTGAAAGGGCAGGACTTTTTATAAAAAAAACCCCAATCTATAGCTGTTTCAAAATATTTGCCAACTTTTCTCTTTCTTAATTGACTTCTGCATAGAGCTTTCTATTTTATGCTTATAATTATAGATACAGTGATTTAGAGAGAGAAGTTGTCACAGATAGGGGGTAAAGAGAGTTCATTAGATTGCACTTGTTTGATTTAGACCATTGAAGTGTTTCCATGTTAAAATTGATATTTTGCTTAACATATTATCCCAGTAAAGAAAAAAAAAGTATTGTCAATATAAATTTTGCTTAACCCATTTTCAAATAATAACACTTTTTGATGCTCTGAAGAAGAAAAGTTTTGGCAAAACATTGTGGACAAGGAAGAAATTGCTTGTAAAAAGCCATTTCTTCATTTTCCACAATGTTTATATCTTCAAAAGATAAAATGAGCCTATGCCTGACATTTCCAACAATTTTGCATGTGCATGACTCGCACACTTAGAGTACCCTGGACAGCAATTAGGGGCAATTAGAACATTCGCTGATTGTTTGAAGAAGCTTTGGGTCAGTATCTTTCTACTGAGCGCAGAGTGAAGACTCTGATCAGACTGTGCGGATGCACAGGCTGATCTGAGTCTTTACTTGGCACACATGTGTAATGGTTGGACATGTCACGCATGAGCTCAAATATTTTAAGATTTCATCTACTAGAAGTTGCTATCTCCAACTTCTTTGAATTTTGAATATGCTTGAAATTTCAGCATCTGGTAATGGGTTAAGTGATTCCTTTTTGAAATTGATTTTTTTTTTAACCATTGTCATGCTGAACCCGGAATATTCCGGTTTTGGCAGGAGGTGTAGACTAAGATCAGACTGCACTTATGTGCAGGCTGATCTTAGTCTACACGTCCTGCTTGTACTTTTCCTGCCAGAGTTGTTTATGAAGTTGATTTCTAAAAGAAATATTGATTTTTGAACAACAAGTTCTATCAGTGCTTTCAGCCCTTTGATTTGACAGCATTTCAGTAAGGTAATTTATACAGCATGACAAGGGTTAAGAATATAACTTCCAACAAAACAACAAACAAAAAACTTTAATCTAAATTTTGCTAAATGTGGCATATTAATACCTGTAGTATTGAAATGCATATTGAAAGAACTAGAATAGTATTTGCAATCAGATTGAAAAGTGAATCATTTTTACTGTTCACACTCTTGTTATTTTTTTGTAATTTGTTTTGTAAGAGGTAAATCCATCCCCACATGATTAATTTTAGACTTGTGCAAACTGAAAGAAGTTCCAGACAAGAATCTTTAAGTTGGCAGAATTCTAAAAGTCTTTGTCTTGTAGGGTAGAAAACATTGTCGATAATACAGAAATTGCTTGTGACAAGCATTTTTTGCATTATCCAAAATGTTTCTAAAGCCTTTTCTGTAGGGGGCGTCAAAAAGACTGGGAATTGGTTAACCCTTTCCCGTTTTTTGGAAATTTTAGACTAGTCCAAATTTGAAGAGGTTGCAGACGACAATGACAACTGGATGCCATTTGAAATGAAACCATCATATGTGGTAGAAAAAAATATTGTGGAAAAAGGAGAAATTGCTTGTTACAAGCAATTTCTTCTTTTTCCACAATGTTTTCTCAAGTATAAAATCACAGGAACGTAAAATCCCTTATTTGAACAGGAAAGGGTTAATAAACTGAATTAAGAAAAGGATAGATCATTTGAATATTCTAGCACCAATTCCAACTTTGAGATAGTTTGCTTCTTTTTGCTTAGCTGTTTTAGAAAAAAACAAGGGTATTACTATAACCTCATCACCATCATTGTTGTCATGCCAAAAATAACATTTTGTAATATGTCTGGTTGTACTGTAGGCATTCACTTGAAACTTGGATTATAATACTCACTATCAAACAAGCTGTCAATAATGGCAAGGGGGATAACTCTAATTGCAACTTTTAGAGAAGAGTGCCACTTTTTTACCTAGATTTTGTAACTCAATACCAGACAACAAAATTGTAGACTTGTCCAGATTCAAAGATATTGTAGACAACAAATTTTAGTTGATGAAATTTTTTGTTTTTTCTTTTCTGTAGAAATTGTAGATAATGAAGAAACTGCTTGTGACAAGTAATTTCTGCATTTTTTACAATGTTTTCCAAAGCCTTTTCTTGGGTCATCAAAAAGCATCATTTTGTGAGAATAGGTATATATATTGTCCATCACTTATCAGCTGAGCATAAGGTTTCTGCATGTGAATTTATTGTTTGATTTTTATTTTCTGTTGGTTTCACATTTACAATAGTACATATTGTAATAATTTTATGTCATTTTACTGTGATGTTGATAGAAATCAGTTTCTGGGTTTTTTTGCAAGATTTGTTTGCCAATTCCTCATCACTTTCTGATACCTCATCACATTTGAAGTAACTAACTTAAGTACTAAACAAGGTCTTAACCCATTTCCAGTCAACATAACTTTAGACTGTCGGAAATTGAAAGGAGTTGCAGACAATAATTTAAAAGCTCTGTAGTGACAAAATTTCTCACTAAAAGGAATCCTGAAATCTTTGTTAAAATTGTTTACAGACCCATCTACCAATAATTTCAGAATAGGTCACAAACCTCCAATGAAAATGTTGCCAAACAGAAAAAGTACATAAGTTTCAAAAGTTATTTTGTGTTGGCTTTTGACCTATTCTGAAGTTATTGGTAGAGGGGTCTGTAAACAATTTTGAAATAGATTTTGGGATTATTTTAGTGAGAAATGTTGTCACTACAAGAACAATACGGCCTTTAAAGTTTATGAAATTTTAGACTTTTTTTTCAACTGTCTGGATAGAAAACATTCTGGAAAATGAAGAAATTGCTTGTTGCAAGCAATATCTCCATTCTGTACAATGTTCTTCCAATTATTTTTTTTTCAAAAGAATGTCATTGTGTATTAGAATGGGTTGGGGTCTTATAAACAAGACCCAAGTGAAAAAGATGATTTTTTAAGTTTATGAAGATTCAATTGTGAAAATATATCGTGATATGCTTCAAATAAACAAATATTTCCACTGGTATTAGTTCTAGTCAAGGTCAAAATTACAATGTCCAACTTATTAACTATTCTACTAAATCAAGTAAATCAGTTGAATAGAAGGTGATAGAGCTTTCATATTTCACATGAATATTTCTATTGATGTATAGTTCAAGGTTAAAATTTCATTATATTCTTTTAAAAAAATTTAACCAATATTTGGCATGATTTATGATTGTTAGCTCATAGGACTTGCATCTTTCGTTTAATCAGATTTTCCTTTGTTGTAAATTTTTTTCCCCTTTAGGTCAAGATTATCTTTCAAAGTAAAATGTCAAACTCATATGTACAAGAGTTACCAACAGTTGTAATGAATATATGAACCATTTTTGTTTGTTTGGGGACTTAGTTACAACATTTTTGTCCCCAACCATCTGTCAATCAAGGAATCAGTCAACCAATCAAATCTTTCCCTCATCTTGGAAGTCAGATATAAGCTCTGACATTGATCACCTTCTTTGTTAAACATTTTTGTTGGTTTGGCGACGTTAACATCGTAACTATAGCTTGTTCAAGCATAGTTATGTTTAGGTCGCCAACCAACTATTTCACTTTCTTGTTATATGTTACTGGCCATAAATTTTGCAATATAATGCCGTTAAAAACCAAAGCAGGACTTCCTGTAGGAGCCAGGGGGCATGGCCAAAGGATGAAGTGGGTGGAGCCAGGGATTGGTCATTTACAGTATCTGTGTGGAAGAAATATCAAACTTGAATTTCTAATAGCTAATTAAATATGTTGATACTGTTAAGGTTTATTCTCATACATTTATCTATCAATCATGCAAAAGTGAAAAGTCTTAAAAGTGAAATTTGCAACACTGCAATACAAAAATTAAACTTATACATATAGAACATGTATTTCTGAAAAACTTATATCAGCCTATGCATGACATTTCCAACCATTTCGCATATACGTGACTCGCACACATTGAGCACCCTGGACAGCCATGTGGGGCAATAAGAATATTTGCTAATTATTTAAAGAAATATTAGGTCAGTATCTATATACAAAGCGTAGAGTGAATGCTCTGATCAGACTGTGCGGATGCACAGGCTGATCTGTTTCTTTTCTTGGCGCACATGTATAATTGAAAATGTCACACATGTGCTCATATCATATCAGAATTCATCAAATTGGATAGATACATTTTTTTTTATTTTCTAGGCCATCTGTTCAGGAGATTGATGATGAACAAGCTCCTCTCCCTGACACTGCTGGAGGGAGTGGGGGTGGAGCTATTACCGGAGAGCCTGAACCAATGACAGAGAAGGACATGAGAGAAGCATCAGCAGCCATTGATGTGTTCGGTGAACCTCTCGTATCCAAGGCATACTCCAAAACTTGGTCATACAGAGAGGATGCCCTTCTAGCTGTGTACAAACAGATGCAAGATTTACCCGCGGGGACTCACAAAGACGAGGCTAAAAGTATGCTTCGTGCAGCAACATTTCTAATAAAGAGGGCAATCGAGGATAAAGTCTATGCTGTAAGAACTATCAAATCTATTCATCAATTTCCAAACTACGAAATTCTAAACTAGTCCATATCCAAAGAGGTTGCAGACGACAAAACTAAATGGATTTATATTGAAAAATAGGAACATAAGAGGATAGAAAACCATTTGACAAGAAGAAATTGCCACACTTTTCCATATCTATATTTCTTTGGCCTTTAGAAATGCGGTAATAGGTTTAAATTGCATTTCATGTACATAGTGCTAGAAACCGTTGATTACAAGCATTTATAAAATAAGCCAAGGTAAAGATTGTTTAAGTCATCTGAGTATAAAATGCTTAGGGTGAATTATTGTGATTACCCGCTGTCCATCATCAATTGTCTCCTGACTGCAAACATTTTCTAAAAATGTCTTCTGAACCATTGAACCAGTTTTTGTGAAACTTGGTGGAGAAAATTCGTGGATGAAGCTCTTCCAAATTTGTGCAAACAACCAATTACCAGACAACAAAAATCTTAGGCTAGAAAACTATTTTAGATCTCTATCATAAAAGTAGCACAAACAAAAGAGAAATTGTAGACAGTTTCTTTCTGTTTTCATTCAATATTGTCACTTTCTAAACATTTTTTTTAATTCAAAATAGTCAGGAAATTATTAATTCATTCAACATTATATACATAATCATATATACATTATACTTAATTGTTTTCAATATAGTATAGGTAGATTTCTTTCATTATAGGGAGGTTTCAGATGTGTTAACCCTTTCACACAAAACAGCTTTTTTTGCCCATCAGGAAAAAAAAATGAAAACAATGCTGTCGATAAAGAATTACATGAATTAAATATTGTTGTCTGCAACTTCTTTGAATTTGGACAAGTCTAAAGTGTTCTAATCACAAAATTTTAGGGTGACCACTCTAAATTGAAAGACGTTGCAGACCACAGTATAAAGTTAGTTTAATTTGTCATATGAGGTAGAAAACATAGAGAGAAAAGAAGAAATTGATTGTTAAAAGCAATTTATTCTTTTCTCAAAATGTTTTCTTTAGCTATATTTCTTTGATGCATAAAAATGCTTGATTGTGTGGTAATTGGGTAAATTTGAATCAAAATGAAAAGATCAGGGCCCAAGCTATTAACCCTTGTTATGCTGCATAAATTACCTTACTGAAATGCTGTAAAATCAAAGGGCTGAAAGCACTGATAGAACTTGTTGTTCAAAATTCAATACATGTATTTCTTTTTAGAAATCAATTTCATTTACAACTCTGGTAGAAAAAATACAAGAAGGAGGTGTATATCAAGATCAGACTGCACTTATGTCCTACTGATCTTGATTTACACCTCCTGCAAAAACCCGAATATACCGGGTTCAGCATGACAAGGGTTAAAGTTTTCTTTCTCAGTTGAGAATTAACTCCAACTTTGAGATGGGATTATAGATGTATTTTTGATTAGATCCTAAGGTATTTTCATGAAAATAAATGACAATATTTGTAGATTGTTACCTTACTCTTAACCCTTGTCATGCTGAACCCGGAACATTCTGGTTTTGGCAGGAGATATAGACCAGGATCAGCCTGCACATAAGTGCATTCTGATCTTAGTCTACACCTCCTGCTTGTATTTTTTCCTGTAAGAGTTGTTACTGAAGCTGATTTACAAAGGAAATATTGATTTTTGAACAAGTTCTATCAGTGCTTTCAGCCCTTTGATTTTACACCAATTCAATAAGGTAATTTATACAGCATGACAAGGGTTAATATACCATTAAATTTAAAACATCCAAATTTGAAGTTTGAATGAATTATCAATTGATTATGAAACTTTTTTATAACCTTGGGCCAGGAACACATGAGAAATTCTATTTGTTCTAACGCCGCCGTCATAGTGCAGTTGGTAGCGCGTCGGACTTTCAATCTAGAGGTCCCGGGTTCGATTCCCGACGGCGGCACTCATCCTTTCCGACTATTTGTCTCTCACCAATGGGTCGATAATCGTAGACCTATGTGGGATAGCAGCTGGAGGCTAGGAAAGGATGTAATGGTAGTACTGGTGTGAGAAATACCAGGATTCCATTGTTAGGTGCTCCAGCCGCCGCGATATAACTGAAAGATTGTTGAAAGCGGCGTAAAACCCCATTCCAACAACAACAACATTTGTTCTAACAGGTGTTCAAAGCCGGTTTGATGTTATTGAAGATGATACTCACTGAATACTGTCCTAAACATAGGTAAGTTGAACTAACTACATGTAGATTGTTGTTTCCCGATTGCTTGGTTTGCAGGTAGCATTCTAAAGGGCCCCATATATTATCAATGATGGTTATTATCCCCCGCCGTTTTGGCAAAGGGGATAAAGTAATTGTCTCCATTCCATTATTCCGACCTTCCATCATTCCATCCTTCTGTCACCAAACTTGTCCGGATCATATCTCTGAAAGAAAAATTGCTATCAACTTGAAACTTCATAGGTCGATAGATCTCATTGAGGAGAAGTGCAGTGCACAAGAACCACAACTCTTGCTTGCATAATTTTGGAGTTATTGCACTTTGTTAAGACTAAGATTTTGTCTGGGGTATATCTCTGAAAGTATAATAGCTTTTAACTTGAAACTTCATAGGTCGATGGATCTCATTGAGGAGAAGTGCAGTGCACAAGGACCACAACTCTTGCTTACATAATTTTGGAGTTATTGCCCTTTGTTGTTTTAAAGACTAAGAATTTGTCCGGGGCATATCTCTGAAAGTAAAATAGCTTTTAACGTGAAACTTCACAGGTGGATAGATGTCATTGAGGAGAAGTGCAGTGCACAAAATCACAACTCTTGCTTTCATAATTTTGGAGTTATTGCCCTTTGTTGTTTTAAAGACTAAGATTTTGTCTGGAGCATATCTTTGAAAGTATAATACCTATTAATTTGAAACCTCATAGGTGGATAGATCTCATTGTGGACTAGTGCAGTGCACAAGAACCACAACTCTTGCTTGCATAATTTTGGAGTTATTGCCTTTTGTTGTTTTAAAGACTTAGATTTTTCCTGAGCATATCTCTGAAAGTATAATAGCTATTATCGAACTCATTGAGAAAAAATGCAGTGCCTAAATCTAACTGGCTTCAGTTTACTATCAAGCTTTTTAGGTGGGGGATGGCCATGTCTGACATGGCTCTTGTTGGCTATAGTATTTATATTTTATGAGCAATATTGAAGAGTGATCAATATATTGAAGCAAAATTATTGGTATTTGTTTGTCCATCTGTCTGTAAACAGTAAACTTAACAAATAACTTAAAATTTTGCTGTAATTCAAACGTTTTTTCAAGATACATGGGTCAGATTTGGGACAAAGGTTCCTTGCACTGATAGACATCAGTTGGTTGTAAGGTGAAGGTCATCCATCAAGGTCACTTGTCAAAGTCAACTTAACATGAAAACTTAACCTGTTGCTGGTACTCACACATTGTTGAAGATACATTGCTCATATCTGGGACATAACTTCTTTTAATTGGTAGGCATCAGTTGAATGTAAGGTTAAGGCCATCCATCATGGTCAAGGTCACTTGTTAAGGTCACATTTCCAAATAAAGGCTATTATGGGGGCATGATGATACACAAAAATATCTTGTTAATTTTGAGATCCACCTCAAAAGAGCTCGGGGCTTACTGCTTTACCATTCACTACAGAGAAATTTAACATTTTCTATAATCTTCTATATTATTTAACCCTTGTCATGCTGAACCCGGAATATTCCGGTTTTGGCAGGAGGTGTAGACCAAGATCAGCCTGCACATAAGTGCAGGCAGATCTTGATCTCCACCTCCTGCTTGTACTTTTCTTGCCAGAGTTGTTTAGGAAATTGATTTCTATAAGAAGTATTGATTTTTGAAGAATAAGTTCTATCAGTGCTTTCAGTCCTTTGATTTTACAGCAATTCAGTAAGATAATTTATTCAGCATAACAAGGGTTAACATATAAGATCCATCTTTAATATAAGGTACCTGTCAATGATTGGCATTCAGTGAGGGTCATTTGTCCAAGGTCATTGTCAAAATCCTTACCCTTTACCCCATAAGTCCTATCAAAACTTAACCAAAATACTTAATTTTTTTCCATTTCTACTATACTATTCAAGGTAAAAGGTTCATATTAGGTATGAAGGCACTGGTCAATGATTTGCATCCTGTATGGGTTACATGTACAGGTCAACATCATGATATAAACTCTCTACCGGAAAAGTAATATGAAACATGAAATAAAGAATTGACATTTTCAGCTTCTTCTGTTTTGTTTAACCCATTCCCACACAATCCTGACATTTTACCCCTTCATGAAAAAGGCTTCAGAAAACATTGAGCAAAATGAATAAATTGCTTATCTACAATGTTTTCTACCTCTAAAATCAGAATTTTTAAAATTTCATCAACAAAAATATGTCTACTTGAATTTCTTTCAATGTGGACCGATCTAAAATTTTGTTTTGTTGGAATGGGTTTAGATACAAGGCTCATACCTGGTAATTAGGTACATTTTGTACCTGACAATGAAGCATGTCTTGTAAAGATCAGTGTCAAAATTTCTTCATTTTACCCTAAAATTCCCATCAGAACTTAACTTAAAGAAAGATAAATTGACATTTACATTAACATATAATTATCGTGAATTTGTTTTCTGCATCAGTCTTTAAGGGAGGTATCATGTTTCTGAAACCTAGATAAGAACAAATTACCAAGTGCCGAAAATATGCTTAATGAGCATTTAATACTTTAAATTGAGTCAGGTATTGTCTTGGTCGAAATCTAATAGGCCTAAAGTGGCTTTTGTGGTTATATCGGAATGGTTTAGTGGAATTCCAGGTTATTTTTAGACTTCGAATGACCTCATTTGCATATGACCCAAAATCAACTGAAGGTAACAAATTTACTAGGGAAATAGCAAACGTCCTAATTCATGTGACATGAAAGGGTAGGTGCAAAACTGCAGTTAGTGTTATTATTTGTAATAAAGCTTACGACAGTTTTGGAAAGGTCTTTACAGAACTAAAGACCGGCGAGCAAACATAACTCCTGATGAGGTAGCGATAATTTTGGTTTGATGTAATTTAAACTACATGCAAGGTTCAGACATTTTTTTGCACCACGTGAATGATCCTATATTCTTTGTAACTGTCTCGGATTAAACTAAAAATAGATTAATAGCCTAAGTAGGCTATTAGGGAAATACCCTGCTTTTTTCTGATAAGCGACCTCAGATTGCAAAACTACTTTTCCAAATATTGTATTCAAATAATATATGAGAGGAAATAAAAATAATCAAAATCTGTGATATGAAAAAAACATCGATACCTACCTTCAAGTTTATAGTATACTACAAGGTTAATGTTTTCTTGCTCTCTTTCTGTTTCAGAATCCCAAAAGCAGATACAATCACTTGTGTTGAGAAAACTATGGTGAATCTACTACACAAAAGTGGAGACACAGTGAGTCTTAATCTGATTTTAGACTGGTCCAAATTGAAAGGAGTTGCAGACAACAATTTAATGATTATGGAATATTAGATTTTTTCAACTTTCTCAGTAGAAAACATTGTGGAAAATGAAGAAATTGCTTGTGACAAGCAATTTCTTTATTTTCCACAATGTTCTCCAAACTGGTTTCCTTGAGGGGCGTCCAAAAGCGTCACTGTGTGGGAATGGGTTAATTGTTAAAGGTTCACCAAATACCATGACTATAATGCCACATTTTATGCAAGGAGACAATAGCTGTGGAGAACATTTTGCCTAAATATTTCTCCACTTTTCATGGATAGTTTTGAAATGTGTGCAACCTCTTTCGATTTGATCCAGTGTAAAATTTTGTTAACTTGGGATGGGTTAAATACATGTTTAAAGTATTACCAGACAAGAGAAACAGCTGATGACAAAATTTAAGACTGGTCAAAATTGAAACAAGTCTATATTTTTGTCTTTCAAGGAAGAAAGTCACGTGAGAAATGAAGAAATTGCTTCAAAACTGTTTTCTTTAGGATTGTAAAACAGCAGGATTGTGTAGAAATGGGTTAGCTATATTCAAGGGATAGATCCTAATATCAAAATATGCATTTTCATCAATAATTTAAAAAAAGTTATCCATGCCTATTTCAAGGGAAATCATTACAAATAGCTCTGATAGGATTGTCTTGATTGTTTTCCAAGTGGATAGCATGTACTATGGCAGGACTCATTGCAGACAGAGCCCCAGTTCTCAAAGCTGAATAAAGGGGTTGCAGTGGTTAAAAGTCTTGTCCTTATTTCTCTTTCTAGTGAGAGTGATAACATTTTTGGCTCGCCAGATTAATTTCTACGCCTTGCTCAATAAACTTTTTTATATCAAGTCACTAAATCCATATTTTCTATGTCTGAAATACCTAACTATGTTAGTTTGGGGGCATTGTGTTTCACAAACACATCTTGTTGCCATTTGGTAATGGGTTCATAAAATCCAAATTTTTACAACCTCAAGGGAAAAAATTGAAAATGTGGAAAATGAAGGAATTGCGCATAAAAAGTAATTTCTTCATTTCCTCCAATGTGTTTTAACCGGAGTGAAAAAGATTTTCTCAATTTTATCAACTTGAATTTTTCGGCTACAATGTCTTTTGATTTGGACCACTATAAATTATTTCATCTGGTCATGGGTATAGCTTAGATAAGCCTTATAAATAGATTGTGTAGAATAATTATGTTTTTCTATATTTTACCCAGTACCAGATGTCAAAATTTAAGACTGGTTCAAATTGAAAGGAGTTAAAGACGCAAATTTAGAGTTTATGAAATTTTAATTTTTTTCAACATTCTGGATAGAAAACATTGTGTAAAATGAAGAAATTGCTTGTTACAATTGTTTCCCAATTGTTTTTCCAATTGTCATTGTGAGGGAATAGGTTAATGCTTTGATTAGAATTTATGTATTCCTAATTTTATGTTTGGTCCATGATTGATTTCACCCTTGTCCATTTACAGGCTCTGCGGAACAGAGATGATGCCAAAAACTTCATCTATGAAGAAGCTCATTTTCCTGAAGTTAAGGTAAATCAATACTTTCTGTCGCATAGCTGTAAACTTTGTCTTTATCACATTGTAACACAATCCTGCTTATTGAAAGTCAAAGATTTTCAAAATGCTTTCTTCTTAAAAATGTCGCCTGCATCTCCTTTCAATTTGTTATCTGGTTAAGGGTTTAAACCTTTGATGAATTAGTATGAAAATGTTAGTCACACAGGTTATCGTTTTCCCCCGCCATTTCGGAGGGAATATAGTAATGGTCTCCATCCATCATTCCGTCATTCCTTCACTAAGATTGCTTAGAGCCTGAAGTATAAATGCTATCAACTTGAAACTTCATAGGTGGATAGATCTCATGGAGGAGAAGTGCAGTGAACAAGAACCACAACTCTTGCTTGCATAATTTTGGAGTTTTTGCCCATTGTTATTTTAAAGACTGTGATTTTGTCTGGGTCATATCTCTGAAACTATAATAGCTATCAACTTGAAACTTCATAGGTGGATAGGTCTCA
Source organism: Fragum fragum (assembly GCA_946902895.1). Lineage (NCBI taxonomy): Eukaryota > Metazoa > Mollusca > Bivalvia > Cardiida > Cardiidae > Fragum > Fragum fragum. The sequence continues at coordinate 38,985,332 of OX336378.1, read as the reverse complement.
TTAGGGAAAAGTGCAGTGTACAAGAATAATAACTGAGTTTACTATCAAGCTTTTTCGGCGGGGGATGGCCATGTCAGACATGGCTCTTGTTTTAATGGTAAGAAGAACTGAATTTTGTAACTAATGGGAAATAAAATCAATAGGTTTAATAGTTTTGCATTTCTTGTCCTCTTTTGGTACTGAAAGACAGGTTAGTACAGTTCATCAATAGTAATCCATCATACAAAACAGGACTATCAGGGAATTGTGTATAGCAGATGTTTTGGAAAAAATTGTATCCAGTAGAGGTTATTCATATCTATTTTCTAGCTCGGCTATTTTTGATGTTGTCATTGTGGGAAAACTTTGACATTTGTGATATCTCTGGTTCTACTAAAAGCATTCACTAGAAACTTGGCACACTTTTTCACTATCAAAAGAGTAATCTATACTATCAAGGGGGATAACTCGCCCAACAGCAGAGCATAGGCAGCCATAGGCGGTGCTCTTGTTGAAAAATGTACAACAGTTAAAGTGAGATTTTCCCTCCAAGGAAGGAAAAAACAGTTTAAACAATTTACCATTTATGTGGTCACTAAAGCAAACCAGGGCCTTCTTATTGCCAATATGCAAAACAAGGGTATGCTTAAAGCTCTTTGGAAATCATATTTTGTGGTTTTATGATCAATTTCAACACATGTTTGTTAATATTTTTAATTCAAGTCACATGCACCTACACTTATCTTTTGCATTGTTTGGTAAATGGACAGGTGCTGTTAAGTCAAAAGACGATTTCAATTATCTCCATTACCAAGCGGAATTTGCAATAGTTGTTTGACTAAGGAAAGTGACATCATCATTGACGTTATAAATTTTTTGTAAACAAACCTTAATTTGTGGTGGGCCACAATTACAATATCAAAGCTTCTTTCATGAATTGTTGATAATTGTGTAGAATTATTTTTATTTTTTTATTTCAATTGTTATATTTATTTATGCTTTTGGGCCTCTAGTATGATTTTCTTATTAATTTTGTTGTAAGCATTGTGGGAAGATATGGCTTTAAGAAGAATACTAAATTTCATTTTAGTAAATTTTCAAAATGCAATTTTGAGCATGAAAAGGTGACATTGTTCTAAGGCTGGACCATGGCAGGACAGAAAATGTGTAGATTTTGTATGAAGCTTTTGAGCAAGCTTGTTTAAAATATCATCTTTAACCCTTGTCGTACTAAATTAAAAGTCCTATACATAATTGCCTAAAAATCAAAGGACTGACAGTACCAGAAAGTCTTAATAAGGGTCAATATTTATTTTGAAATTTTATTATTTAAACAACTCTGGCTTGAAGGGGGCAAACAGGAAATGTAGACTAAGATCAGACTGCACTTATGTGCAGGCTGATCTTGGTCTACACCTCCTGCCAAAATCAGAATATTCCGGGTTCAGCATGAGAAGGGTTAATTATCTGTATATTTCAGTCCACAATGACAGTTCCCCATGAATGTGTTAAACCCTGGAAAGGTAACATAGCACCTAGACTGGCCCAGAGTAGGACAGAAATTGTTGAGGCCCTGTATGAACAACTGGGGATAAAGGATCCAAAAAGGTGAGAACTAAAAACAGATCCTGTTTGTAAACTGGACTAAGTTAAACTACTACCAAACAACAAGTTTCTAGACTGGTACAAATTAAAAGTTATTATAGAAGATATTTTCAAGTTCGTAGGAATATATACATTGTCTGTCTTTAGGTAATAAAACATTGTTTGAGAATTTGCTTGTTACGAGGAGTTTCTTGTTTTCTCACAATATTTCCAAAGCTTTTTCTTGAGGGTTGTAAAAAGTGGGGTTGTGTGGGTATTAATTTTTCTTGAATAGGGTCTACTTGTGAATTCTATAAAACTAAAATTTGAAAAAGTGGTCAGATTCATTGACAGTCGGTTATTAAAAAATTGAACATATAGTTAAGTAGAATGATCATTCTTTCTTTATTAGTTCTACCAAAAGTTTTTACCCTGGTTAGACTGTAGTTGGAGATACCTGACCCATGGTCTCTTTTAGCATTATTTAACCTATTCCAACACAGTGACCCTTTTTGATGCCCCTCAAGAAACTATTTGGGAAAACATTGTGGAAATGAGGAAATTGCTTGTAACAAGCAATTTCTTCTTTTTACTCAATGTTTTCTATCCACAAAGCTGAATTAATCTAATAATTAATATACTGTAAATTGTCGTCTGCAACTCCTTTGAATTTGGACTAGTCTAAAATTTTGCAATCTGGTAATGGGTTAAACACTGACCATCTCTTTGAGTTGTCTATTCATATTGTATCATGTAATGTTTGCTTGAGTTCCTGTCTTTCTAGTTGCATTGGATAATTGATAAAACCAAAACAGACAGAATTAATGATTATTAAATCCAGGAATTCCTTTAACTTTATTAAAAAAAGATGTTTTAGAACTATGTTTCAGAGGTAAAAAACCCCACCATGGTGTATATGCTTAACTATCTGTATTTTCAGTGGATTGACTGTTGACAACTTGATGAATTTCTGTGTTCTTGCTCTTGGACATACTTCAGCTGATGTGAGAACTGTGGCTGAAAGAATTGTTAAAGGTACTAGATCCAGTTAATTTCCCCTTATTTTGATGCTTAAACCTTGTCATGAAGAAAAAAAATCCCGTTTAGAATTGCACCAAAATCAAAGGACTGAAATCACTGGAGGCACTAGTTGCAGGTCAATATTTAAATTGAAAACTGATTTTATGAATAATTCTGGTTTGAATGGAACAAACAGGTGGTGTAGACTAAGATCAGACTGTACATATGTGCAGGCTGATCTTTGTCTACACCTCCTGCTCAAACAGGAATATTCCTGGCTCAGCATAACAAGGGTTAATAATTCAATGGATTTATTTTTCTTTTTAGATAATAATCCATTTTCAATTTAAACTAGTGAATATTGATATAATTTGAGGCTAATTTGTTGTCTTGTAATACATTAACCTATTTCCATTCAATTAATCTATTTTACGCCCTCCAAGAAAAGGGTATTGATAAACAATGAGGATGATGAGAAAATTGGTTGTGATAAGCAATTTCTTCATTGTCCAATTTGTGTTACAAAATGTTTTCTATCCCAAAAGACCCTTTTTATTGTCATCTGCAAACTTCTTTAACTTAACTTAATTCTTTTTTTTTTTGAGATAGTGGGTTCACTACTTTTATTTTACGCCGCTGTCATACCACAGTTGGTAGAGCATCAGACTCCCAATCTTCAATAATTGGATGTCATGGGTTAGATCCATGGTAGTGGCACATATCCTTTCCAACATTTGTCTGCAACCAATGGGTGAATAATCTTAAACCTAAGTGGGATAGCAGATGGGGGCGTGAGGAAAGTATGTAATTGTGGTACTGGTGCAAGATATAGCAGGAATCCATTATAAGGTGCTCCAGTCGCCATGATATGACTAGAATATTATTGAAAGAGGCATTGAACCTCATTGAAACCTTTATTTTATAGCCCTCTACAAAGAAGTAGGGCAGCCAGTGAAGGACTATCTACCACCTGATGACGAGAAGACTAGAAAAAATACTATGTGGAGGTTACTGTTTGAATACTTTGATAAAGTGGATGGGAAACCAAGCAAATCTGATGTTAAGGTAATGTGATATTTATCTACTCAGAGGGTTTAAAACAGATGCTTCGTCCTTCTCAGCCAAAGACCCTTTTTACCCATTACATGACAACAACATTTCAGACTGGTGAAATTCAAAGAATAGGGAGACCGAATTTTAAATAGCATTTGAATTAAAACAAGAACTAGGGCCAAATAGAAATCATTGTTCGGAAAGGAACAACTGCTTTTGACAAACAGTTTCTCTTTTCTTACAATGCCTTTATTGCATTAAAATGCAGAATTGTGTGAAAATGGGTTATACCCTAATGAAATCATAATTTTTAACTTGACTTTTGCTGTAATTGTTTAAAAGCTCACATTTGAAATCATTGAGGGGGGAGGGGATATTGCTTTTGCTACGTTCGTCCGTCCTTCCTTCCATCTGTCCTTCCTTCTGTCCGAGTTTTGTTTCCTTTCTATTTCTTGGAAACCATTGACTGGATTTTTAATGAAACTTTGTGGAAAGCTTCTCTACAAACAGGAGATGGGCATATTGTCAAGGTTACCTGGTTTGACTTTTAAATTTAGAGTTACTGCCCCTGATTGGTGAAACCATTTACATACAGAGTGATATTGATTTCCGTGCTATTTCTTGGAAACCATAGGCTGGATTTCAATAAACATTGTGGAAAGCTTCACTACTGAGAGGAGATAGGCATATTGTCGGGGTTATCCGGTTCAACTATTTAATTTAGAGTTACTGCCCCTGATTGACGAAGCCATATACATACAGAATGATATCCTAAGATTGATGTAATCCATTGACAAACAAAATATTAATTTAATGAACTTGCTTGTTTTAAATATCCTTGTTGTAATTTAAGAAATATTTGAAACTTGGAATATATGTTCTTTATATCTTTGTTGTAATTTAAGATATTTTTGAAACTTGGAATGTATGTTCTTTATATCTTTGTTGTAATTTAAGATATTTTTGAAACTTGGAATGTATGTTCTGTATGAAAAGGACAATGTGCATTGTCAAAGGACGTAATTCTAAATTCAAATTTGCATGAATTATGATCCCTTTTAACAGCAAGTAACAGCCAAGTGTCATCCATATGGGGTGATTTTGATTTTCTCCAGAGAACAAAACTTACTTTTCAACCCTTTCCTGTTTTTTAGCTCACCTGATCACCAAGTATTCTGGGTGAGCTATTGTGATCGGTCATCGTTCGTTCGTCCGTCCGTCCGTCCATTCACAATTACAATAAAAATCTTCTCTTCCTAAACAAACCATGGAATTTCAACAAAACTTCACATAAATGATCCTTAGGTCATGCTCTTTCAAAATACTTCAAAGAATTGAAATCCATGAAGAACTCTGGTTGCAATGGCAACGGAGTGAGTAAGTGAAAAAAAATCTTCTCCTCCCAAGCCATAAGGCCTAGAGCTTTGATATTTAGTACGAATCAACATCTATTGACCCTCTACAAACATGCTTCAAAGAATTATCTGTTCTGAAAATTAGCCCTTTTCTGGTTGATCCCTGATTTTACATAGAAATAAAGAAGGAAAACTTTAAAAATCTTCTTCACCTAAACCATAGGGCCATGAGCTTTGATATTTGGTCCAAATCATCATCTATTGACCCTGTAACAAAACACTATAAAGGATTACCATATTCTGAAAATTAGCCCTTTTCTGTGCGATCCCTGATTTTACATAGAAACTTTAAAAATCTTCTTCTCCCAAACCATAAGGCCTAGAGCTTTGATATTTTGTAAAAATTATCATCTATTGACCCTCTACCAAAATACTTCATAGAATACCGTATTCTAAAAATTAGCCCTTTTCTATACGATCCCTGATTTTACATAAAAATAAAGAAGGAAGTCTTTAAAAGTCTTCTTCTCCCAAACTATAAGGCCAAGGGATTTAATATTTAGTGTGTAATAATACCTATTGACCCTGTACTAAAATACTTCATAGAATTACTGTTTTCTGAAAATAAGTGGGGTTTTTTTTGCAATCCTAGAAAGGATTAATGAAGGATATCATAGAAAATGTTCTCCTTCTAAACCATTAAGCAATCATGATAAGCCTACAATCTTCACTCTACATTTTCAGAGACAACGTGCAGAAGAAGAGGCTAGGAAACAGCAAGAGATTGAAGGGTTACAGCGACAGTTACAGCAACTGAAAGATATGGCATCAGGGAAAGCGGTAAGTGTTTGACCTTAACCCTTGTCATGCTGTATAAATAACCTTACTGAATTGCTGTAAAATCAAAGGGCTGAAAGCACTGAAAGAACTTGCTGTTCAAAAATCAATATTTTTTTCCGAAATCAACTTCATAAACAACATTGACAGGAAAAGTACAAGCAGAAGGTGTGGACCAAGATCAGACTGCACTGATGTGCAGGCTGATCTTGGTCTACACCTCCTGCCAAAACCGGAATATTCCAGGCTCAGCATGACAAGGGTTAATTGATTTAAAGTGTTGCTACTTATTTAACCCATTAGCACACAATAAATTTCTAGACTGGTCCACATTGGAAGAAGCTGCAATTTCAAGCTGAATTTTAATTTATTTTGTCTTTTTGGATAGAAAACATTGTGGATAATGAAGGAATTGCTTGAAACATGCAATTTCTTCATTTTCCACAATGTTTTCCAAAGCTTTTCTGTTAGGGGGCGTAAAAAGGAAGGATTGTGTGGGAACGGGTTAAGAAGGGCTGATGGGACGTCAGATAGTTGAAGGTTAATAGCATCAATTACAGCAGCTTAAGCCATTACCACACTAGAAAATTTCTTATTTGTCCAAAAGTGAAAGAAGTTCCTCATAACAATTTAAAGTTTATGAAAGTTTTTTCAACTGTCTGGGTAGAAAACATTGTGGTAAATGAAGAAATTGCTTGTTGCAAGCAATTCCTTTATTTTTCAAAATATTTATCCAATTGTTTTTCTTGAAACATCAAGAAGTGTCATTATGTGGAAATGGGTAAAACATATGGCATGATGAAAAACCATAAGTTTTAAGTTTATTTGATGTCCGCCTCTTCCGTGAATGAATCATAAATTGTATGCCTGAGTGGGATGAGCAACTGGTGGCTTGGAAAGATTTTTGTGGTTGTACTGGTGTGGTAAATGACAGGAAAGGAAGGTTAGATGTACCAATCACTTGCAATATGACTGAAATTGTGTTAAAGTGATGCTAACCCCATAAATTAAATAAATTTAAGATGCTGCTTTTTCATACGGAAGGGTTAGAATGAAATTCTTTCACTTTGATAGCATTTTATTTCTTTTTTACAGCCTGTTGATGAAAGTGCTCTTCATGCTGAACCCAAGAGACCAATAAAGGTAACTCAAAATTAATTGTTTAACTTAAATGTTACTAGCATTTTCTTCTTTTCATGCGATGTTTCTCAAATGTGATTGTAAATTTTTGTTGGTAAGAATATATATATTTCTTTGCTGAATCTGTAATATTCCTGTTTTTACAGCAATTATAGACCAAGATCACCCTGCAAAATAAGTGGAGTCTTGTCTTACTCTACACAACCTGTTTGTCCCTTTCAAGCCATGACTGTTACAAAAAATAATTTTCAAAAGAATCGTTAGGTTCAGAAAAGATTATATTCAACATGACAAGGATTAACCCTTGTAATGCGGAACCTAGAATATTTTGGTTTTGGCAGGAGGTGTAGACAAACATCAGCCTGCGCATAAGTGCAGTCTGATCTTAGTCTATGACTCCTGCCTGTACTTTTCCTGCCAGAGTTGGTAATGAAATTAATTCTTGAAAGAAATGTTGATGATTGAACAACAAGTGCTACTAGTACTTTCAGCCCTTTGATTTTAATGCAATTCCCAAAGGGATTTTATACTGCATGACAAGGGTTAAGATATCAACTTATGTTTTTCATCATCTCTTTCAGAAAAACACAAAACCGAGATCCAACTTACCAGCTCAAACAAAGAATGAACCTGATGATGATACTTCAGTGCTTATTTTGGACAAGTAAGTAGAGTTCTTAAGCAAATAAAAAACTTTGAAAGGTCCATAATGGAGACAAAACGAGATTTAATTGAAAACAATTTTTTGTCTGTGATAAGGTAAGATGTTCATGAAGAAAAGCAGAGATATATTCTGTAGCAATGGAACCAAAATCTATTCCTATAAAGGAAAATCAACAGATTGCAGCTGTCAGTCCAAAACTGGAAAATTGGAAAACATTTATGTGAAGCATTTTTGTTGGTTAGGCCACTTAAACATTGTTCGTACAGCTTATTCGAGCTGAAGTTAAGATGCTTTTGTTACCAAACCACCATTTTACTTTTTTGTTACATGATAGTGGCAATAAATTTTAAAACATAAGGCTTTTGTATGCTCTTAAAGAAAAAGTTAGGAAAGCAGTTTCTACATTTCTCACAATGTTTCCTACCCAAAAGGACTACAAATTGTAAATTCTCATATACTCACAATTGTCTAATTGGAACTTTCTATCAGACCTCAGTTGGTTGGTCAAGTTCTACATCAATTGATCAATCGCTGGCCACGCCCACTTACTTCATTTGACACGCCAATCAACCCCAACAGGCTTCAATTTTTAAGTTTGTTTTTTTGCAAAATTTAAGGCCAGTAGCATGTTACAAATGAGTAGAATCTTTGGGTGGAGACCTAAATGTTGTAACTACAGCCTGAATAAGCTGTAGATACAATGTTTAAGTTGCCAAACCAACAAAATAAGGATTGACAAAAATGGCGGCCAATGTTGGAGATCAAAACTCATTTCTGGTCTTAATTAATAATTTCATTGATCAACTAGTTACAATGTATTTGATTGACAGCAACAATTGGTCAATTACATTGCCACCGTGAACCCAAATGTTTCTGTTGAATATGGGTGTTGTGTCAAGACAGTGTGAGCTAGTATGTGACATTTTCAACACTTACACTTGAACCTAGTAAAGTCTCGGATCAGCTAATGGCTCTATATATAGAGACTGACTCAAATTTTTTTAGGCAAACAGCAGACATATTAAATGCTGTAAGAGGCTGTCTATTGCGTACTTGTGAAATTGTTGGAAATGTTTTTGTGGATTTATTGAGCCACTTTGAATGTTTTTCCCCTTTACCTGATGACAAAGTGTGGACTTTTCAAAATTGAAAGAGATTGGAGACAACATATAACTTGTGGTCTCAACAGTAAAAATTGTACTTGAAAGGTTGGAAAACATACAATCATTTCTCTCTCAGAATTTTCTAGATCTTTCATATTTCTATATTGTTTCATGATACAGAATTGTGTGTTTGGATTAAGGCTGAGGAGGTCTGTATCTCTGATGTACATTTCAGCATTTGCATATTTTGTGGAGAGAAGAATGCCAGTTTTACAGAGGAAGGTTTAGATCTGCACTACTGGAAAAACTGTCCAATGTTGAAAAGATGTGCCAACTGCAAACAGGTATGGTACAAGACTGCTACCACAGTGAGTCCCTTACACAGATGGCTGTCATATTAAGATCCATTCATCAGATGAATCATTTTGTGTCTGACACATAATGGGTGATTGTGAATCTGCCCATGAGTCATGAAAAGTTAAAAAGAATTTTAACCCTTGTCATGCTGAATTAAATCCTACACAGAATTCAAATTTAAAATCAAAGGGCTGACAGCATTGAAAGGTCTTAATCAGGGCCAATATTCTTTTAGAAAATTGATTATTTAAACAATTCTGGATGAAAGGGGACAAGCAGGAGGTGTAGACAAAGATCAGACTGCACTTATGTGCAGGCTGATCTTTCTCTATACCATCTGCTAAAACAGGAATATTCCGGGTTCAGCATAACAAGGGTTAAGATTATGCTTGTGTCATCAATCTTTATCTCAACTAATCACATTAACATCCTTTTGCCAAAGTTGAATGGTAGTGGAGATAGCGCAGTTGGTAGCGTGTTGGACTCCTAATCACGTTTCCTGGGTTCAATCCCTGGTCAGGCCAAATATCCTTTCTCACATTTGTCTGTCACCAATGGGTGGATAATTGTAAACCTAAGTAGGATGAGACTCGGAAAGGATGTAGTGGTATTGCTGGTGTGAGAAACGCAAGGAATCCATGTTTAGTTAATCCAGCCACCATCAAATGACTGAAATACTGTTGAAAGAAGCATTAAACCCCATTTAAACAAACAATTCAAACAAATCATAGTTGAATGTGCATTGTCTGTTGTCAACAATTCTGTGTTACCACTCTACAAGTCACAAGATTGGCTTGTCATTCTCAAACTTGCTGAAAATGTTTGTAAGGCCAGGAGGAAGAACCCTAATGAATATGGCAACATTCTGACTCATGACAAGGAACAGGGGGTCTTATTTAGTATTTTCTTGCTTCCCCTCTACAGTTTACAATCAAGACAGAATCTTTCTCAAACTTTCTGAGAAGGTTTGCATTGTCATTCGGACTTATTCAAGGGAAAAGGGCCTTATTGACAATTTCCTTGTTACTACTCTAAGGGTCACAATTATGGCTTGATCTCTTTCAAACTTGTTGTAAATGCTTGTATTGTCATGCAAGAACATCTCAATTGAGTTGAATAGTTGGCTAGAGAAAGTAAATTCAGGCAAGTTATCTAGGGAAATGTTGGCCCCCTAGTATTGATTTATTCTTCAGTCTATTATCATTCTTCCATTTTGTGGCTCTTATACACTGGCATTATTGTGGTAAAGGTAAGTTTCTAAATAGAACAATGACATGTTAAATGAATATGGAGGACCTCAGAATGGCTGCTTAGAAGAAATGGTCACTGAATAAACATGGTTGCATGAGCAATAATGACTGTGTACATTCATGGGACCTTCATTCATGGAATTTCAATGATAAGCAATATTCTTTGATTATGATAAAAACCTTTCTGAAGCTCTTGAATTAGTCCCTTTGTCACATGATGGGTCAGACATATCTAGGTGTATTATGTGCTTAACACATTACAACAAAATGTTTAGACTGGTCCAAATTGAATGTGCATTTGAACAGAAAAATAGAGAAAAGTAAGGTAGCAAACATTTTGAAAAGGGAGAAATTAAATGTAACAAGACATTTCTCCACCTTTCACAATGTTTTTGTCAATATAGCTTCTAAGGGGTGTTTACAAACTGGATTTTGTTGTTGTTCAAGCAGTTTCCCATTCATAATTTGTGATTGTGTTTCATTTGTATACAGCCATTGTCATAGCGCAGATGGTAGAGCACCAGACTCCCAATCTTCAATCATGTGATCATGTGATACCTGGTAGCAAATATGCTTTCCAACATTTGTCTCTCCTCAATGGGTAGATAATCAATTGAGATAGCAGCTGGAGGCTAAGAAAGGATGTAGTGGTAGTACTGGTGTGAGAAATACCAGGAAACCATGGTAAGGTAATCCAGCCACCACAATATGACTGAAATACTGTGAAAAGTGGCATTAAACCAACCAATAAATTCACTTGTATACATATATGTACATGTATTTGTACAGGTTGTTGAGATTGCCAGTTATACAGATCATTTACTGACTGAGTGTGAAGCAAAAGCCAACTACGCCAAATGTAACAGATGTACAGAAGCCATCCCTAAAGCTGAGTATGACCAGCATGTTGCTGAAAAGGCTTGCAATGGTTAGTTTGATAAGCAATGGATTATTTGGTTCTTATTTTCATATATCTTAAACCATTCCCAAATGTAAAAATTATAGACTGGTCCAATCCAAATTGGAAGTGGTTTAGCACTACCAAAAAAATTTGTTTAAATTGGAAAATAAGGGCCATGTGAGGTAGAAAATACTGTGAGGAAAGAGTAATAAGCAATTTCTTTATTTTTTACTATGTTTTCCCAAGTTCTATTTCTTTTACAAGTAAAAATGCAGGATGGCCTGGTAATGGGTAAAACTTTTTTTGCCACCAAACAATAGAATTTTGCACCATTTTAGTGTGGTACACCATTCATTGACCCATTTCCAATCAGCAAAATTCTAGACTTGTCTGAATTGAAATGAGTTGCAGATGACAATTTAAAGTGTATGAATTATTAGATTTTTTCAACTTTATGTGTAGAAAACAATGTGTAAACTAAGAAAATGCTTGTTACAAAATTACGAAAATTATAGTTGATGACAGAATGTTGCAATGTACTATATTATGCATTAATTTCTGTAGGGACTTTAGTTTTGCTTTATCTGCAGTTGACAATGAGACGGTAGAACTGAAATCACACAACAAAATTTTTAAAATGGTCGAAATTCAAAGAAGTTACAGACTATGTCAAGCTGATGAGATTTTAAAAATGTTTGTCTTTTGAAATAGTTCTAGAGAAGCATTTCAACTTTTTCATTGTTTTACAAAAGTCAAGTTAAGTTATGTAAAATTTATTCACCAGGGAAGATGAAAAGGTATTAACAAAATTTAAAAATTGTCACTGCATACCATGTATGGACATAAGCCACAACCATAATAGCCAAGCTTTTAAAGCAAGCAAAATCATACGAAGGAATCCAACCAACAGTCATCTAAGGATCATTCCTGTGAAATTTGGTTGAAATTCATCAACAGTCCATTTCCATTATATACCATATATGGAAATAAGCCCTGCCCTTTTAAGCTATATTTTTCTTATGAACAACATTCATTTTGATAATCTAATAAAGAGTCACTAAACGATTAATTTGGTAAAATTTGGTTAAAATCCATCCCACTAGTTTCTAAAAAAGAATTTTTAAAGCTTTTACCAAATTTGGAAATTTGCCCCACAAATTAAAGCCATGGTTTTCATTTTATCAGATTTCTCTGAAGAAATTTGATAAAGGGTTACCCAAGGATCATTTCTGTGAAATTTGATTGAAATCCATCAACTGGTTTCTGAGAAGATTTTCAAAGGCTTTACCATATATGGAAATTAGCCTCGCCCATTAAAGTAATATTTTTCAACTGATCAAAATTCTTTGAAGGAATCCAATAAATGCTGACTTAAGAATCATTTCTGTAAAATTTGGTTGAAATCCATTAAATGGTGTCTGACAAAAAGATTTTAAAGGTTTAACCATATATGGAAATTAGCCCGCCCATTAAAGCAATGTTTTTCATCCGTTCAAAATTATTTAAGGAATCTAATAAAGGGTCACCCAAGGACTATCAATTTTGTACAAGGAAAAAAATTCTGTCAAGAAATGGCCGTGCTGGTAGGGGGGGGCGCAAAGGTGGGGGGTGCATAATTTTACAGAGCCACAACTTTGAAAATTTTTCATTACAAAACCAAAAGACCTACAGCTCTGATATTTGTTATTTGGCATCATCAAGTGGACCTCTATCAATATTCTTTAAATTATAACCTCAGGGTCAAAATAAGTCCGTTCCAGGATGTCACAAGTTTAACATAGGCTTTTATAGTGAAAATTTTAAAAATCTTCTTTTCTAAAACGGGAGGGCCTAAAGCTTTGATATTTGGTATGTAGCACCATCTGGGGGACTACTATCAAGATTGTATAAATTATGACTCCAGGGTACGAATTGGCCCGTTCCCAGGGTTTAACTTGGGCATATATAGAGAAAACTTTAAAAATCTTTTGCTCTAAAACAGAAAGGCCTAGACCTTTAATATTTGGTATGTAGCATCATCTAGTGGACCTTTATTAAGATTGTATAAATTATTGACCAAGGGTATGAATTGGCCCATCCCCGGACATAACAATTTTTTTATAGGTCTTATTTAGTTAAAAAATTTAAAAATCTCCTAAAGAGGAGGGCTTACCGCTTTGATATTTGCCATATAGCATCATTTGGTGGACCTCTATCAAGTTTGTATGAATTATGGCCCTAGGATCAAAATAAGCCTGTCCCCGGACGTCACAATTTTAACATTGGCTTATGTAGTGAAAATTTTAGAAATCTTCTCTCAAACAAAAAGGTCTAGAGCTTTGATATTTGGTATATAGCATCATCTGGTGGATATCTATCAAGATTGTATAATGATGATCCCAGGATAAGAATTAGCCTGTCCTGGGATGTCAAAAGTTATACATATGGCTTATATAGTGTATGTATGTATATTTTAAGCTTCAAAGGCTGGTTTAAACCACTGTCCACTGTGTCATCAAAACTTTCCTGCTGGTGAAGACGGCTGGAAGAATCATCTAATGGGCAGAGATGGTTGTAAACAGAATCCTCGACGACTTTTAGCACTCAACAAACAACCAGCACAAGGTGAATATACACTTATCTTATACAGAACAGGAAGTTTAAAACTAGAAAGTCAACCAGGGACAACATATTGACTGTGCTGAGTATTTGACACTGAGCCGTGACCTTGACCTTTGGGCTATATAAAAATTTGTTTCAAATGGTAGATTATCTCATGATGGAGAAGAAGTGTCCCAATTTATTTTCCATGCACAAATATAGAAGATATGCTTAGAACAAGCTCAATTTTAAAGCTTGACCTTGAGCTATGATCTTGACCTTGGAGCTGTCTGAATTTTTTTTTCTTATGGAATATCTACTTGTGATTGAGAACAATTTGGCCAAGTTATCTCAAATCCATTATTACCACAGGTGTTCTGGTCTGGACGAACTTGGATGGACCTCAATGAAAACAAAAAAATACTCTCTTTATTTGTCAAATTTAATGCCATCAAGCAAAACAAGAGGGCTTTTGGTCCTGGTGCGCTCACCTGAGATAAAGGCTCTTTTTCTTTCTGAAGTTAAATCTAATGTTAAGGTTAGGATTTTGATACAAATGGGTCAAACGATACTTCAAACGTATAAAGGCTTTTTGGTATCCAAAAGACATGTTCATAGAATATTCCAAGAATCTTAATGACTAATTTCTTGACTCCAGGACATATATGTTAGAAGGAGAACAATTTTTCCTCCCTCTGGATCCATGCACAATAATTTCAGAAACTAGTTTGAGAGGAGATATTGTTATGAAATTCTTTCCTCATTTCTATACAGCCACTCCCCTCAGGACAAGCCCCTATGGGCATGGCGGTAATTATTTTATCAATTTCAAAATAGGTCAATGTACTGATATTTTATGCAAAATATTAAGGCTGTACACCTTCTGGGTCAGAAAAAGAATTTTTTTAAGATTTCTTGAAAAAATTTCACTTTTTTTGAAATGGTAATCAATTTCAATTTTTTAAGGCATTTTCAAAGGAGGCCATGTAAGGTACATTTCTTCAAAATTTCGTTCAATTTGCCTAATGGTTAGGGAGCAGATGTTGTCTAAAAAAATTATTCGTCCGATGAACGACAACACAGGAAGGCTGGATATTGGACAAAAGGTGATCACATTAGCTAACTTGAGCACTTTGTGCTCAGGTCAGCTAACAAAGCAAATATTGTACATGTATTTGTTTTTAGTGAATTTTTATGGATCTTCTTGGTACTAAAGCATACTGAATAGGTGTGTGCGCAAAATTTTGTTTATGGAAGTATGAAAAAAAACACATCAGCCAATCAAAACGCTTGAATCTTGATAGACAAAACTAAAATTAAATTACATGTATAAATGTGTATTTCAGGAAAAACAGTTGGAGGAGACACAACTCGAAGGAAAGCTGGTAGAGGTGGAAGGACACCTCGATAGACCAATCACACACAACATACACTAACAACCCTGACTTGAGACGACATTCATACACAGATCTTAATTCGATTCACATCTATATTCCTTAACGGATTCTCACATAAACATGATTTTTAATGCCCCTAAGAGAAAAGGATTTGGTTAACATTGACAAGCAATTTTATGACAAGCAATTGCTTCATTACCCACAATGTTTTATATCTAAAATTGTGTCATCTGGTAATGGGATAAGATGTAACCTCTGTCAAGTTGAACAAAGTAACAAGTGGAGGTGCATTCTTTTCGTCAAGATGAAAAATCATGCTAAATAAGATTTTTGAGATGCTCTAAAGAATGAATGTTTCTTGAAATGAAACCATTTGATTCTGTCAAGCTTACTTGTTTAAGCCAATACGGAATTTGCTTTAATTCCTTTATAAGAATTCTTAAGATTCTTATTTAGTGGCTTAAAAACCTTAAATAACGCTTAATGTTTTAAGAATCTCAACAAAAAGAACACACCTAAGAAAGAGTAGGCAGAGATTTACAATCAAACCTGCAAAGAGACCCACCTCCGGATTTCTACAAAGCATGTCTTTTACACAGGTGTCCTGTAAAGGTTCATGCTTCAGATGGGCCATTTTGTCGGTATGTATCTTAACCAATTACCAGACAACATAATTGTAGACTGGTACAAATTAAAAGATGTTGCAGATGACAAATTCAAGTTGATGAAATTTTAAAAACCTTTGTCTTTGTGGGTTGAAAACATTGTTGGACATTAAGAAATTTCTAATTATTAACCCTTGTCATGCTGTATTAATCACCTTATTTAATTGCCATAAAATCAAAGGGCTGAAAGTATTAATAGGACTTGTTGTTCAAAATTAAATATTTTTTATGCCCCCGCATCGATAAGATCGGGGGCATATTGTTTTACCGGTGTCTGTCTGTCTGTCCGTCTGTCTGCAAAACTTAACCTGCAAACTAAACATTTACCTATAACTTCAAGCCTGATTAAGTTACAATGCTAATATTTGGTATGTAGATAGGTCTCAACAAGGCGCAACTGGGGAAGGTCATTTCATCAAGGTCGAGGTCAAAATTTTAACCCTTTACCCGTTTCTAAAGAATTCCTGTTTCAGGGGCATAGTGTTTCACAAACACGTCTTGTTTTAAATCAATTTCATAAACAACTCTGACAATAAAGGTACAAGCAGTAGGTGTAGACAATGATCAGACTGCACTTATGTGCAGGCTGATCTTGGTCTACATCTCCTGCCAAAACCAGAATATTCTGGGTTCAGCATGACAAGGGTTAACATTTCTTTATTTCCCACACTGTTTCCCATTGAAATTACCCACCACATTGATAGATTGCTGGTCACGCCCACTCAGCTCCGATGGGAAGTTCCACTTCACATGTACAAATAAAATCGTCAGTTGGCAACCTAAATGTAGTCATGATGTTCAAGTTTCTAAACCTCCCCCCCCCCCCAAAAAAAAAATCGCTTCATATAAGTGTTGGCATAAATGTATCAAATGAGTTCAAAGTTTGCTCTGTCAAATGAATGACTTGATTAGTTAATTGAATGGTCAATTTAATGAGTACCAAGTATTGGTGTGAGAAATACCAGGAATCCATTGTTAGGTGCTCCAGCCGCCGTGATAGGACTGAAATACTGTTAAAAGCGGTGTTAAACCTCATTCAATCAATCAATAATGAGTACCAACAAAATTCTAGAGCTCTTATAAATTTTGAAAAATACAAATACCTGTGTAATCAACAATTAAATGATCACCGGCCACACCCACTAAACTCCGACAGCAAGATCTATTGAGATATCCAATGGCTTTATTTCGAAAATTTGATTGCCATTAATGTGTTAACCCATTCCAACTTAATACATCCTTTGTACGCCCCTCAATCAAAAAGCTTTGGAAAACATTGTGGAAAATGAAGAAATTGCTTGTATCAAGCAATTTCTTCATTATCCACAATGTTTTCTATCCAAAAAGACAAAAAAAAAAATTAAAATTCCATCAACTTTAAATTGTCGTCTGCAGCTTCTTTCAATTTGGACCAGTCTAAAATTCTCTTGTGTGGGAATGGGTTAACAAAAAAGTAAAATGGTCAGATTCAAGCTGTAGTTACAATGTTTAAATCACCAAACCATTGAAATTGCTTAACATAAATGTCCACCAATATTGGAGTTAACTTCTGGTCTAAATGAATGATTTGAGTGGTCAATTGTTTCTGTGATCAAGAGCCATGATCCGTCAATTGTCGATGCGGACTTTTATGTCATTACAACTTGACATAGCTGTAGTTATGATATCTTGGTCACCAATGGATGAAAAACATTTGCTGCAGAATAAAACGTTCCTATGGACTGAGATTAGCAAAAGGATTATTTGACATTGATCTGCCAGTTGCCTAGCACAATTTTTATCATATATTAACACAATAGCATTCAAGTGAACTCTATCCTACTGACATTAGAAACTTGCCCTTTACAGACTCTTAGATAATATAGATGTGCACATCATCACAGGTTTTTTTTAATATCTATAAATGATTTAGCTCTAGGAAACTGCATATTTATCGATTAAACAATTTTAAGATAGCTTGTAGAAAATCATTGTTTAACTTTATCTTTTTATGAGGATTGATTAATTCACAACAATCCTGATTTTTTTAAAAAGAAAAATATAGTGTTGAAGACATCTCTGAGAAAATACTGAATCTTTGCTTTTCATGAACATTTTCTTCTTTTTTGTTAAGCCTGCTTGCAGTGAGCGAGACATAGTTGTCACTTTGACAAGTCGCTGTAAGTGCATGAGTCTGCCCGAATTTGTCCGGACAATTACTCCTACATTTATTGATGGATTTCAAAATAACTTGGCACAATCATTCTCCATCGTGAGTAGATGTGCCTTTTTAAAGAATTTTGGGGATAGTTCTAATGTCAAGGTCACAGCTCAAGGTCAAACACTAAAGTGTGATTGTCAAGAGCATTTCTCCTACAATTATGGTTGGATTTCAAAATGAATTGGCACACTTATTCTCCATCATAAGTAGATGTGCCATTTGAAAGAATTTTTTGGATAGCTTCAGGGTGAAAGCTTATGGTCAAACACTAAAAATTGATGGTCAAGGTCAAGTTGATGGTCAAAACTTTGTGGGCTCGACAGCAGTTGTCCTTGGACAACCATCTAGTTTTTCTTTAATGCCCCTGCCATAAAATGGAGGTTTGGCAAATAGAGTCACTTTGTAGGAGTTTATGTGCATCACTGTGGGTTCATCATTTGTGTTTGTACAGAATATCTTCTACCAAGTAACCTGGTACAGTTGTTCCCCTTGATGAGTATTAGTGTTATGCAAAAAGTTTGTTTGAATATGCGCAATGCCAAGTTGACTATGTTTTGATCTTTTCTTCTGTCCTTTCCTGTTCAATCCCTGGTTTTAAATTCCCTGTGATTTTATCGTTGAGAAAATATTGTGGAAAGAGGAAATTGCTTGTAACAAGCAAATTCTTCTCATTGCACAATATGTTTTACCCTACTGATTGGTTATTTTCCAAGTTAAATCCACATTTAATTGTTGTCTGCAAAATGTTTGAATCTGGACAGGGCTAAAATTTTGCAAAACAGGAAAGGGTTAATAAGATAAAAGAAAAAGAAAGCTGGCATAGTTGAGCAAGAGTTTGTTTAGATCCACCTATAACTATCCTTGTAAGTTTCTTTATGTCTCATGTTTCTAAACATCACATTCTTTTTTATTAAAAGGCAATATTTGTAGGGGCATCTGTGACACATCTTTAGTTATCTATAAGATATGTTTTTCACAATACGCATTCTGAATAATCAAAATATTCTTTGTTTTTGGATCAGTCGAAAATTTTAATTAGGAAATCAGCTTAGATTGAGAATTTTTTTTGAAGTTTCAGAATATCGACTGGGATAAACTTAAACATATTAGGGAGTCATTATTGCTTATTCGTCCATAATAAGTGCTCTGTGATAATTTGATTGTTCTATGTATCAAACTGAAATAAATTATTTTATGTAACATAATAACATTTCTTTCTTTATTGAGAAGCCTTTGTTGGGTCCATTTCATATATTATGCCCCTCAAGCTTTGGGGAAAAGCTATGGAAAAAATTGTCGTAAGAAAAGAAATTGCTTATCCCATTCCCACAAAATCATGCTTTTAGAACCCCTACCCCACACCTCCCATGCAAAAAAAAAATTGGAAAAATTTGTGGAAAATGCAGAAATTTCTTGATACACTCATCCAGTGTTTCTAACCAAAATGGCAGATTTCAAAATTTCACTAACAAAAATTGTCATCAGCAACATCTTTGAATTTGGACTGGTGTAAAGTTTTGTTGTCTAGTAATGGGTTATTACAAGCATTTTCATCATTATCCAAAATATTATCTTTTCAAAGACAAAAGGTTTTTGAAATTTCATAGACTTTCAACCATTGTCATGCTGAATAAAATCAAGTTTAGAATTGCACCAAAATCAAAGCACGGAAATCTCCAGACACTAGTTCTTTGAACACATATGCAGGCTGGTCTCAATCTGATTAAAATCAGATCCACCTTGATAGCCTATTGCTACGTCCCTGTGTAACGGAGAGATAGCGTAGTCGTTTCGTAGAGATGATTTTAATGAGATTGAGGTTGGTCTTTTCTACACCTTCAGCTCAAACAAGAAAATTCCAGGTACAACATGACAAGGGTTAATTGTTCTCAACAGCTTCTTTGAATTCTGACTAGTTTAAAATGTGGGTTTTTTTCTATTAATGAGTTTATTACTTTCATTTTCATTGATCAGGAAACAGACTCTCACAACTTAGCTTTCTTAATTCATTACCACTCAACACCACATTTACAAGAGCTGTAAAACAAATAATGACCACTGAGAACATTGTGGAATAAGAAGAATATGCTGATAAAAAGCATTTTCTTATTTACCAATTTTTTTTTTTAGCTCACCTGTGCACAACGTGCTCAAGAGGAGCTATTGTGATTGGTAATTGTCTGGCGTCTGTCTGTCCGTAAACAATTATTAAAAAATCTTCTCCTCCTAAACCATAAGGCCTAGAGATTTGTTATTTTGTACATACCATCAACTATTGACCCTCTACCAAAATACTTCAAAGAATAACTGTACACTTAAATTTAACCCAATGTGCGATTCCTGATTTTACAAATCAAAACTTTTAAAAGCTTGTCCTCTTAAACCATAAGGCCAAGAGCTTTGATATTTGGTACATATCTGTACCAAAATTTTTCAAAGATTTATCATACTCTGAAAATTTTAGCCCTTTTCTGTGCAATCCCTGATTTCACAAAGGAATAAAGAAGGAAATCTTTGAAAATCTTCTTCTCCCAAACCATAAGGACTAGAGCTTTCATATATGGTCATCTATTTACCCTCTACCAAAATGCTTCAAAGAATTACTGTGTCCTGAAAATTAGCCGTTTTCTGTGCAATCTCTGATTTTACAAAGGAATAAAAGAAGGAAATCTTTCAAAATCTGCTCTATAAAAACCATAAGGCCTAGAGCTTTGATATATGGTAAATATCATCATCTATTGACCCTCTACCAAAAAATACTTCAAAGAATTACCATATTCTGAAAATTAGCTGTTTTCTGTGCGATCTCTGATTTTACAAAGGAATAAAAAAAGGAAATATTTCAAAATCTGCTCTATCAAAACCACAAGGCCTAGAGCTTTGATATATGGTAAATATCATCATCTATTGTTCCTCTACCAAAATACTTCAAAGAATTACCATATTCTGAAAATTAGCCCTTTTCTGTGCGATCCCTGATTTTACAAAGGAATAAAGAAGGAAAACTTTTAAAATCTTCATCTCCCAAACCATTAGGCCTAGAGCTTTTATATTTGGTATGTATCATCAGCCATTGACCTTCTACCAAAATACTACAAAGAATTACCATATTTTGAAAATAAGCCCTTTTCTGTGTGATCCCTGATTTTACAAAGGAATAAAGATGGAAATCTTTGAAAATTTTCTTCTCCAAAACCATAAGGCCTAAAGCTTTGATATTTAGTACATATCATCAGCCATTGACCCTCTACCAAAATACTTCAAAGAATAACTGTATTCTGAAAATTAGCCCTTTTCTGTGCAATCCCTGATTTTACAAAGGAATAAAGAAGAAGGAAATCTATTAAAGTCTTCTACCAAACGATTAGGCCTAGAGCTTTGATATTTCGTAAATATCATCAACTATTGACCCTCTACCAAATTACTTCAAAGAATTAGCCCTTTTCTGTGCGATCCCTAATTTTAGTTAGGAATAAATAATTATATTTTTGAAAACTTCCTTCTCCTAAACCATTAGGCCTAGAGCTTTTATACTTGTATTGATGTCTATACTTCAAAGAATTACCATATTCAGGAAATTAGTGCTATATGGTGGGATCATCAATATACCTAGGATTAAAGTAGAAATCCTTAAACATCTTCACCAAAATAATTAAACAGAGGGCTTTGCTATTTTGTTTATATCATTAAGCCGTGAACCATCACACTTAGGGGAGCGATTTAGGACCATCATGGTCTTCTTCTCTGACCACATTTAATTCTTTGAATTTTGACAAGTCTGAAATTGTGGTAAAGGGTTAAACCTGAAGAACACATCAGAGCTTGTACTGAATGAATAGGCCAATGATAGATAATTAGCTGGCCCCAAGAATCAACTTGATATGGCTGCGCTCTACCTAACTACCAAAGACATATGATCTCTTCGTCTTTTGTCCTCTGATATAAAAGAATTGAAAGGTGTTTCAATATCATAAACTTGTCACTGACAGTAACTTAACCCTTTCCTGTTCAAGTCCTTGTTTTTACATCCTTGTGATTTTATATTTGAGAAAATATTGTAGAGAAGAAAAAAAATACTTGTTACAAGCAATTTCTTCTTTTTCCACAATATTTTCAACCCTACTGAATGGTTAACTTTTCAAATTATTTCCACCTTAAATTTTCATCTGCAAAACCTTTGAATTTGGAAAGGTCTAAGATTTTGCAAAGCAGGAAAGGGTTAATAGCCCTAAAAGCAATTTCATCACAATAAGGCACCTGTTTCCAAACAAAAGTTGTATGCAGACAAACTAACTTGCCCTTCTTGTGCTTTTATTACAATAGGATTGAAGGTTAAGGGCACATGGTTGCAGAGCTAATGACTTGGTTTTTGACCTAATATGACCCAATATTTAACTTACTCTAGATTTCATGGAGACAATCATTCTGACAGAATATAATGACATTTAAGGCAGAAATGTGGTCTCTGGAAAGAGTACACAAGGTTTTCAAAAATTTGACCTAGTGACCTAGTTTTTTTTACTTCATATTGAACTTTATCAAGATTTAATAGACACAAACATTCTGACAAAATATCAAGAAATTCGAGTAAACTATGTGGCTTCAAGAGTGTATTTAAGCTATTTCTAAGATTTGACCTAGTTTTTGACCCAATGTGGCTCAACATTGTACTTGTATGAGAATTTATGAAGGCAAACAATTCTTAATCAATATCAAGTCATTCGAGTTGAAAATATGGCCTCTAGAGTACACAAAATGTTTTTGTCCTCATGTGACTCAATATCATAATTGACTGAGATTATTTTGAGACAAACATTATGACTTGCTATCAAAAAACTGTGTAAAAATTGTGGCCTTAAGAGTGTACACAAGATGTTAACACATGACACATGTTGTATGAGGGATACAGCTCGATCACAAGAGCTAAGAAAAAAAATTGTTTTGTGGATAATAACTACACTGAAACAATTTCTGAAATAAATTGCCTGCTACAAGCAATTTCTCCCCACTTTGCAATGAGTATGAAAGAAAGGCTTTCCATAAAAATCCATCAAGATTTACTGATGACAATTTAATTATTAATTTTATGTTCATATGTAAGAATAATTCTGTGTTGCTAACTAACTCCTCCTTCAGTTTTGTTCCTAATCTTAAAGTGTTCTATCAAGACAAATTGATTTATGTCTGCTGTCCTTATTGGCAGTGTCATATGAAAACATGACTTTGGATAAAATCATCAAAAATGTCACATGAAGGAATCTGACAGAATCACTCGATCATTTCTGTGAACTTTGGTTAAAATCTATTGATTGCATTCTGAGAAAAAAAAATTTTCTAAGTTTTTAGTATTCATCATATATGGAAATTAGTCTCCACCATTAAAGCCATGTTTTCATCGAATATGATTTTTTATTTAACCCTTTCCTGTACAATCCCTTGTTTTTACGTCCCCATGATAATATACTTGAGAAAACATGGGAAAAGAAGAAATTGCTTTTAACAAGCAATTCCTTTTTCCACAATATTTTCTAACCTGTAAGTCGGTTGCTTTTCTAAGTGCACCACTTAAATTGTCGTCTGCAACTTCTTTCAAATTGGACCAGTTTGAAATTTTGAAAACCAGGAAAGGGTTAAGGAATCTGATAAAGGTTCATTCCTGTGAAATTTTGTTGGAATAGATCAGCTAGTTTCTGGGAAGAAAATCTTCTAAGTTTTCACCATATATGAAAATAGCCCCACCCATTGAAGCCATGTTTTTGGAGGAACCTGATAAGGGGTCACCAAAGGATCATTCCTGTGAAATTTGATAGAAATCTGTTGGATACTTTCTGAGAAGATTTGTCAAGTAAAAGCTTACAGGCAGATGACAGATGGATACAACGCCATGACAGCAGCTTTAAACTCAAAACACTTGTCACTGTGTTTTAGAACCAACTAGAAATTGATGCAAAGCGGACTAATACCCCCAAACAATGCTTGTCCATATCCAAGTGCTATCCGCAAAAGGGCCTTAATAAAAGATGGACTTTTTAATTAAAGGGCCATAAATCCGTCAAAAATCAATGGACCATAACCAAAATAGGATATGCCAATGTCTGACTTGTACCAAGTCTTTCTGTGAAATTTGAATCAAATCTGTCCAATGATTGCTGAGAAATTGAGTTGACATGATTTTTCACAAAGGGCCATGACTCCGTCAAAAATCAATGGACCGTAACCAAAATAGAATATGCACATCTCTTCTTGGAACTGATTATATCAGTGAAGTTTGAATAAAATCTGTCCAATAGTTGTCAAGAAATTGGGGGCTATAATTAGTGTTCATCAGTCACTTATAAAGCATTCTTGTTTTATAAGCTATATAACCTTTACTTTTTAACTTCTATTATGTAGGCCTAGATGTAAGTCTGTCTTTTTAGGCAACGCATTAATGGATGATATGGTCATGTAGATGTTTTGGATGATAAGTGACCAAACAGTGTATGATTAAAAACAATAACAAAAACAGACATTTCTTCAGTTTTCAGATCTATTTGTATAAAAATTGCATGATTATCATCATCTTGTATCTACAATATCATACACTAAAACATATTTTCATAAAATGGAAATGAAATATACACTATGATATGCTTGTTGCTTGCAACTTGACCTCTATTACATTTAACCCTTTCCCACAAAACACTGAAGTTTGACACTCATTAAGAAAAAAAGATTGAGGAAACATGGTGGAAAATTAAGAAAATGCTTGTAACAAGCAATTTCTTCATTGTCCTCAATATTTTCTGCCCAGTAAAACAAAAGATTTTTTCTACTTTCATTGACTTGGAAACTGTCATCTGCAACTTCTTTCAATTTGAACCATTCTAAATGTCTTTCTGTTTTGTGTTTAAAATGCTAAATGGGTTATATAAAATATCACAGTTACCTTTCAGTGAGACTTGGTGCCAATAGTTAACCTATTACTAATTCAGAAAAATTCTAGATTTGTCGAAATTGAAGGAAATTGCAGATGACAATATAAAATTGGCATAAATTTAGTAAATATGTACAAATAGAATCGAAAGCCATTGTGAGTAAAGAAAAGATTACTTGTAGCAAGCAATTCCTCATTTTACCACATTGTTTTCCATTGGCAAATTTGTTTCATTGTTTTAAATGCTGGATAACGTTGTAATGGGTTAAATATTTCATGTTTTAGAAAAATTGAAAATGTTAGATAATATGACAATAGTTTGTCTTTGTAAACAAATTATCAATACCATAACACATCACCACTGAATTTGATAGCCACTTAAGATTCTGGAAAACATAGTGGAAAAGAAGTTAATACTGGTATCTGGTATTTTCTTCTTTTACTGCAATGTTTATCCTTTGTCATAATCCTTTTGATTTGGTCACATTTCTTCTGCTACCTTTGTAGAATATGGACAAGTTTAAAATTATGTTGTTGGATAAAAGTGCTAAAGCTTTTATAAGACTTATATCTGAAGCTCATTACAAAACTGTCCTTAAGTGCCTATCAATTTATATGCAGCTATGTAAGTAAAGCTCTAAATTCTACCTATGCAGTCAAAAAGTCCTGAAAATCTATTTCAACAATTTCAATCTAAAAGGTGAGTTTAACACTATACCAGGTATTATTTTAGACTTATTCAAATACAAAAAAATTGTAACCAATAAATTGGTACTAGCTTTACCAACGACCACACAATCAACCATATTGTAATGATGAATATATACAGGAAAACATTTCGGGGAAAGAGAATTTATTTCCTCTTCAATTGGGATCAGACTAAAACCCTCTTTGGCTTTGGTTAAACTTGAGTTTCCATCACAGAGAGTGAAACATATGCACATTCTCATGGT
The DNA here is from genome assembly GCA_946902895.1 of Fragum fragum. Lineage (NCBI taxonomy): Eukaryota > Metazoa > Mollusca > Bivalvia > Cardiida > Cardiidae > Fragum > Fragum fragum. Next base: position 38,959,378 of record OX336378.1, on the reverse strand, counting down.
AAGTTTCAAATGATTTTTTCCGTTTGCTGAAAAATTTTGGAACAGAGAAAGAGAGCAGTCAATCCACTATGTAAACATTTCAGTAAGTCCTCCTAGCCGATGATATGATGGTGAATATCTCCGTCAATCCAGGAAAAGCACTGCAGAATCCAAATATATACCAGTACCAGTCACATGGCCAATAGTCAAACAGGAAAAACACCAGCGCTACAAATGCTGCTCCATGGGCTGCTGTCGCTGAAGTTTGTGTCAAGGATTTATTGTGTACATTTTTCACCGATTTCCTTGACATCTTTCCCTTGACCCTTTACATGATCACAAAACTCTAAACTTTTTAACATTAAATATGGTTTCACACCTCAAATCATCGTTTGGCATGAAAAATGTCATAACTACAGCTTGAGTAGAGCTGTTGTTGCAACATTTTGCACGCCCTATGACAAAATATCAATTGAAAACTAGCAATGTATTGGGGCGGCAACAAATTTTAGGAAGTATAATCTGTTTCTACATGCATTTCCTTCTCTCTCTACATTTCAAAATAAAACTCTTCTAGGATATATGCCTACAGAGATGCTAGAAACTTGAATGACCACAACATAACACAAATGAAATTGTCACAAGTTCCGTAAATGCAGGAGCTGCGTTACAAAATCCAAATATGTACCAAAATCTATCACAAGGCCATTCACGCCATAAGAAATATGCAAGGGCTACAGATGCTCCACAGTGTGCAGATATAGCTGAATTTCAGTCAAGGAATATGTTGTCTGTTCAATTCACTTTTTGTTAAACTATTCCCACACAGTGATATTGACACCCTTATGACCATGGCGCAGTTGGTAGTGTGTCAGACTCTCCACCATGAGGTACAGGGTTCCACGCCCTGGTGACGGCAAGTATCCTTGCCAACATTTCCAACATTTGTCGCCCACCTAAGTTGGATGAGCAGCTGGTGGCTTGGAAGGATATAGTGTTAGTACTGGTGTGACAAATACTAGGAATCCATTGTTAGGTACTCCAGCTGTTTTGATTTGACTGAAATGCTTGTTACAAGCAATTTTTCATTATCCAAAATATTATCTACCTTGTAAGTAAAAAAAAAAAACAGAGTCAAGTAAGATTTTTTTTCTGCAACATCTTTGAATTTGGACCAGTCTGAAATTTAGCAGTCTTGTTATAAGTTAACAAATGCCCTATTGTAAAGGAACATGGAAAAGGGGCATGTCTGAAATGTTCAACTCTAGTCAGGTTATGCATGCTAACCTGAGGAGAAACATTTAGTTTGACAGAAAATGGTAATTCACTACTCTGCATTCAAGTCTAACTTGCCTAGCAGGGGTCAACTTTAACAGTGTCCCGGGATCCCTTAAAATTGGAAGGGACCCCAGCAATCTCAGGCTAGGGATTCCGTCAGGATTATTCTTCAATATTTCTCCAGTACAATAGATCTTAATGTATCAACTAAAGTTTCTGATTTTTTTTTTCTTTTTTTTTTTTTGTTTGCTTGTTGTTGTAGAAAACATTGTGGATAATTAAGAAATTGCTTGTAACAAGCAATTTATTCATTTCCCACAATGTTTTCCAAAGATTTACTTTCACATTGGGCTTAGAAGGGCAGGATTGCGTGTGATTCATGTATATCAAGGGGGGGGGGTCCCTAATTATCTGGAGGAAACCCTGAAGTAATATGTAGGGATTCCTGTGGGATCTCACTGAAGCAAATTTTGTGTCGACCCCTGCCTATCTTTCATCCTATCATTCAAACAATATGCTTTATGGAATTCCCATGTTAGATGAGCAGCTAGTGGCTTAAATAGGATCTTGTAATTGTCAGTTGGGAAAAATGACATGAAGCCATGGCGAGGTGCACCAGCCCCTCTATATAACTGAAATACTGCTGAAAGTGCTGTTAAACACTACGCAATCAAATATTCAATCTACCTTTTGCAAGATAGATCACATCAATCTATTGAGAATATATATCCAACTTTAGGTCAAGCTGTTTTAAAAAAAGAAAAAAAGTATTGGTTTTATGTTGAAAATTCTTTTGTAATAATTCAAAAGGTACTAGGAGAGTGTGGTCAATCCATTTTTTTTTTTTTTCCTCTTCTCTCTCCCTCTGCCCCTAAAAACGAGGACGAGGACACCAAGGCTATAGCAAAATGTCAGGTTTCTCCGAAACCAGCGGAGCTAAAAATACAAAGAAAAAGAAAAGTGGGGTAAACTAGAAGACTATTATTTTTTCTTTGATTATTTTCTTGAACTGTTTGGTATATCATTTTACAGGAGACATTTTTCAACTCATGATGAAAAATAACCTTGGACTTATTTATTACTATTTTGGGGAAAAGACAGACCCTAAGCAAAAATCCACATAACTTTCTCCTCTAATCAAAAATTTTTTCCCTTGAGACAGGAAGGTAAATTCGTTTGATTTTTGAAAAACTGAGTAATTCTTCTTGTATTTTGGTAAACAGGCTTATATGTAGTTTGCTGACATTACTGTGCAGTGTTGTTTGACCATTAAAGGATACAGAGTAGACACTGGAAAGATCTGAACATGGAAAGACCTCCGAAGAAACCAATGAATTCAATGGCAAACAATCCTAGGGCAACAGATAAACCAATTATCAACCTGAAAAAGATAATGATAACAACAACATAAAGCACACTGGTTGTGAATATCTTCTTTAGATGCTTAATACATTCCCATACAGTAATGCTTTTGGACGCCCCTTGAGAAAACAACTGGGAAACAATTGTAGAAAATGCAAAAATTGCCTTTAACAAACAATTTCTCCATTTTCCATAATGTTTCAACCAAGAAAGTTGAAAAATCTAGCATTTCATAAACTTTAAATTGTTGTCTGCAACTCCTTTCAATTTGGACCAGTCTAAAATTTTGCCATCTGGTAAGGGGTTGAATTGTAAAAGCATCACAGTCAATTATTCATTAACTCATTATCAGAAAACAAGCTTTTAGTTTGGTCGAACTTTAACACAGATGCAGATGACATTTCAAAGTGTTTCAAAATAGAAAATCAGATTCAAATTAGGATAGAAAATGCTACAACAAAAGGAGAAAATGCTTCTTGTGAGAAATTTCAATGTTTTCTGCAGCTACTTTTCTTAAAAGCATCATCAATCAGGAATATGTAGTCATGGATTTACATAGAACTTGTTCCATTCTCAAAACCAACTAGTTGTAAAGAATAGATTTTCATGCCCTTATCATTTGATGGCAACAGGCACATAGTTACCTCTGTGAATATGTGAGTGTGTGCGTGGATGGGTTTTTGGAAAAGTGTGCGTGTCCAATTCTTGTTTGGAGAAGATTTTCTAGTTATGGATGGATCTCAAAAATAACTTGACACATTTGTTCCCCTAGATGAGTACTAATATCATGCACAAAGTGCTGTTGAATACTCCTACGGTCAAGGTCTTAACTCATTCCCATACAATGACACCTTTTGACGCCCCTATAGAAAAAAGGGGTTAGAAAACATTGTTGAAAATGAAACAAGAGCTTTGTCCACAGGACACAGATGCCCCCATCGGTAGCTTTGATAATAACAAAGGGCAATAACTCCAAAATTATGCAAGCAAGAGTTGGGGTTCTTGTGCACTGCACTTCTCCTCAATGGGGTCTATCCACATATGAAGTTTCAAGTTGATAGCTATTATACTTTCAGAGATATGCCCCGGACAAAATGTAAGTCTTTAAAATAACAAAGGGCAATAACTCCAAAATTATGCAAGTAAGAGTTGGGGTTCTTGTGCACTGTACTTCTCCTCAATGAGGTCTATCCACCTGTGAAGTTTCAAGTTGATAGCTTTGATACTTTCAGAAATATGCCCCGGACAAAATGTAAGTCTTTAAAATAACAAAGGGCAATAACTCCAAAATTGTGCAAGCAAGAGTTGCGGTTCTTGTGAACTGCACTTCTGCTCAATGAGGTCTATCCACCTATGAAGTTTCAAGTTGATAGCTTTGATACTTTCAGAGATATGCCCCAGACAAAATGTAAGTTTTTAAAATAACAAAGGGCAATAACTCCAAAATTATGCAAGCAAGTTTTGGGGCTCTTGTGCACTGCACTTCTCCTCAATGAGAACTATCCCATCTATGAAGTTTCAAGTTGATAGCTATTATACTTTCAGAGATATGCCCCAGACAATTTTGGGACGGACGGAAGTACGGAGTACGGACGGACAGACAAAGGAAAATCTATATCCCCCCCATATTAAGTGATAGGGGCATAAAAATTGCTTGCAACAAACAATTTCTTCATTTTCTACAGTGTTTTCTTCCAAGAATCCTGAAAGAATCTAGAATTCCATAGACTGTAAATTGTGTTCTGCAACTCCTTTGAATTTGGACCAGTCTAAAATTTTGCTGTTTGGGTTAACTGAAGGTCATGTGATGAGCACACCTATACGAAATTATTTTGAAATACAAATGTACATTACGAATTGGACATACACATAACACACCCTCAACACACACAGAGGTAACTCTTAGGCCTCCTAGCAGGCCAAAACAAAAATAAAGGTTTTTATAAAGGCTCCAATGTGTGAAAATAAAGGCCTTTTAGTGTAAAATATGAAAAATAAAAAGTATATAAAGGCTATCTTTGTCAAAGATCTTATTTCTTTATTAAACCAGCAGTCATACCAAAGTCATTTTTAGCGCTTTTTTAGGAAAAACCGGTATTTCAAATCAATCAACCAGAAACAAGTTTTCACGCATTTCCGCTCATTTCCATGCATGTTCATAAACATGAGGTGGAAATCTCTGTGATCGCCTCCATCTTGTTTCATCGCTGATGAAGAAAATAACTTACTTGCTGAATGCCAACAGCCTCCTTTTAGTCATAAATACCCAGGAAAATGGTTTAAAACTTTGACTTAATATATCAATGGTAAATTGTCTAATGAATAGTCAAAATGTAAGAAATAATTTCCTCGCGTTTCAAGATAGAATCTAGGTCTGTGGTTAGTGGAGTTAGCAATTACATATACTGTCTGTTAGTGTTTTGAGCTGGCACAGCTGAGTAAATTTACACACAGTATACACAGTATACGTAACAAGTTACAACCCTGTTATAGTCGCGATTCAAGCGCCTATTTAATCCCATGGAATAAAACACCTTTTACCTCAAATTCAAATTAATTTTTGAAGCGGACATGTAGTACTTCAATTGTTATAATATGCTCAACAAAAAAAGAGTTGATTGTCAGCTTTGATTTCTTTACCTTTTATCATTTAACCATTTACCGCACAACCACAAATTTTCACACACTGATGAAATAATATTAAAGAAAACGTGATTAAATCAAAATAGCGATTTTGGTAAACAGTGAGGGGTCATGATTGATTGAATAGGGTTTAATGCAACTGTTAATAGTATTTCAGCTATATCGGGGTGTCTGGAGCTACTAACCATAGATTCCTGGTAGTTCACACACCAGTACTACCACTACATCCTTATTGAGCCTCCAGCTGCTCCTCCTAATTAGGTGTACGTTTTACTTACTCATATTGATGATATATGCTGGCATTGTTAAGCGTGGTTACTGATAAGCCAGCAAAACCTCTCTCAGGACTTTCAGTCCTTTGATTTTATGTTATAAACTGTTTGAATTTTATGCAATATAATGCATATCTTACTTAATTTGTATACCTATTTTCTGTTTAACTACACATAAAAGAAGAGAAAACGCAGAACTAATCCAATACTTGCTTAAAGCTAGCACAGCAACCAGTCAGAGCAAAGGTTTTAAAGGTCTGCTCTAAAATTAAAGGTTTTTAAAGGTTTTAAAGGTTTCACTAGGAGGCCTGAACTCTTTTTGCCCATCGCCATTTCATTTGGAGGGCATAAAAACAAGTACAAATAATCACACATGGTCCTTTTATGTCATGTCTTCTATTTTCATTACTTTTTCCAATGAGGTTGTTAGAATTTTTCTCTTTTTTTTTTAACTACAAACTGCTTATTTATAATATTGAAATTTGGGTAAAAAATATTCAATAGAGAAAATGAAAATGAGACTACCGGTAAAATGAACTTGTATGATAAAATTTTGGAGAGACACAATTTGAGAACATACTGTTGCTCATGAAGAAAATGCTGGAACCCAGCAATTTCTTCATTAACAACACTATTTTCTACCCTTCAATAGAAACAATATGCCAATTTTTCTCACTTTAATGAGTTGTTTTTGAGATCTAATTTGTACCATTCCAGTATTTTAATGTACTTATACCTGGACAAGAGATCTTGAAAATTTACTTGTATGCAAGTAGAAAAGCCTATGTTGGGCATGTCGGGCATGAGAATTCCACGCCCCTGTAAAGTACTTACTGAAGGTCTTTTTCGTCATACTCTGCTTGTGTGTAGCTTCTTGGCAGACATGATTCAATGTTGGGTTTCTGAAATCAGAACAATCTCAATATTGGATATAAAATAATATCTAGAAATATACCACAACAAGTGGGGTTAATGTTGCAATGCTCAATTTTCATATTTCTGAATTATTATGATTATTAAAGGTGGTTCAATAACTTCCTGAAATATTCAATAACTGCTTCGTCAACCCCCCCCCCTTTCTTAATCTACCACTGCACAGTCATTTTGCTGACTAGAGCACCTAACCATGGGTTCCTGCCTTCCTGGTACTTCTCACACCTACCTCCAACTACTCAACTGGGTTTTATGAATATCCATCCAATTGTCTGAGAGTGAAAGGACCAGGGATTGTACCCTGGATCTCATGATTCTTTGTGCCTAGAATCTATATTAATGTTGACCAATTCCCATACATTATGATGCTTTTAAACGCCCCCAATATGAAAGCTTTGAAAATATTGTAGGTGTTGTATAAATGAAGAAATTGCTTGTTGCAAGCAATTTTTTCATTAGCCACAATGATTTCTACCCGAAAAGACAAAGATTTTATCAACTTAAATTTTCTTCTGCAACTTTTTGAATTTGGACTGGTCTTAAATTTTGTCATGTGGGAATGGTTAAAGCAAATGTAAATAAAATATAAATAGCAGTTTTGGACAACAAAATACATTGAAACATAGCTTCTTGAATTGTAGGCTTTGAGGTTTGGGTTGTCCTTTTAACGAGATCATTTACCAAATTTTAAAATCACTTTGAAAAAGATAGTTTTGGGTTTGGTTTTTTTTTAGACTTATAAAATTCTATGTGACAAACTCATTTTTTTCTTTCCATTCACAGCCAGTTTTTAACTGATCTTGTCAAAATTGAAATTACAGAGTTAAATAACGTTATCAGAAGTAAAGTCTAGACAATTCAAGTTGAAGGATGGATAATTATGGAGTCCTAATGGCATTTCTTACGTTTTGATAGGATTACATTGCTTAACTTATAGACTCAAAATCGAATATTATTTCATTTCATTCAGATATGTCATTAATTATGGGTTGATTTTCACTCATAGAAGGTGGTGGGCGTTTATTAGAATCACCTACTGTTACTGAAAATCATTGAAAAATGGCCACTTTTTTGCAGTATTCTAGGAGATGAGGATGATATTAGAAAGAATATGGTAAATATTAAAAGTATTTCATATTGATCAACCAGAAACAAGTTCTCACACATTTCCGACCATTTCCGCGCATGCTCATAAACGTGAAGTGAAAATCTATGTGATCGCCTCCATCTTGTTTCATTGCAGATGAAGAAAATAACTTACTTGCTGAATGCCAACAGCCTCCTTTTAGTCATGAATATACAGGAAAATGGTTTAAAACTTAATATACCCTTGGTAAATAGTCTAAGGAATTGTCAAAATGAGAGAAATAATTTCCTCGCGTTTCAAGACAGAATATAGGTCAGTGGTTGGTGGAGTAAGTGAATACATGTAAACTGTCTGTTAGTGATTTGACCTTACAGGGCTGGGGAAATTTACACCCCGCATACACAGTATATGTAACATGTTACAACCCTGTTATAGAGGCTATTGAAGCGCCTATTAACCCGATTGAATAACACACCCTTTATATAGCCTCTCGAATTCGACCAAATCTTTGAAACGTAACTACTTCATTTGTGAAAATAATATGTTCAACATAAAAAGAATGGAATGTTAGCTTTGATTTCTTGACCTTTTATCATTTAACCTTTTACCACCCAACCACAAATTTTCACGCACTTAAGAAGAAAACGTTGCGATTAATTCAAAATAGCAATTGCGGTAAACAGTAACATGTCATGATTGATTGAATAGGCTTTAACGCAACTTTTATTAGTATTTCAGTTATATCGGGGCGGATGGAGCTCCTAACCATGGAGTCCTGGTAGTTCACACACCAATACTACCACTACATCCTTATCGAGCCTCAAGCTGCTCCTCCTACTTAGGTGTAGGATTTACTCACTCATATTGATGAAATATGCTCGCATTATTGAGCGCGGTTACTTAGAAATCAGCAAAACCGCTCTCAGGACTTTCAGTCCTTTGATTCAGTTTAGGGGATGACAAAAACCCATCATAAATAGAAGTTGGAACAATGTCTATATGTTACAGAGTACGATCAAGTAGCTTGTGAAGTAAAATATTAATTTTACTAGTAAAATAATGAACCTACACATACCACCCTAATTGATGTGCCTTTGGTGTTTCTATGAGGTTTCGGTTAATTACAACTTCGGTAAATTGATATCATATAGTAAAATAATGGAGACTTCAGTAAAAAGATAATTATAGTGAGCTGGTTTATCGGTAATTTTAAGCGTATTTATCATTTTATACTTGGTCCGAGGTAAAAATTTCTTACATTTCATCAAAATCGAAAAGGAGAGAAGTGTTTATTTTATCATTATAGTCATTATTACTGAGGATATATAGATATGACAAACATTTGTACCAATCACCTCAAGGAAACACGCAACAATTAATGAACAATAATCATTGGTCTTTAAACTAAACATTTTTCTTTCTCTTTTCCTTGTGGCATATTAATTGAAAAAAGGTTGATGAAAATATAAAATTGCATGTTAAAAACAAGTTCATCACCATTATTTTCTTGTGGTTTCGATTAAAGTTAAGATTAGATGACGATTCCTTGTCTTCAGCAATTTCTCCTTTTTTGCGATTTTTCAACCAGTTGTTTAGATTATTGGCAACTTCTTATGCCATTGAACAGTATGAGTTTTTGTCCTTTGGAAAAGAGTGTATATTGCGATTTCAGGTTTGATTAATATCAGTGTGGAAACACATCTTCAATATGAATTTACATTAACAATTTCCTTTTATGAAATACGATACATGTATCATCTGTTTTGATTATCCCATTTTCACTGATACAGTATGATTTTATCGCATCAATTGTATTTTTTAAAACTTTCTTCAAATTTTAAGAATTTAGATAGGGTGGTACTTGCGTTCAGATCTGGAAAACAATAATAATAAAGAATAGATTAATTGTAAAAAACAAACTGACCATCCATTCAACATTTCTGCGCTGATTGGGCTGAACTTTTCCCAATCCATACAACAAAATTACACTGGTCCACACTGAAAGAAGCTGCAGACGAAAATTTCAAATTGATGATTTTTCTCTCCCTTTTTTGGATAAATATCATGAGGACAATGAAATTTCTTAATACTAACAATTTCTTCATTTTCATGTTTTAAAAGCTGTCGTAAAAAGGAGGGCTTATGGGAAAATTGTTGTTTTCTTGATTTCTATTTTATCATTCAGCATTTTGATGATTGAATAAAAGTTTTTTTTTAATGAATTTCTTGTTTCTGGACCAATTATTCAAGTACAAATACTTACTCCAAGATAAGCAGGGAAAAAGACTTACAATTTTAATTCAGGGACCCAGACTACAAAATAATTGATATATAACATTACTGGTATGAGCATTTCCTCTAAAAATTCAGGGGCCTAGCCTTAAAGTTAGGGGCCATGGGCGACAGGGCCCCTGTTAGTCTTTTTCCCTGATAAGATTGTAATTATTACAAGCTATCAAATTAATTTAGATAACTTGTGTCAATACCCAGTCGGGAGGTGATAATTGCTGTTACTGAAGTCTCCATTATTTTACTATATAATATCAATTTACCAAAGTTGCAATTTACCAAAATTACTATCACCCTTCTATGACACCCCCTTTGGTTTTATGCATATCACACAAATTTATCTAAAATAGGTAGATGTAGATTGCGCTCATTTTAGCATTCCGTTTCAACAGGTGAATATTTCTATAATGAAAGTGGTCTTGAAATACAGATTCAATAGTGGGTCTCTCTGGACTGAGCCTTCTGACATGGAATTAGGGTCAAAAAGGCCCAGTGACAAAAAGGCCCAGAGTACAAAAAGGCCCAGTGTCAAAATGGCCCGGGTCAAAAAGGCCCAGTACAAAAAAGAACCACTTTCAAAACTAACCAGAAAGGCCCAGTCAAAAAAGGCCCACATATACATGTAAGAGAATAGTAAGTCAGTCTGATTATACATGTATTTAACTCAACTGTTAGAAGAAATATACATATTAGGAAGTTTTTTTTATTTTATCATCTTATCCAACCACTCATGAGCATGATATTATATGGACTAGCTCAAATGATTCATCATTAGACAACAATGATATATACTGTACAGCATAGAAAAGAATTACACTTTTTAACAACACCTTGGTTTCCAGAAACATTGCTATGATGACAGAAAACCATTTGGAAAAAGAAGAAACTGCATTTCAGAAGCAACCATACTCTATCAATATACATGTACTTTTTATAATTGGCTCTTTATGCCAACACCTTTCAATACAGGTAATAAACATAAAAGTGTCATTCTTTAATTCATACTAAAAAGTGTTTTATTTTACACCGATCAATTTTAAGTCAGTTTAAAATTAAACAAAAGATATACATTTTTTCATAGTCAAAATAATGTTAAATGTTTAAGGTAGGTTAATGAGCCTTTCTAGTCAAATTTAATAGTGGGCCTTTCTGGTCTGGGCCTTTTTGGACGGGCCCATTTGGTCAATTTTAAAAGTCAGCCTTTTTGGATTGGGCCTTTTGGACCGGGCCTTACTGATACTGGGCCTTTTGACACGTCACCCTGACACGACACCAAATATTTGAAACTTTAAGATGATGTGTTACATCGCAGCTTACATTCAACAGGCTTTTAAAATCCACTAATCCATTGGGAGAAGCCACAGATCATTTGGTTTAAAGAGTCGTTTTGATCTGGAAGGCCTTTGACTATAAACCAGAGCATCTAATCTTTACTTAGCCACGATATCCTAGCCCTCCTTCTTATAATGTGCCGATTATCAGAAAGAGGCTACAACGGTATAAAGTCATTTTGTACCATAGCCATTTCGTACCATGATTTCTGTAGTTATTTCATACCATATGATGGTCATTTTGTACCAAAGAATTAATCATTTTGTGCCATTACATACAGCTATAATTTGACTCAACCAAGTTCATGAAATTTGATAATTAGATTGTCATTGTTTGCGACTTGTTAGGTAAGATCAGTTCAGATTTGATTGTGGAAAGGTGAATGATTGTTGAATACTTAATATTGATTGGACTGTCCCGCCTTTTCCCGCCTTTCCACATCCTCCAAAGAAAAATACAGAGGAAAACATTGTGGAAAATGAAGAAATTACTGGTAACAAGCAATATCTTTTATTATCACAATGTTTTCTTCTCCAAAAGACTTTTTTTTAAAAAAATTCAATCCTCATAAAATTGTGGTATGCAACTTCTTTAAAATTGGACCTGTCTAAATTCTTCTTGTGTGAAAATATGTTAATTGTTACTTTTTCGGTAAAAGATGATACAAATTTGACGGAAATACAGTTCTGAGTCTCTACTTATTTTTCTTCTAACGAACACAATTCCCTATTTTTAAACAACAACAACAAAAATAGTAAAGTGATAATACCCTAATACTGTATCATCAACAATCCGTTTTCCTGAATGGACTGTCTTAAAGGATTTTCAGTTGTTAAATGATCCGTAGATTAATTAAAGCAAATACATAATAAAATATTTTAATATTTTTTTAGTATGAAGGTGTTTATCTTATTAATCCATTAATATCAAATATTTTCTAAACATGGTACAAAATATTTGACATATGGTACAAAATAACTACAACAGATACGAAGTGGTCACCATATGGTACGAAATAACCAACACAATAGTACGAAAAGACCAATACCATGACACCAAATGACTGGTAAAATACTAAATGGTTATGATGCAAAACTTCCGTAATTCGCTACAATATCGAAGATAATCTTTACTCAACACTTACCCTCGACCAAAATATAACGATGACAAGGATAAGATGGGAAATTATCGTTAAGAAACGAGCTGGCACTAAACCGGTCACTTTCATCTTTCACTGACAACTTGCGTCCTTGCCAACGCGATCGAATAAAGATTATTTGCAATTCAGTTGCCTCATCAATAATCATCGACAAAATATCAATTGTTCTATAAATACACCATACTAGGGACGAGTTTCTTAATTCGATTATTTCTCTTAAACTTTAAAATAAGTTAGTAATAAAAATTATGAAAAAATATTCTCTGTCCGGTCATGTTTTGGCGGCCATACTACAATTCTCGTTTTATGCGTGATTTCCTGTACCGCATGCGCATAGGGCCGGCCACGTATTTTCGTCAAACAACATCAGCAAACAAGACAGATATCGAGATAGTTAAGAAACAACATGGTAAGTAAATAGCATCCGAAGAAATTTAATTACTGAGCTTCATTTTATGTTAATTGTCTTTCAATGATGACCACTTGTATATGTTGTGCCTAGACTTACATGTTGGTACAGACAGGGGATTTTGCCTGACAGGCACCATTAGCTTGCGTTATAGATCCTCTTTGCACAATTTTATAGGCACGAAAAGTAACAGATAACAAGATCAATTAATAAAATTCATTTTATTTCAACAAGGGAACACATACATTTTCTAACATTTAGATTTTCATAATGTCTACCAGAGTGTACAGAGAATGAACATCATCAAAGCAGGGCTCAAGACACTGATAACATCCTGATGTTGCCATGTAATATATGTGCGTAAAGAAGCGCTTTCGGAGATTTTTGACTAAAAATTCCATATTTGTCCCTTTTTTGGCATTGAAGAAATAGAATAACTGTCTGTGTATTGTGAAAGGTAAATTGATCTTACACTGAAACAAACAATAATCCTTGGTTAACTTGAATTGGTAGCTTAAAGTATTTCTTTGATTATGATTTATTTCTGTTGTTTTGTGCCATGCCTTTCTTTTGAAAGCTAAACATCAGAAAGAATCAATTGCCAAGATATAGATACTGTTATTCACATTTTGATTAATTTCATCATTCCAAATCAAAGATCACTTCCAAAGATTGAACTGATATGGACTTAAAAGTGTAGTGTCACTATGAGAAGGAATATATGAATTAAGAATCAAGGCTTGTGCTAGCCTATTGAATTGTCAGTGAACATGAAATTATAGGAATCAAAACTGACTCTGAAGGAGTCAAAACATCAAAAAAAAAAAAAACAAATCATGTGGAGAAATTTGAAGGTTTAAGTGCCAACAGGCTCTTTCTTGTAATGATATGAAGTAAGTAATTTCATGTAATTTGTATATTTTTCAAAAGTACATAATATTCACCTTTAAAAAATTAGGGATCAAAAAACCTGTTTTACCTTTACAATTTTCCCCCAAGGGTAATTTTGACGCCCTTTGGGAGAAGTTTTTAGGGTCAAAATAGGATATTTTCATATTTAAAGGGTGAAATCCCAGATTAACGAGTCACATGAGCCCTGAATTTACAAGTCTACAATGTCCAATTACAAAATTTACAGGTTGATCGGAATTTCTCATCTGGACAGGTAATATCCAACTACATCACCTTTCTGGAGTCCTGCTATTGTTTAGTTTTGTTGAGCACTGGGATATATGTGTACCATTTTATTGTGTTACAACATATTTCTAGCAAAGGCTATCATGCCTCAGAACTCATAGGAGAAAGGGGGAAAAGGCTTTGACTAATGATGATACTGATTTCGAATTGAATTATCGGTGCTCAGTCTTACAATACAGGTTACAATTTACAAAGCAGTGAAAATATTTCAAGAATTTCTCTTAGTCTGTTGTAGTCTTTGAATTAAGGCCAGTCAAAAGTAGTGTTGTGTGGGAATGGGTTAAAAGGGACCAGGTTGACAATTGTAAATCTAAATGTGATGAGCAGCTATAGGCTTGGAAAGGATGTGGTGGTAGTACCGGTGTGGGAAATACCAGGAATTCATGGTTAGGTGCTCAAGGATTTGTAACTTGCAGAGCTCATAGACAAAGCAAATCTATTCATAGAAAACGATCCTCAACCCTTAAAGGGTCTACTTTGTCTATATTTAGCTGCAAGTAGTCACATGTCTCTCTGAAGGTTTTCTAATTTGCATATCACCACAAGTTACTTCCCCTAAACCCGTCTGAGATTAAGAAATTTAGAATGGAAAGTATATTTCTCTTAGTAAACACTTTCTGAGAGCAAGGCAAATCACTGACAGGGAACTGTCAAACTGAACCTTGTTTTCTTTGGCATATTTCTGCCAAATTGATATTAATTTCCTAAATGATTTCCTATTAATTGAGAATGATTAATTGTAAACAATCATTGAAATAATTGTTTAGACAAAATTATTCTAAAATTAGAAAAATATCTTTGTAAATAAAGCTATTATTAAAAATGGAAGATTAATTTATTAAGACAAATATAGTCTAGAATATTGACAAATGGAATGCTAATTTGATTTTTTTTCATTTTGGTTTTGGTCTTTTGTTTCTTTGATTTACCCAATCCAACACAATCCTGCCTTTTCAGGCCCCTCAAAAAATAAGTTTTGGAAAACTTTGTGGATAATGAAAAAATTGCTTGTAACAAGCATTTTTTCATTATCCAAAGTTTTCTGCCCAATAACAATCAAAAGTACTGAAAGTACTGTAAGCTAGCAAAGCATGATTTTATTAATTAAGTAATCTTCTTTGTCAAAGGTTATCATGTTTGGTGGAATTTAGAAAACATTTGCCTTGTAACGTAGAAAACAGTGTGGACAATGAAGAAATTGCTTGTTACAAGCAATTTTTATTTTATCAACAATGTTTTCCGAAGCTATTTTCATGAGATGCTTCAAAAGTAGTTGTCTACAATTTGTATAAAGTTAAATCATGTAGCCATAAAAAGCAGTGGCAGCGTTTGTAATATACCTGAAATGAGAACTACTTTTTACGGCGTAGGCATTCAATGGATTTAGTGGTTAAGCCTCGAGTGGCAGTTTGCACTCGTTTGAATTCTGAAAAGACCTCAAAATTTGTCGGTTAACTGAAGCTATCAAAGCTGACGCTTTGCTAGCTAAAACGTAAACTCCATCTACTATAAATTAACATTTGCACCTTCTTTCAAATTGGGCCAATCTAAAATTTTGTTTCCTGGTAATCATAAATGGGTTTTAAAGTCTAATTGTTGTATATAATTATCTAAATGACTGGCACAAGTCATGGACAAACACCTGCATAACCCTTTGCCACATGACAGGGGTCTGGCTACACATTTCAAATATGGGTCCAGTGTTCTGCCGAGGCCGCGATTCCGCGATATTCTCGCGTAAAAATTGTGGATGTCGCATAAAAATTAGCGTAGATGCGAAAAACGGCCCACATTCAGCATTTTTGTCCTATTTTGGACGTAAAACAAACCCGTTCTTAATAATAAAAATCCATTTTCCCCAGAATCAGAAAATAATTTATTTTAGATAAACTTGAAAGGGGTGCGGATTTGAAGAAAAGGTCGGCCAATCAGATCAACTTTTTCCGCGATATTTATTTGACACAAACATTGCGTAAAGCATTTCTGTAAAGCTATCAATTGACACTTTTACTGGATTCAAATAACCAACAACACAAGGAATGATTTACACAGTAATAAATAATTGATATCTAACTATTCTGTACTTGGATAAAGTATGAAAGATTATATTTTGATGTCAAAAGAAGTTTGCAGTTGTAAGTGTACCAATATCCGGACATGACATATCGCGACCGTTTTTGTCCAAATTAATCATTGTCAATGGTTGATATAGAGACTAACTTTTACACAAATACTACAGAATCACAAAATCTCTGTTTATAATGATTTAAAATAATTTTCAGAGCTTTAAAACAATCATAATTGATTTTATTCTGGCCTTTTCCTGTCTTGGAATTACAAGCTCTGATAGGTCACTTTGACCCTTCTCTTGATACTTTTGAATGGCTGGTACAAACTTGATAAACCCAAACGTTATACCTGCAATACATTCTTTTCATGTTTCAGCTTAGACCATTCTTAAGTATTGTCTACTTGTAAAGTGTTAGAAAGATGTTAGAGATATATTAGTCACAAATGAAACAAAAGAAATTTTCAGTGAAATTGGCTTTGGGATTATGCCTAGTTACAGTATGATACGAAATTTTATGACTATCAAACTCGGATTGGACAAAACGCACACGCACACAAAAGCCCACAATAGCTAAATATCTTATAATTCACCAAAGCATTAAATGAAAAAAGAACTAAACTATGCTGCTCTCAATTTTTTGTATTATCAGTAAAACAAGGTATATGACTGTACCTGAAGTTGAAATTATGCTTTGGTGTTAAGTATTACAGTGAAATGGAAGTGTCTCTTTTATTCAGGAAAATGTCTCCAAAAATTTAGGGCTGAGGGGACAATTGTCCCCTCTTCTGAAAATCCTTGGCAGAACACTGTGGGTGTTGGGATAGAACGGGGAAAATTATGGAAATTTAAAACAAGCACATTTATTTCATATGTTTAAATACAATAAATCAAACCCAAGGAGGGCCTTATAAAACTTTTACTCTACCTTATGGATTTAACTAGAAATTTATCAGTCAAATGTCATTATGAAAACTTGGAATTTTTGGGAATCACAAAGTACAATTAGTAATTTTCTGATTACATTGATTAAATTTTAAGTGGAGATAATGCATTAAAACTTCTAAAATTTGAATATTTAATTGTTAATTATGCTATTTACTATGTACTTCAAATTAGAACTTCATGATACTAAATTTATTTGACATCTTTAAGTTCAATTATTCCTGAAGATATTAACCCTTGTGATGCTGAACCCGGAAAATTCCTGTTTAAGCAGGAGAAAAAGACAATGAGCAGCCTGCACATGCATGCAGTCTGATCATGGTCTACACATCCTGTTTGTCTCCTTTGAGTAAGAGTTGCTTAAATAATCAATTTTCAAAAGAAATAATGATCTTCAATGAGATATTCTAGTACTGACTCTCCTTTGATTTTAACTATTTTCTGTACATTCCCTTGTTTTTATGTCACTGTGATCTTATGCTTGAGAAAACATTGTGAAACAAAAATTGCTTGTAACAAACAATTTCTTCTTTTTCTACAATGTTTTCTAACCAGCATGTTGGTTACTTTTCAAATTGCACCCACCTTTAGTTGTCTTCTGCAACTTCTTTCAAATTGGACTAGTCTAAAATTTTGATAAACAGTAAAGGGATAAAGCAATTCTGTAAAGGATTTTAATTCATCATGACAAGGGTTAATCTATTAAACTACAAACTTTTTGACTGGTCCAAATTGAAATAAGTTGCAGATGACAATTATATAGTATTTGTAATTTTTCTGACACTTGGGTAGAAAACATTGTAGATAAAAAGCAATTTTGTTACAAGCAATTTCTTTTTTGCATGACATGTACCAAAGCTTGTTTTTCTTGATGGGATTAAAAGGGATTTCATGGGAATGGATTAAGATAACCTAAGACCAGTGTTCTTATCTAAAGATGCTCTACTGGGTCAGATTTGCTATACATCAAGACTAATACAAATGCAGAGTGGATATTAGAAAGCTCAAGCAATTTCTCTGTTTTCTACCTCGCGTGACATTTTTTACTACACATGAAATTGCAAACATGGGTAGAAAATGTCATGGAAACGAGGAGAAATTTTTCATGACTATAATTTCTCCTTTCCAAACAATTTTCTACTCATTGAAGGGGGCGGGGTGGGGGGGTTGTACTGACTATTATACCATGAGTCCCACTATCTTTGATATAATTTTTTGCTCTGAGGTAATGGTCTGGATCAAACACATTTGAATTCAGGAGAAAAGAATTAACCCTTTTCTGTTCAATCCCTGGTTTTTATGTCCCTGTGTTTTTATACTGGAAAAAACATTGTGGAAAAAGAAGATAATGCTTGTAATAAGAATTTTTTTTCACAATAATTTCTACTGTATTGAATGATTTTTAGCTCGGCTGTTTTCGGAGAAAAACCCAAGGTATTGTCATCACCTTGGCGTATTTGTTGTTGGTGTTGGCTTGACAAACTTTAACCTTGGTCATATCTCTGTTGTTATTGAAGATATCCCTATGAAACTTGGCATGTGTATTGACCACCACAAGAGCTATCTAGACTATCAAGGGGATAACTCTAAAAGCATTTTGTAAGAGTTATGTACCTTTTTCGACTTGGAATTTTTGCATTATCCAACACCTGCAGCCGAGAGTTGCACCGTGGGCAGTGCTCTTCATGTATAATCAATTTTTACTTATCGTCAGCAAAACTCTTAAATAGGACAGGTCCAAAATTTAAAAAAAAAAAAACAAAAGTAGGAAAGGGTTATTGTCATTTTCTAGCTAGTTTCGAGTGGTCTTGCACCTTGTTGTTGAAGAAGGATAATCAAAATGTCATCTGATACCCCAAGGTTTACGTCAAGTTTTGTCTCAATGGTTTTATTTTATGCCTTTGAAAACTAAATTCATGGTCAACATAAACAATCTAAACCCATGCTCTCCTGACCAAAATTTGCGTTCAAAAATTAATTGAAATCAAAGGACTGAATGCCCTGCAATAAGTTATAGATCTTTTTAAAATTAATCTTATAAACTATTCAGGTTTTAATTAAAGGAACAAGCTTTTGGTGTACACTAAAATCAGACTGCACATATGTGTAGGCTGATGTTTGTCTTTACCTCCTGCAAAAACAGAAATATTCTGGGTTCAGCATGAAAAGGGTTAAGAATATTTCAGTTATATAAATACCCTAGTGAACGGTATTTTGGTATGTATCATATGGCTTTTAAGTGAACATTATTTTATTTCAGCCTCTAAGGCTAGACATCAAACGGAAGCTGTCAGCTCGATCAGACAGAGTGAAGACTGTAGACTTGCACCCTAGTGAACCATGGATGTTAGCCAGTTTATATAATGGAAATGTCCATATTTGGAACTTTGAGTCACAGGTAGTATTGGCTGCACACTTTTGCATGTGGATACATATGTATGCATGTACAATGATACTGATCCAGAAAGGACGGTGTGAATGGGGACAAGATGGTCATTTCTTACATTTGCCAATTATACACAAATCTTGCCTGTATGGAAATTAGAAAAAAACAAAAATGAATCCTTCATCTGCTCAATTATTTTTGGGTATTGAAAATTCATTGGAAAAAATATGATACCGAATTTCATAGAATTTGTTTTATAACTATTTTGAAAGACCTTTTTAACCTATTCCCAAAGAATGATGCTTTTTGACACCCCCCTAAGAAAAAGAGTTGGAGAAAATTTTCTACTCCAAAAGACAAAGATTTTAAAATTCCATTAACTTAAAATTGTATCTGCAACTTATTTGAATTTGAACTAGTCGAAAATTTTGTTGACTGGTAATGGGTTAAAATCATAATTGGCAAAAAGTGTTAATCCATTTATAAACTACAAAATTTTAGACTGATCCAAGTTGAAAGAATTAGCAGACAATAATTTCAAACTGATAGAGTGTTAAAAATCACTGTCTTATTCTTGTGGGGCATAAGAAGCTGAATCTTGTTTGAAAAAGTTGATATCTTCAAATTACCCCCTCTTTTGTGGATCAGTGCTTAAACTAACCAGCTTATTTTTCCTTCAAGGTCCAAAATCAACTAGACAAACACACCAGGAGGAAATAATCAAAAGTTCACAAATTAGTTCCCATACATTTCCTAAGTGTTTTCTTATATTTCCAGCCAATCAAGTTAAATATAAATCGGCTACTCACTACTCGGTCGGAACGCGTAAAGTCAACAGATTTACACCCAGATCAGCCTTGGATGCTGGTCAGTGTGTTTAGTGGACAAGTCAATATATGGGACTTTATCAGACAGGTTTGATTTGGCTTTAGACTGGCCAACCCCATTTTCTTACCCTTGTCTCATTGTATCTGGTATATGTTACCTAAGGTGCTGTACCCACTCTTCTGACTGAATTCCTGTAGTTGTTTGCTAGAAATTAAAGTCTTTCCAATGTTTATTGATAATTATACTTAGAATAAGCTCTAAATGTTAAAAGAAAGAATGGAACACAGATTTCTACCTATGTATTAACGCCTTAAAAAAACCCCAACATAAACAATTTACCAAAACATATACAGGCAGTGAATTGTTCCTTATCAGACAAAAATTGATATAATTTTTAAATGCCTCAATGATGCTATGGTTTCAAAATAATTTTTTCGCCGCATTGAATTGAAGTCATGTTCTGTAAACCAGTATATGGACTTTGCATATAGCCATATTGGTGGCTTAGTGCAAAATAGACACTAATGATGTTTTTACACTATACTATCAACTATTATATGTTAAATTGAAACAACTGGTTATACATGTATATTTTATGCATTCATTTTGCTTTAATTCCTTGAAGTGTGCTCTACACTTTTAATGAAATGAATGAATATGCACTTAACCCATTCCCACATGACAAAACTTTAGACTGGTCCAAATCGAAAAAAGCTTCGGTCGGCAATTCCAAGTTGATGGAATTTTATATTTTTCCATCTTTTAGGATAAAAAACATTGTGGATAATGAAGAAATTGCTTGATAAAAGCAATTTCTTCATTTTCCACAATGTTTTCTAAAGCTTTTTTCTTCAAGGGCGTAAAAAGGAGGGATTAAGTTGGAATGGGTTAATACACAAATCTATAAAAATAGAAAAGATTGGTATAGAAAAATTGCTCCATCACAGATCTAGCTTTTGAAGCTGTAGACTATCAAACTTATATATAACACATCTTTCAGAATTTTTGCTCAAGCTGAAAATTTGTTAGGCTTTCAATGAATGGGTGGATAACAAAGTCTGACTAAAGTCACAAGATTTTGCATTTAACCCTTGTCATGCTGAATAAAATTCTTTTTACAATTTCATTAAAATCAAAGGGCTGACAGCACTGGAAGTAGTAGTTGTGGGCCAATATTTCTTTTGAAAATGAATCTCAAAAACAACTAAGTTTTAAAAGGAACAAACAGATGGTAAGGAATAAGATCAGATGGCAATTATGTGCAGGCTGTTCTTTGTCAAGCCTTCTAAAACAGGAATATTCTGAGTTCTGCATGACAACGGTTAACCTATGCCCACCTAATTCTGCATTTTACCCCCCTTTAAGGAAAACAAGAAAATGAAGAAATTGCTCTCTGATTTCAAATTTCAATAACTTAAAATTGTCTTCTACAACGATTTGAACCAGTTGAAAAATTATGTCATCTGGTAATGGGGTAAAAAGAGACTTAAAAATGATTCATATGGGAAAAGCAGCTTTAAGCTTTGATCAGAAATTGAATAGGTGATGGTTGGGGAAAATGCATGAAATACGTGCATAGAATGATGTACAATTATTTGCAGCAAAAGTTAGTGAAATCTATTTACCCATTCTCACACAATAAAATTCTAGAATGGTCCACACTGAAAGAAGTTGTAGACCACAATTTAAAGCTAATGAATTTTTAATCTTTTTTTCTTGTCTTTTGAGTTGAAATAGCATTGTGGATAATGGAGAATTTTTTTGTAACCAGCAATTTCTTCATTTCCACAATATTTCCCAAAACTTTTTTTCACTGTTTTCCAAAGTGTTATTTTGTTGGAATGGGTTGACAACGTTTTTTGAACCCCCTCCCCACCCTGAGAAACAAAGCTTTGGAAAACATTTTGGAAAAATGAAGATCAATGGGATCCGGCAGGAATCCCTGCCTATTACTTCAGGGATTCCTCCAGATAATCAGATTGATTGATTAAATGGGTTTTACGCAACTTTTAACAGTATTTCATTCATATCGTGGTGGCTGGAGCACCTAACCATGGATTCCTTGTATTTCTCACACCAGTTCTACCATTACATCCTTTCCTAGCCTTCAACTGCTATCCCATTTAGTATTACAATTATCCACCAATTGGTGAGAGACAAATGTTGGAAAGGATAAGTGCCACCACCGTGGATCGAACCCATGACATCCCATGATTGAAGATTATCCAGATAATCAGGGATTCCACCTTGATATACATTGGATCATTCACACGCAAGCCTGCCCTTCTAAGCCCAACTTGAAAACAAGCTTCAGAAAAAATTGTGGAAAATGAAGAAATTGCTTGTTACAAACAATTTCTTCATTATCCACAATGTTTTCTACAAAAACAGCAAATAAACATGTCAGGAGCATTAGATGATACATTAAAATCTTGACTGGCAAAATATAGAAGGATCCTGACGGATTCCCTAGCCTTACATTGCTTGGGTTTCCTCCCAGTTTTCAGGGACCCTCAGAATACCGGGACGCTGTTAGTGTAGACCCCTGAAAGAATTTCAATTACTTAAAACTGTTTTCTTCTTTTAATTAGATCTAGTCAAAAATGTTGTTATTTGGTAATGGGTTATTAGACTGAAAGTTAACCCTTGTCATGCTGTATAAAAAACCTTACTGAATTGCTGTAAAATCAAAGGGCTGAAAGTACTGGTAGAAATTGTTGTTCAAAAATCAGTATTTCTTGTAGAAATCAATTTCATAAACAACTCTGGCAGGAAAAGTACAAGCAGGAGGTGTAGACCAAGATCAGACTGCACATATGTGCAGACTGATCTTGGTCTAAACCTCCTGTCAAAACCGGAATATTCCGGGTTCAGCATGACAAGGGTTGATACATTTGGGATAAGTTATTTTAAGCTTTCATGAGATATTGTATTGGTGCTGGTTAGGGTAATTACAAGGATGCATGCTGATATACATTTTTTTAATGCAGACAAACTGGGAATTATATTACCTCTTGCTAATATTTAGTTTCTAAAATAGGCTTATGGAAAGCAAAGTTTTATTTGGGTAGGGTTTAACCTATTACCTTTCAATCAGACATTTTCTTGCACTGAAGAAATATAGCAATGGAAGAAATTTTGAGAAAAGAAAAAATTGCTTGCAACTAGCAATTCTTTTCTCACAAAATTTTCTACCCCGTATGGCCCTAATTTTTCAAATTAAATCAACTTTGTTTTGTCGGTTGCAACCTATCTCAGTTTTGCCCAGTTGTCTTGGAATGGAAGATTGTTATAAGCAATTATCACAATCCCCCCCCCCCAAAGTGAAATTTTTTTAAAAAAATTCCATCAGCTTAAATTTGTTATCAGTAACCCCTTAGCATGAAGTACCACCCTTCAATTGGTCGTATTAATTTATACTTGAAGTTGTGTAATACTATCTGATCTACTTTTCATGCAGCAGAATATTAATTATGTTGTATGTTTTTACATTAAACTCTGCATAGGTTAAAATTCAACAAATAAAACCTTATCAAATTATTATTTCATTAGTAATTTCTCTACCAAAATTACATATGATGATACATAACTCTTACAAAATGTGATTCTGTTGATAAGAAATGTTTTCTGTTAAACGCTATTCAGATATTAGCTGCATTTGACGCTTCATTTAGAAAAAAACATCCAGGAATCAATGGAATCTGATTGCTGTAGTAATGAAAAATTTCATTAGCTGATCAAATTATTTAGACCCAAAGTGCAATGCTGACCTCCTTTTGACAATTATAATGTTAACCCATTAACACACAAGAAAACCTATCAAATCATTCATTTAGACCATAAGTGAGCTTTGACCTAAGGCATTGGCTGACATTTATGTGAAGTACTTTTTGATGGTTTGGCATCTTAAATACTGTAATTACAGGTCACCAACCAACCGTTGACTGGCCATAAATTTTGCAAAATGATATTTAATATTGAAGTGGAACTCTCTGTAAATAATCAGTGGGTGAGGCTAGCAAATCCATTGGTTAGTTGAAAAGGAAATCTAATTCATTAAAGATCAATCAGGGTCGTTGTTTTCCAGAAAACAAGAATATTAGAGTAAATTTTGAGTACCGGTATTAAATTTTGTCAAAAGTTTTCATCCAGATCAATATGCATTGACTGTATATACAACTTAAGCCATTCCCACACAATCCTGCTTTTTTAAACCCCATAAGAAAAAATGCGGAAAACATTGTTGAAAACGAAGAAATCCCTTGTTACAAGCAATTTCTTCATTAGCCACAATGTTTTATATAATTAAAGACGAAGATTATTCAAATTGCATCAAGTTTAAATTGTTGTCTGCAACTTCTTTCAATTTTGACCAGTTTAGTATTTTCTCGTGTGTTAAATGGTTAACCAGGGTTCATGCTCTCAGTATTGTCTAGATAGTCCTTTTTTGTGTGATAATTATATTCTTTTCTCCCCGAGTAACATCTCTGATTAAAACCAATGTTAACCCTTTTTTGTACAAACCCGGGTTTTTATGTCACAGTGATTTTTATACTTAAGAAAATATTGTGGAAAAAGAAGAAATTGCTTGTGACAAGCAATTTCTCCATTTTCCACAATATTTTCTACCACATAGGATGGCTTCATTTCAAATTGCATCTAATTTTGGTTGTTGTCTGCAACCTCTTCCAGTTTGGACCAGTCTAAAATTTCAAAAAACAGGAAAGGGTTAACTTTATGAACAAAAGTTTGCCAAGACCTTATTACTGGGAGGGCACTGTACTTAGCATAAAATGTAAGTCTTTCAGTAAGCAGAGTGATGATGCACTTATTGATTTGTTATCTTAATGGGAAAGTGTTAGGCCAAAGATAGCATATCACCATGCAAAATTATGAAGAACTTAGGTTGTGGGAATGATGTAGTAATGTTTTGAACATTGGTATATATATTTAGAATTTAAGATACAGCGTCATGATTATTGTTTCTGATTTGATCTTTTTCAGCAACTTATCAAATCCTTTGAAGTATGTGATTTGCCCGTGAGAACTGCCCGTTTTGTGGCCAGAAAGAATTGGGTCATTGCTGGATCAGTAAGTAGACATGATCTAGATAGATTAAACAACTCATGTTAGGGGTATTCATGTTGTCTTTTGTCAAGAGTGTCAGCTTTGAGGTGCAGAGTTTGATTCCAAAAATCTTTTATCAAATTTGGCTCTTTATTGACCAAGAGGAAGTTTCCAGGAAGCAGAATTCAGAGGATTGATTTAAGTTGAAGGAACTTGTTTCCTGATTTATGT
Source organism: Fragum fragum (assembly GCA_946902895.1). Lineage (NCBI taxonomy): Eukaryota > Metazoa > Mollusca > Bivalvia > Cardiida > Cardiidae > Fragum > Fragum fragum. The sequence goes on along the minus strand of OX336378.1, from coordinate 38,933,913 downwards.
GAAAAGAAAAAAAAAGGAGTTTAAACTAAATCTGGGATATTCAAATGAGAATACAGTCAATGAAGCTTATCAGGGTATTACTTGGTACAATAATGTAAGTTGATATTATGGCCCAAATGAGGTCTTTTGGATGAGAAATTATCACATTGGCCAAAAGGTCACATATGCCTTCCTCTAAGAGAACATGCTTGCTCAAGTATATAATTCATACACACTTGAGAGGGTACACCAGTTCAGAGCCCTCAGGGACTATATTTGATGTAAGATTAATGTTTATTCCAGGATGACATGCATGTTCGAGTTTATAACTACAACACACTTGAGAGGGTACATCAGTTTGAGGCCCACAGTGACTATATCAGATCTATAGCTGTACATCCAACACAGCCTTTTGTACTCACAAGCAGTGGTAAGTGTTTAGATGGGTCTCAATTGCTTAAGATGTAGGGAATAATTTCATTTCAAAATAGAAATCTTCATTTTTTGGACATCAAGCCTTTTGATGTGGAAATTCAGTGGAATAATCTCATAACAAGGATTTCAATGAATACCAATATTATATTCTTTGATAGAGGAACTAACAGAATCTGACAGAGAAAGTCTAAAGAAAAAAAAGAAAGATCAAGTCAAATTATACATACAGACTTTATATGGACTTTGAGCTCCCACAACGGTTGACATCTATGTGGCGCATTGTTAGCATGGCTGCTTGCAGAAAAATCCAAAGTATTGTTTTAGCCAGGTGACCGTGTGTGTCTGCATCAGGGTTGTTGTCCAAAAATTAATATATTGTAGTATCTTTTGTACCACTGACCACATTCACTTGAAACTCTGAATATATGTTTACTATCAAAAGAGAAATCTATACCAACAAGGGGTATACTTCTAAATGCATTTTTGAACAATTTATGTCCATTTTTCGACTTAAAAATTTTACTCACTATCAAGCACTTTAACAACAGAGCGCTTTCATCCATGTGTAGTGCTGTTATTGGATGTTTTGCAACTTAACAATCATAAATACAGTTTATTCAAACTGTAGTTACTACTCTCTTCTATTGCATATCTTAGCAATAAGTATTCTGGGTCAGCTGTTTCGATTACCTAATGTCTGGCTTTATGTTTGGATGTGTACCTGTCAAATTTTTCTTGAAAAATCTTCTTCGGAACCAGCTGGCCTCTCTTAGGATGTGGCTTTTGTACAGTAGGTAATGCATTAGACTGCAAATTATTTGGTCAAAGGTTTAACCCCTGTTAAGGCCAACATTTTCTTGGATACTTGACATAGTTATTTATCTTTCCCCAATGTGTAGTAAATTGCCTAAGTGGAATGAGCAGCTGCATGACTGGATATGATGTTGTGGTAGTGCTAGTGTGATAAATGCCCTTCTGTATGCTGCAAGATAATCTATCAAATTTCAGATAGGAACTGGTGAAAGTAGTCAGTTGTCCATACAAGCTTATCCCTGTCAAAGTAAACCAGTTCAGATTCCAATAACCGAAGCTCATATGCAAGTGTTTTGATATGTTGCAAAGATGTTGTCTGTATACAGACAGTTTACTAATTCCAACACAGTGATGCTTTTGAAAGCTGCTAACACCCCCGCCCCCCAAAAAAACAAAACAAAAAAACAATGTGGAAAACATAGTGTAAAATGAAGAAATTGCTTGTAACAAACAATTTCTTCATTTTACACAATTTTTTCTACACAGAAAGTTCAAAAATCTATTGTTTTATAAACTTTAGATTGTTGTCTGCAACTCCTTACAATTTGGACCAATCTAAAATTTTGCTGTCAGGTAATTGGTTAATGTCTCCATCTAAATGCTCTTTACATGTGTTTATTTACAGATGATATGCTGATCAAGCTGTGGGACTGGGACAAGAAATGGACATGTTCTCAGGTGTTTGAGGGACATACACACTATGTGATGCAGATTGTCATTAATCCTAAAGATAATAACACATTTGCCAGTGCTTCATTAGACAGAACTGTTAAGGTAGGAATAATTTGTCATTGTAATAGTGAGCTTTTACACCAATTGTTGAGTTGGGAGTATTTGCGACAGGTAAATTGGTGAAAACCTAAATGCTTGCTTGCTATTAACCCTTGCCATGCTGTTTTAATAACCTAATTGAATTGCTGTTAAATCAAAGGGCTGAAAGCACTGATAGAACTTCTTGTTCAAAAACCAATATTTCTCTTAGAAATTAACTTCGTAAACAAGTCTGTCAGGAAAAGTACATGCAGGAGGTGTAGACTGAGATCAGACTGCACTTATGTGCAGGCTGATCTTAGTCTTCACCTCCTGCCTAAACCGGAATATTCCGGATTCAGCATGACAAGGGTTAAATCAAGATATTTTTACCTTTTTACAGACAGTAGAAATTTAGACTTATCAAAACTGAAAGTGAATGCAGAATATGATTCAAAACTGAAATGGTAGAATACTGGCCATATTTGGTATGAAATGTGAGAAAAGGGCAAAATGCTGATTGCAAACCATTGACTTATGTTTTTAAGCATGTTAACAATTTCTACAAAGTTTTAGGTTTTTATCATGATATCTTCAATCGTTGGAATACCCCTCAATCTTTTCTTGTGCAATCCCTGCTTGTTATCCCCCGCCGTTTGGGCAAAGGGGATATAGTAATGGTCTCTGTCCCTCATTCCATCCTTCCATCCTTCCGTCCTTCCGTCATTCTGTCCTTCTGTCACTAAACTTGTTACAAGCAGTTTCTTTCTTTTTCCACAGTATTGTCTATCATAGAGGATGGCAATTTTTTAATTGTACTTACTTTATATTGTCATCTGCTACCCCTTTGAATTTAGAAAAGTCTAAACTATTGAAAACAGTAAAGGGTTAAACAGGTGAAATTTATCCTCATACAGGTTTGGCAGCTGGGTTCACCTACTCCAAATTTTACCCTAGAGGGCCATGAAAAGGGAGTTAACTGTGTTGATTATTACTCAGGAGGAGATAAGCCATACTTGATATCAGGGGCAGATGATAGGCTTGTTAAAATATGGGACTATCAGGTAATATTTCTTGTTTACAATTGTTTTAATTTGCAAATCATTGGCCATGCTTATTGATCTCTTACAGCAGGCTCCACTTTGAACTACAGTCGTGCCACGTTAATCCGGCCACTTTCGTTTTCTATGGAAGTGTCCGGAGTAAACGCTTTTCCGGATAAACAAGTTTTGGCAGCCATTATTGATTTTCTGTTGTTGTTGTTGCAGGTATCGGTGCAGCGTAAGAACAACGCTTGCATACTTTTGATCAAACCCTAATATGAATTTACAGCTGTAGCAGACGACATGCACTTTTGTAATTTTTCAATCAGTTTTAAAGTACCAGGGAGTAGTGTTCTTTAAAGTAAAACTCAGGTCATTTTGAATAATATGCGTTAAAGGTGTTGGTACACTTGGACCTAATACTAGTTGTCACATTGTGGTACTGGCACACGGCTCAATTAAGCTGTTTGTAAGGTGTGAAAATTGTCTGCGATCAAGGATCACCAGTCAAACAGTTAATCATTGACACATGTCAGGCAGTTAGTCGCATCAATGGATGCGTTAATCCGATCAAACCAGGTTACGACAGATAGTAATTATAATAGGTTTTATTGGAATGACTAACTCTTTGCCTGGATTATCGAAGCATATTTGTACAGTTTTTCTGTTTTTGTTCCCGATTTTTTCTGTCCGGTTACGGAACGCGAATTTCCGGATTAAAGTGTGCAATTTATGAATAAAAATTCTGTTCCCAAGAAATTATGTCCGGATATCGAGTATTCTGGATTAATGACATCTGGATAAACGCGGCCAAACTGTATGTTATTTTGAAATATTTATAGCCAGTAACATACAACCAGGAAGTAAATGGTTGGTTTATGACCTAATCATAGCAACTACAGCTTGAATGTGTTGTAGTTATGAAATTTTAGTCACCAAATCAACAAAAATGCTTCACCTAAATGTCTGCCAAAAGTTTACTTCTTGTCTAAATAAATGATTATATAGGTAAATCCATCAGATCTTATTTATTGCTTTAAAAACTATCGTTTTTTTCTTCTAAGTACTTGATAAAGATTTGACTGATTTCAACTTTTGTCCTGTATTTTTTAAGCTGTTGAATACAATCCTTATTTTGAAGAGCATATTGCTATTGTAAATGAAAAATGAAATGTTCACATACTACAGCTTTAATCCTTAAAATCCATTACCCCTGAAAATAACGATTTCTGCACTGAAATATCACTCTCATAATAACCCATTAACTTATTCTGTGTCTAATTTAATAATTTTTAGACCAGTCCATTTGAAATAATCTGCAAACAACATTTTAAGACCAGTCCAATTTGAAATAAGCTGCAGACAACAAATTTAGGTTCATAGAACTTTTAGAGAAAATAGCCTTTTGGGATAGAAAACATTGTGGATAATGACAAGCAATTTCTTCATTTTCCAAAATGTTTTAGAAAGCTGTTTTTCTTGAAGGTGTTAAAAAACATCATTGTATGGGAATGGGTTAATCCTTAAGAATCATTACCTCTGAGAATAATCATTTCTGCACAAAAATAACTCTTTTGTAAGAACCTGTTAAATTCTGTTTTCTGAATCAACTCCATTTTGTATTGATTTTTAACTATCCATATTTGTATACTAGAACAAGACATGTGTACAGACATTAGAAGGGCATGCCCAGAATATCTCGGCTGTAGCATTTCATCCAGAGTTACCCATCATAATGACAGGATCAGAGGATGGTAAGTACTCAAGATCTTCAGTTTCTAGGGCTAAGGAATTACAATCTTTGTTGATCCTGCTTGCCATCATGAGTTTGAAACATTTCTTAAAATAGGTTTAAGGTATAAGTTGTGCTTAGACGTGCTCCTTTATTTCTTGTAGTGAGCGAGACATAGTTGTATGACAAATAGGTGTATCTGCGTTAGTACGTCAGTCCATTTGATGCAATTATTTGGGTAGATTCAAGGTCACAGATGAAGGTCAAATTTTTGTCTAGACTTTATCTGAACTCCTACATTTATAAGCAAATCCTTATATTCATTTGTACTTATGTTCTCTAAAGGTATGAGCAGAATTGGCCTTCGAATGATTTGTTCATAGAGCTCACAGGTCTCACTTGAAGGTCAAATGTTTGCAGGCTCAATACAAGTTATTCTTTTACAACCATTCTAGTTTATGCCCCTATATTAAAAATTGGGTTTTTGTTTTATTCTTGCCTGTCTTTCTGTTCTAAACAAACCTGAAAATATGATATTTTCATAATTATGATACCAGAACTGTTAAAGATACAATTCTTGTCTTTTGCATAAAGATGCATTTCATGAATGTACAGTAGCTAATGACAAGGTTAAGGCTTTCTGTCTAGGTCATACTTAAACATTGATGTAGCAGGGGCTTTAATATGTCACAAACAAGTCTTGTCTTTAACATGTTTGTGTTAAACAATATCTTGAAAATGATTGAAAATGGTGCATGTTAAAATTCAATGCTTTTACTCAATCCCAATTAGAATTAAATCCATGTTTGTCATTTTTGCAGGAACTGTGAGAATATGGCATGCCAATACCTACAGACTAGAGTCTACACTTAATTATGGTCTAGAGAGGGTTTGGACTATAGCATGTCAGAGAGGATCTAACAATGTATCCCTGGGCTATGATGAAGGAAGCATCATTATAAAGGTGCGTTGATTTCATTTTGAAGTTGACCTCTGGTAAGAAATAACACATTCCCATACAATCCCACCTTTTTACACCCCTTAAGAAAATAGTTAACCCATTCCCGCACTGTGACACTTTTTTACACCTGTCAAGCAAAAGGCTTTGGAAAAAATTGAGGAAAATGAAGAAATTGCTTGTTACAAGCAATTTCTTTATTATCCACAATATTTTCTACCCAAAAGACAAAGATTCTTTAAATTCCATCAACCAAAAATTGTCTTCTGCAACTTCTTTGAACTTGGATCGGTCTAAAGTTTTGTTGTCTGGTAATAGGTTAAAATAAATAGTGAAAAAATGAAAAATTGCTTGTGACAAGCAATTTCTTCATTTTTCACATTGTTTACTACCCAAAATGACAAAGATTTTTTTAATTTCCCCATCTTAATATTATTGTCTGAAATTTCTTTGAATTTAAACCAGTTTAAATATTTTTTTGTTTGGGATTGTGATAGTTTTTCCCAAATGAGAAAATTTAAGGCTTGGTAGATTGAAAACGTCCAACACACTATTCTTTTAAAAGCTTCTCTCATGAGAGCAAGGTATAAGTGGCCAGAAGTATGCCATACAGAGTACGTTGACTTTCCTACTTTTGTTCTTTCTGTAGTTAATTTCAATTACTAGTTTGAAGTATAAAATACTTGTGGACTTTTGTGTAAGCATAAAAACAGAAATTCTATGATGCTGGTCTTGAGAATTTTACCATGTTTTGAAAATTAAAAAAAAAAGAAAGAAAATAAATCATGAGACATAGCCTGTAATCAAACATAATATTCTGTGTGTATTTCTGTATGCATTACAGCTGGGTAGAGAAGAACCTGCCATGTCAATGGACTCCAGTGGTAAAATTATCTGGGCCAAACATTCTGAAATTCAGCAGGCCAATATTAAAGCTATGGCAGAACAGGAGGTTAAAGACGGAGAGAGACTGTCTCTGGCTGTCAAAGATATGGGAGCTTGTGAAATATACCCACAGACCATCCAACATAATCCAAACGGAAGGTAAAAATCCAACATTGAGGGACATCTTTAATGTTGCCTTTACTATGTTTCAATTACATGATGAAATTTATTTCTGGATAATGACATGTTGTTATCATAAGTTGAAAAAGCTGTAATTACGATGTTTTTGGTAGCCATAAGCAATGCAATTTCGGCAGGGATATTTCTGGCTCAGACTATCATGTGCAAAAATATCTTTTTTAGCCAAATCTAATGAGAAATTAATGATTTTTGGTGAAAAATTTTACAAAATTCTTCACTAAATTATATTTTACTTTGAGATATTTCTCTCATTAAGCCAGTTTCAATGAGATTTCTGGCAGAAAAATGAGAAAATCTCTCAATATCTCACCCCAAAATTATCTCTGAATTCATTAACCCTTTCAAACACTAACAAATGTTAGACTGGTCCAAATTGAAAGAAATGGTAGACAACAAATATTATGTGGCAAATTTTAAATCTTTGGGGGTTTTTTAGGGGTAAAAATATTGTGGATAATGAAGAAATTGCTTGTAAAAAGTAATTTCTTCTTTCTCCACCATGTTTTCCAAAGCCTTTTTCTTTAAGGGCAAAAAAAATCTGGGATAGTCTGGGATAGTCTTGGAATGGGTTAAGAGACACAAATCCTCTCAAAGCCAAATTAACTCTTTTGCTTTTGAAAATAAAGGGAGGTAAACATATGTTCAAATGTATCCACATTTGAATATTAAAGGATAATATACAGAGAGTGTACAAATATATAGAAGTGGGGGTCTCAAAATTTGATTATTTGTTTACTCAGAGTTTCTCTTCATCCAAAATTCCCTTTCTCTACTTTTTAGGTTTGTGGTTGTCTGTGGAGACGGGGAATACATTATTTACACAGCTATGGCACTGAGGAACAAGAGTTTTGGGTCAGCCCAGGAGTTTGTGTGGAGCAATGACTCGTCTGTGTACGCTATCAGAGAAGGCAGCACAGCAGTGAAAATATTTAAAAACTTTAAAGAACAAAAATCATTCAAGCCAGATTTTGGCTGTGAAGGTGCGTAATATGAGTTGTCTTTTATAAGCAGATGGAATTTAAGAAATGAATTTTCCTATGGGCTCATTATGGCACAAACTTTCTAAGCAATAGGATAAGGATGAACTTGATATTTAGAATTTCATTATCTGTTATAAAGCCACTCACCAGAAGAAAAGTTTCATGCTATTTCTATTGGAAAGAAGTTGCAGTGTTTAATGGGAAAATGACAACATAGCAAATTAGAGGATTTGCAAGTTTTGCTTTCAAACTGTGCTGTTTTCTAGTTGAAGGGTTTGGCTGGTGCTTGGTATACATACATTCCTAGGTATTGGTCATTTTCTTGATAATTTCAACATTCAGTTAACATTTTAAGGCAAATATGACAACTTGAAATTTTTCAGTCATCTACCAAATTTGTCACCAAGCTTCAAATTTATTTCTTTATTCTAGGTATCTATTCTGGTCATTTGCTGGGTGTTCGATCTGTGTCAGGACTAGCATTTTATGATTGGGAATCAACAGATCTGGTCAGAAGAATTGAAATAACGCCAAAAAATGTAAGTGAACAACACCTTATATGTATTTTTGTATCCAGCTATCCATAAACATTGCATTATCTTACTCGACTGACAGATTGATAAATTAATAGACCAATCAATTCATTCAGTTAGACTAGAAGTGAACTTTGGTGTGAAGCAATTGTTGGTCCGGGGACTTAACCATAGCTTATTCAAGTGGACGGCACCAACCATTTGTCAGTTATGGCCTATTCAACCCCATAGTCAGTTGGCAGGATTTTCGGTTCTATGACATAGTGATCACGGGCCGCCGTCATAGCGCAGTTGGTAGCATGTCGGACTGTCAATCTAGAGGTCCCGGGTTCGATCCCTGACAGCGGCACTCATCCTTGCCGACTATTTGTCTCTCACCAATGGGTCGATAATCCTAGACCTATGTGGGATAGCAGCTGGAGGCTAGGAAGGGATGTAATGGTAGTACTGGTGTGAGAAATACCAGGAATCCATTGTTAGGTGCTCCAGCCGCCGCGATATAACTGAAAGATTGTTGAAAGCGGCGTAAAACCCCATTCAAACAAACAAACAAAGTGATCACGATGTGATAACAACTCGTATGGCACCAGTTTGATATGACCATTTAAAGTTAAGTATGATCTAGTGTTTCAAACAAGTGGATTTGCTAAATTCCTTAATTTATTACTTTGGGCTGTCTCACACGATGTTCAAATTTTATTAATTGCCAATATGAAATTGGTCAAAAATGTTGCAGTTTCCAACAAAATATCCTTGAGTGTAAGTGGACGGCAATTTACCTAAATAATTACCAGCTTTCACCCTATGCCACAAAAAGTATGCAAGTGAAAATTCACTTCAGCACCTACAAGTGAATGTCAAAGAAATGAGATAAAGAAGATATTTGATTGCTGAAGTGTAAGAACCATTATCTTTCATTGAGTGAACATCGCAACCTATATTTTTGTGAGTTGCAGCGCTATGAGTGCAATTACAGGATTTGTTGTTCACAAAATGAAGGATCTCAATACAGTGAAATCCTGATTATTGCAACACCATTTAATCTATACCTTTTTTACAATTAACCAGAAGTTTCTATTAAAAAGAGCTATTTGTTCTTTAATTCTAATATTTGTTTAAAAGTCAAGTGCAATTGACTTGCAATTTGCTTTTATCAGAGATGTGATTAACAGAATTCCAATGTATTTCGTGGAAAAACAAACGAATGTTCTCTTTCTTGCCAAAAATAGCCTAATATGACTTTCATGATCATATTCTCAAAAAACGGATCATTTTGCACATGAATGATGTTATAAGTGTCATTTTCCAACTGAGATAATGGTCTATTCCACAAAATGAATCAATCAAGAGCTAAAACTACCCGGACAGTGAGGTATCATTTTGCTTATTTCACTGGTTATTCTGTGAAATTATCAAGTGATAATCCACAGAAAAAATCTTAATATCCACCAGAAATCTTTAAGGACTAACCCTTTAGGATTATTGCTGCCAATTAGAAAATTTATTGACTTTGTTGTCCTATTACTATTCATTTAGACAGTCATGGGTTCGATCCCCGGTGGTGGCACATACCCTTTCCAATATTTTCTCTCTCACCAATGGGTAGATAATCGTAAACCTATGTGGGATAGCAGCTGGAGGCTAGGAAAGTGTGTAATGGTAGTACTGGTGTGAGAAATACCAGGAATCAATTGTTAGGTGCTCCAGCCGCAGTGATATGACTGAAATACCGTTAAAAGTGGCGTTAAACCCCATTCAATCAATCAATCAATCATTTAGACAGAAAGTGAAATTTCATACCTCAATCTTTAGTTCAACCAGTTTATTATCCAAAATTTAGTCAAGATGTTTAAGTTTCTGACTATTATTGTGTAATTTGATACGGTCTGCTATCTCAGTTGAACTGCCATGTCAAATTTGCCAATTACATCATGACAGGTTATGAACAAGATGAGACTTTTTCAAGGTATTTTATTGATTCATACTTGCAGGGTTCGCGCTGCCGATCGCAATTGTCGCCAAATGCGACAAAAATAAAATTCTGGCGCAAGTTTTTTTCATTTGGCGAAAGTTAGTGGCGCCAAAAAAAAAGAAAAGTTTTTGTTAAACATATCTCTGGAGATTAAGTCCGAGGGCCAAGTGTGTCTAATTGCTGGAGGGCTTGTATATCGGGTCAATTATGTCATCGAGTCTGACTCAAGACTAACACATCACCAAATTTAATTACAGTTCTGATTGACAGCCAATCAGATGAATAAAATGCGCTCATTGGTCGGCGAGTCGTATTGAATTTTTGTTGTGGGCGAAACTATCACATATTCAATTAGAAGACCTCAATTATCACGCATAAAAGGGTTTCTATAAGAAAAGTGTAATTAAACAGGCCGCCATTTGCCTTTTCCTGATGAATACAATTGCCGAATTCGGGAATATTTCGTATATTTCTGCTGACAGATTCAGTCAGTTTCTAATCTCGGCACCGTTACCACGATTCCTTGCTAAAACATTGAATCATCATTTATGGGTCATTAGAAGGATATTCTCATGAACTTTTGATAGAAACAGTGGTAGTTTGGCAAAATTTGACAGAAATTTCAAAAGTTATACTGTCCCAAAAGCAGACGAACCATTTCTTTTTTATTCATTCGTACCCAAGAATGTTCAACCTTAAACCGATTTTTTTAAATTACAGAAGTCTACGTTATTTTATTATTAAATCAAGCATATTTTACTAGGTTTATTACTATTTCCTTCTCTCTTTTTTTCTCATCAAAGTCTCGATTTTCTAATCAAAGTACTGAAAGCACTGATTTAAGATGAGTAAAAATCAATGTAGGTGTATGCCTTAGCTACATTCATTAAAGACAAAACAACAAACGAATTGCCATATAAAACCTGTTTAATATGCACATTATCTATTCAACAGCATATAAGTTAAGAGAATAACAGTGCAGTTGAGAAATGCTCGAGCTTGGCCCCAACTCTTCAATTTGGCCCCAACTTTTTCCATTTGGCCCCAACTTTTTTAATTTGGCGAAAGTGATGGCGACAACTTTTTTCAAGCCAGAGCTAACCCTGTACTTGGCCAATATTTCTTTGTAATAAGTAATAATTTAATTGTTAGTTTTGTCTATTAAAAACGAGCGATCTGATTGGTCAAAAAATTTAATTCATACCTCCATGAACAAAATTTTGAGCACGCGGCAATTTTATATGCTTCCGCACAAAATAGTTCCATACAAAAAGGTATCAAAATTTGTTAAGTTGTTGCATTTTTCGCTCGATGCTATTAAATTATAAGAAATGAAGAGAATATTTTTTGTTTTCATGGATGTATGAACCGAAAAACCTAATCACACAATGTATGAATCCGCTTTGCGTATTCATACAGTGTGATTAGGTTTTTCGGTTCATACCTCCATGAAAACAAAAATTATTCTCTTCATCTCTTAATAAGAATTGAGAGACGATTTGATAATTTCATTCCTTACAATTACAGATCTATTGGAGTGAGAATGGTGAACTAGTGTGTATATCAACAGATGAATCTTTCTTCATACTGAAATACAAACAGGAAGCAGTGGACATGGCCAGTCAGAACAAAGAATTAATTACTGAGGATGGAATCGAGGAGGCTTTTGAGGTTAGTTTGAACTAATCTGTGAAGAGGCAATAACATTAAATAACTAGAAAGTTGTCCCAGGACAACTGCTGTTTGTTGAGCCCGCAAAGTTTTGTAGTCATCATGCTCCGGACAAGCACTATTTTAGTGTTTGACCTTGAACTTGAAGGTGTCCAAAAAATTCTTTCAAATGGTACATCTACTCACAATGGAGAATAATTGTGCCAATTTATTTTGAAATCCATCCATAATTGTAGGAGAAACGCTCTTGACAATCACAATTTTAGTGTTTGACATTGAGCTGTGACCTTGACATTAGAAATATCCCCAAAATTCTTTCAAATAGCACATCTACTCATGATAGAGAATAAGTTATTTTGAAATCCATCCATAAATGTAGGAGTAATTGTCCACAAATTCGGATGGACTATCACACATACACAGACTTGTCATAGTGACAACTCTGTCTCGCTCACTGTAAGCGGGCTCGACTAATAGGAGGCTCAAGATCAGGGTCACATTTAAGGTTAGAATTTAGTGGGCTTGTCACTGGTTACTTTTGACAGATTTCAAGTTAAATTTTGTTATTGGCCTCAGATGAGAATTGGCACCTATATGTAGCGCTCTTCTTTCTAATTTGCACTACTCTGCATCAATTGAAACATTTCAGTGAGTTAAAGGTTTTTTTGCAATACAGAAATTAGTGTTTAAACTGCTATTTCAGTTTAGCATTCAAATATTGTAAACAGATAAATCATCCGACTGTTTTCAGGGAAAGAAATATATGTGATTACCCTTGTCATGCTGAACCTGGAATTTTTTTTAAAAAAAATTAGCATGAGGTAAATACAGATGTCAACCTGCATACAAATGCAGTCTGATCTTAGTCTATACCAGCTGTTTGTCCCATTCAATTCAGAATTGTTTTTAAAATTAATCTTCAAAAGGATCATTGATCCACAACCTTTGAATACAGTTTTTGAAAGACTTTTATTCGGCATAATAACGGTCTGAAAATATTTTTCTCAACATCATAGGTAGTTGGAGAAACAGAAGATGTTGTAAAGACTGGTGTTTGGGTTGGAGACTGTTTCATTTACACAAACGGTGTGAACAGACTTAATTATTATGTAGGAGGAGAAATAGTTACTATAGCACATTTAGACAGGTAAAGAGCTCTGAATGAATTCATAGACTTCACCCATTACAGCACAAGAAAATTTTAATGCAGACGACAATTTAAACTTTATGAAATTTTAGGTTTTTACCCTCTAGATAGAAAACATTGTGGAATATGAAGACTTGCTTGTTTCAAGCAATTCATTTTACACAATGTTTTTCTCTTGGAATGGGTTAAACATTTAGACAGAAAAAAATGAAATTTGTCATGGTAACAATCATAAATCAATGTAAAGTTTCATGTCTGTGTAGGCAATTGATAAATCAAAGCTGTCAATCAAAACTATTAATGGAATTGACCAGTCAAATCATTCATCTAAAGTAGTGAACTTTGAACCATGACATTTATGTTATACACTTTTGTAAGTGCAGTGACTAAAAAGGCGTAACTACAAGTCCCTCATCATAGACCAGTTGGTATGGTTTTAACCAAATATAAAAAAAAATCAAGGTTTTTGATATTTACACTGATCCTATACAACTGTGAAATCTTTGATAAACTTTGCGATACATATGATTGGATTCCTTAGGAAAATTTTCAAGCTTTATAATTTAAAAGGTACTTCTCATAAACTGCTATCAGTTTAACTCATGAATAGAAACTTGGAAACCATTGACTGGATTTCAATGAAACTTTGTTGAAAGCTTCACTACAAATAGGAGATACACATATCATCCAGGTTATCCGGTTCGACTATTACATTTAGAGTTACTGCCCCTGATTGATGAAGCTATATGCATACCGAGTAATATTGGTTTCCGCGCTATTTCTTGGAAACCATTGGCTAGATTTCAATGAAACTTTGTGGAAAGCTTTACTGCAACTCAGGATTTAAAGAAAATAAATTATTAATGCAAGCAAATCTTCTCTGTCACAAAATATTGACTTTTTCCCTTTAAGTGGCCAATTTCTAGTCTTCCACTGAGTGGTCTCTTAACCCATTACCAGACAACAAAATTTTAGACCGGTCCAAATTGAAAGGGGTTGCAGACGACAATTTAAGTTTATGAAATTTTAGATTTTTTCAACTTTTTTGGTATACTTATGTTGATAGGATTTTTAACCATTTCACAAAGGTAAAGGCCAGGTTTCAATACCCAGTTATGGCAAATATCCTTTTTAACATGTCTCCAACAAATGGGTTGATAATCATAAATCTTAGAGTCATGAGAAGCTGAAGGCTCAGAAAGGATGTAGTGGTAGTACTGGTGATAGAAATACCAGGAATCCACGGTTAGGAGCTCCAGCCTCTGCAATATGACTGAAATACTGTTAAAAGGGGGCAAAATTTATTGATTTTGTTGTCCTATATACACATTTTCCAATTAAAACACAATCAATACTGTTTTTCTGTTTCAGAGTAATGTATATTCTGGGATATATTCCCAAAGACAACAGACTGTATTTAGGAGATAAAGAACTCAATGTGATAAGTTATTCATTGTTATTATCTGTGTTGGAATATCAGACTGCGGTAATGAGACAAGATTTTGAAACTGCGGACAAAGTTTTACCGACAGTACCCCGGGAACATCGGACACGAGTTGCCCACTTTTTAGAAAAACAGGTTTGTTAATCATATCCTTAATGAAATCAAATCTAAAGCTATTTAGATAGAGATTTTACATGCTAAAAAGTCAGGCATTTAAATTAAAGCTCTAGGGATACAGAACTTGGGGTCACCTGCCCTGAGTTTATATACTTGAAAAAAGACCTCTTATATACAAAACTTTGCATTTGATATTGTATGAAATTTAAACCCTGATTTAGTTCAAATTAAGTTCATTCTATTTAATCAGCATCCAAGTTTACAATGCTGATCAACTTCTAGTTTGTTTTTCCTTGACTACTTAAAGTTGCAAGAACAATCTTTTATTGTCTTTAATTGTTAATCTTCAGTTGTTAATTCCATGGCCCCTCCTGGTAATTTTTATGGAATTTCATGAAATGTCATGGGTTTTTTTGTAAGATAACTTTATATGACCCCGCATTGAAAGATTGGGGCATGTTGTTTTACCGTTTTCCGTCTGTCTTCAAAACTTAACCAAAAAGCTTAACATTGCCTATTACTATCAGCCTATTCAAGATACAATGCTCATATTTGGCATGATAATACATATCCAAAATAAGCATCTCCTCATGCCAAGGTCATGTGATAAGGTCAAGGTCACATACCAAGGTCGAACATTTAGTCCTGTAGCGGAGGCATTGTGTTTCACACATCTTGTTTAACTAGAGTTTATTATTGGTGCCTGTTCAAGTCATAAATAGCTTATATAATTATTTTGTTTCAGGGATTTAAATCACAAGCTTTGGCCGTGACCTGTGATGCTGAACACAAATTTGAACTTGCAGTGCAATTGAGTGACCTCAAAACAGCTTACAATATAGCAAAGGAACTAGAGGTAGGGATATGGGTAATGAATTGAGATGCGCCTTAAGAGATTTTGATTAATTCTTACTGTTAAAGAATTCATAATAGTTATAAAGAATTAAGAAGAAAAAATACCAGGAGTGAATTTCCATCTTTATCACATGAGCAGAAAGAAAAGACTTGGATAAGTATGTGCCTTCATTTTGCGCTCTGCAAATAGCTGCTTAACTCAAAGTTCTCCAGACAACCAGCAAATATTCTGCTTGCACTGTATGGCTATTCAGAGTTCTAAAGCATATTTAAAATTGCACAGGCTTAAATGACTAATCACTGGCCCCACCCACTTAACCCATTCCCACACAACAAAATTTTAGACCAGTCGAAATTCAAAGAAGTTGCAGACAACTATTTTAACAGTTTTTGGGGGTAGAAAACATTGTGGATAATGAAGAAATTGCTTGTAACAAGCAATTTCTTCATTATCCACAATGTTTTCCAAAGCTGTCATATTGATTGGAGTTTAAAAGTGTCATTGTGTGGGAATGGGTTAATCTGTTGGCCCCACCCATTGACTCCTACAGAAGGTTCCACTTTGATATTATATGGCATTATTTTTCAAAAATAACAGCTAGTAGCATATATCAAAAAGTAGAATGGCCTGTTGGCAACCTACACGTCGTTACTAAGGCTTCCCTTTTCATTTGTCTCAATGGATTGGGTAGCAGAATCCCTATTCTGAGAGAAGTTGAGGATAAGGGAATTCACATGAATAAGCAAATTTCAGAGTGATATAACTGAAAGTTGCTCTTCAAGCTAACAAATCAAAAACAAAATCATGCAAATGGTAGTGTTTCATCTCTAATTAAAAAAATTTAAAAAAATATCGACTTGCCCTGATCTCAACTAAGAGATGAAGAGAATATTTTTTGATTTCATGGAGGTATGAACCGAATAATTCATACATTGTGTGATTAGGTTTTTCGGTTCATACCTCCATGAAAACAAAAAATATTCTCTTCATTTCTTATAATTTAATAGCATCGAGCAAAAAAACAAAAGCTTCACAAATTTTGATACCTTTTTGCAGGGCACTATTTTGTGCGAAAGCATACAAAATCGCTGCGTGCTCAAAATTTTGTTTATGGAGTTATGAATAAAGTTTTTTAACCAATCAGAACACTCGTTTTTGACGGACAATACTAAACATTAAATCATTCTAATTTACAGGGGGACCAAAAATGGAAGCAGCTTGCAGATTTAGCCATTAGAAAATGTGAATTTGGGCTAGCCCTAGAGTGTTTGCATCAAGCCCAAGATTTTGGAGGGTTATTGTTGTTACTTAGTTCTGCCGGTGATGGAGAAAGATTAGCCCATTTAGGAGAAATGGCAGAAAAAGGAGGGCAGAATAATGTAGCCTTCTTGTCACATTTTGTTCTTGGAAGGTTGGTGAAGTTTGATCCATTTATACACTATCCCATCGTTCAATCCCCCTCCTGAACAATAAGCAAAGAAACTGCTTTTTACAAGCTGTTTCTGAATTTTTGTTATTGCTTTCTACCAAAGAATGACGGCTATTTGAAATACTGTCAACTTGAGATTGAAATCTACTGAATTCATTACAAATTTAATTTGGTGTAGTATGCCTCTTATGCCCTTCTTTGAAACATTGGAATCAATCAGTTGAGGTCGTTAATCTTTGCATGATGTAGAAAACTGGTTTGCTGGCAGAAGCCAATGAGGTAACTGATACATAATGGAAAACACAAATAAGGCATTATTTGCAACAATCAATAGATAACGTATTCACCAGTTGATTTCGGGGTGTACCTCATAGACTTATTTGGCATCTTGTAACATGAAATATTTTTGCTTCTTTTCTCTTTTTAGCTCACTTGAGCACGAAGTGCTCTGGGTGAGCTATTGTGATCGGTGATCGTCCGTCTGTCCATCTTTCCTTCCGTCCATTCACAATTACAAAAAAATCTCCTCCTTAACTAACCATGGAATTTCAACAAAACTTCACATAAATAATCCTTAAGTCATGCTCTTTCAAAATACTTCAGAGAACTTAAAAAATCTTCTCCCCCCAATCATAAGGCCTAGGGCTTTGATATGTGGTACAAACCATCATCTATTGACCCTCTACCAAAGTACTTCAAGAATTACCATATTCTGAAAATTAGCTCTTTTCCATGCGATGCCTGATTTTACATAGAAATAAAGAAGGAAAACTTTAAAAATCTTCTTCTCTCAAACCATAAGGCAAAGAGCTTTGATATTTGGAACAAATTATTATATGTTGACACCCTACCAATTGATTTATAGAAATACTTTATTCTAAAAATTAGCCCTTTTCTGTGCGATCCCTGATTTTAAATAGAAATAAAGAAGGAAAACTTAAAAAATCTGCTTCTCCCAAACCATAAGGCTTAAAGCTTTTATGCATGGTACGAATCATCATCTATTTACCCTCTACCAAAATACGTCAAGAATTACCGTATTCTGAAAATAAGCCCTTTTCTATGCGATCCCTGATTTCACCTAGAAATAAAGAAGGAAAACTTCACAATCTTCACCTCCCAAACCATAAGGCCTAAAGCTTTTATATTTGGTTTAAATCATCATCTACTGATCCTCTACCAAAGTCCTTCAAAGAATCACCATATTCTGAAAATAAGCCCTTTTCTATGCGATCCCTGATTTCACCTAGAAATAAAGAAGGAAAACTTCACAATCTTCTTCTCCCAAACCATAAGGCCTAGAGCTTTGATATTTGGTACAAATTATCATCTATTGACACACTACCAATATACTTCATAGAATTACTGTATTCTAAAAATTAGCCCTTTTCTATGCGATCCCTGATTTCACCTAGAAATAAAGAAGGAAAACTTCAAAAATCTTCACCTCCCAAACCATAAGGCCTAAAGCTTTTATATTTGTGATCCCTGATTTCACCTAGAAATAAAGAAGGAAAACTTCACAATCTTCTTCTCCCAAACTATAAGGCCTAGAGCTTTGATATTTAGTACAAATTATCATCTATTGACACACTACCAATATACTTCATAGAATTACTGTGTTCTATAGATTAGTCCTTTTCTATGCAATCCCTGATTTCACCTAGAAATAAAGAAGGAAAACTTTAAAAACGTTCTACTCTCAAACCATGAGGCCTAGGGCTTTAATATTTAGTGTGTAATAATACCTATTGATCCTGTACTAAAATACTTCATAGAATTACTGTATTCTGAAAATTAGCACTTTTCTGTGCAATCCTAGAGAGGAGTTATGAAGGATATCATAGAAAATGGTTTCCTTCTAAACCATTAGGCCTAGAGCTTTGATATTTGGTATGTATTAATGCCTATTGACCCTCTACTTAAGTGCTTCAAAGAATTACCATACTCTTGAAATTAGCTCAATATGGTTGGATCTTCACTATACCTAGGATTAAAGGAGAAAATCTTTAAGAAATATTCTTCTCAAAAAGGATAAGGTGTAGGGCTTTGATATTTTGTATATTCAGCGTTCGACACTAACGGGAGTCCGGGAGTCCGAGACTCCTAAAAAACGGCCCGGACTCGTAGAATTTCTGACTAGGCAGTCCGACGGACTCCTTTAAAATTCACCAGTAACCTTGTTAAAGTGGTAGCCCATATCGTTTGACAAAAATCCTTACAATCATTCTTACTTGTCACGTTTTTCGGCGATCGGAAATTATTTCCGTAGTTCAAATTTTCCAGTCAAAAAATCTACCGGTGTCAACGTAAAATCACTTTAACAAATTAAATGTCACTCAAAATTAATTAGAAAAGTAAATATTTTAAATTGCAAATCAATGGCGAGGCATCAAGAATTCGAGGCGTGCATTGAATGGGCCCTGACATTTTGAATGTAGATCGATGGAATCGGCCGAGTTGTCACGAATGACACTACCCAGAATGCTCAAATTAGATAGGTCAGTATTTGAAAAATGCTACCTATCGGATGATAACGAGTGCCCGGAGTCGATTATTGGAAGTTGTGTAAATAGTACAAACACAAATTTAATATCAAAATGAACCTTAATTATTTATCTATCCATCTAAAGAAATGTTAATCTGCAAAGAGTTGGATTTTTTATGCATTTTAGTCTCTTTGTCACGCCATCGGAAACTCCAAGTTTTCGGCCATTTTGAATCAAATGTCAGCCATTTTTGCTGTTTGACAGCGAGATCCAATAGGAACCCCTCTTCAATCTCGGCTTCCCGCCAAAACGATAGCAAATGAAAATCTAGGTCACCATATTTGGAAGGCATAGTATGTTTTGAAAATAGGACAGTTCTGATAGAAAATAAGAAAAACAAGTATGAAAATGATTCACGAGTTTATTGAATTTGATAGAAAAAAAAAAGATATTGACAATTCAGTATCTTTTAAGATAAAATATTATCATGGTGGGTTAAAAAGGATACTTTGATTTATTAAGAACAGCTGACATCAGTAAACAACGTGATGTAATAATAGATCACATGGCCAACCAAATGTCATGGCCGCCAAACAAGGAAATATTTTATGAACTGAAAAGAAACCGGTATTAAATGCTTGATACAATTGATACTATTATTTTAATATATATTGTTCATAATATTAACATATGTAAGGAATTGGTCCGTAGAGAGTCGCTTATCACAAAACATACAATATTAGGACTTGCAACAAAGCGCAAAGAAGGTGGTAGTCGTAGTCCTCGCCAGCAGATTATCAGAAAGAGGGCTACGATATCGCAGCTAGCAGGGATCGTACACCTGTCTTATGTATTACGGTGAGAAAGATGAAATGTTATGTTTGTACTAAGTATGAGAACTTCGGTAGTTTTGTAACAGGTTATAGCAATTTTAGAGTTGAGGCAGTGAAGAGGCACAATACCTTCTAGAGTCAGAATGTAACTAAGAGAATGCTAAACAACACACAGAGCTCAACCAATCGACTGCTGGTCGTTCATTACTCCAACTAAATAAATCTATTTTTGAAAAACATCCAAAGCCTGGCATGTTATTAAATTCTAGTGCATTGATTGAGTATTCTCATCACTGTCTCTTAAAAAGTGGTTATTTTGATCAATATTCATGTACAAAGATAAGATTTTTCAAGTGTACATTTTCAAATTAGCATTTTACATTTTTATTAGGATATGGAGATAAGCAGTATCAAATGATCATATACCAGTTTTAATGATGAATTAATGCATGTTAATAAAACAAATTAATTTAAAGACAATTTTCAGAATTTTATTCGGACTCCTTGATTTTCCTCCGGACTCCCTGACTTCTTAAGTTAGGAGTCCGGTGGACTCCTTGCTTGGAGAAGTTGGTGTCTAACGCTGATATTATCTCATAAAGCCTTGAGCCATCATACTCAGGGGAGCGATAAAGAACCATAATGGTCCTCTTGTTTTTTTTAAGTCATGAACAATCACCTTCATAACAAAATTAGCTTAATCTTCTACTTACAAAATGAGCCGCTGTCATAGAACATCTGACTCCTAATCTTCAATAATGGGAGGTCATGGGATCTATCCCCGGCGGGACATATTCTTTTTGATATTTGTCTCTCACCAATGGATGGATAATTGTAATCCTAAGTGGGAGGCTTGGAAAGGATGTAGTGGTAGTACTGGTGTGAAAAATACCAGGAATCCATTGTTAGGTGCTCCAGCGGCAGCAATATGACTGAAATACTGTTAAAAGCGGCATTAAACCCCATCAATTAATCAATCAATTCTACTTACAAATATCAGAAAGCATTACAGTTAGAAATTTGAATATTAAGAGCCAAAACTTTTCTTTCATAACCTGTGAAAGAACCGCTTTAAGGTTGGGGGGATACCATTAAAAGCTATTGGTTCTTCTACCAAATTAAGATGATACTCTGTGGTCAAAATACTTGAATTAACAGATTGCATGAGCTCCAACAGGAAGTTCCACTGTGTGATTTATGGCATTATTTTACAAAATTTATGGCAGATACCGCGTAACAATAAAGAGACATGGTTAGTTAGTGACCTAAACATTTTAACTATAGCTATAAGCTATAGTTAAACCCAACCATCAAAAGTGCTTCACATAAATGTTGGAGTTTTAAACTTCACTTCTAGTCTAAATGAATTATTTGATTGGTCAATTGACTCTTTGATATTCACTTTCTGTCAAATAAGTCATCTGTGTTTCTTGCATGTTTTCTTAATTTTTTTTTTTACGAAATGAAGTTTTGTCTGATAATGAGCTAGACTTTAAACATAAAGCACATGGTATAAAGTCATTTCAAAATAGAACCATTTATTGAAAAATAGAATATTCTTGTACAATAGACCAGAGCTGGAAGTGACAATGCATGAATAGTTCGGGCAATGTCTGAATATTTTTTACTAGCGAATCAGAAGAATTCTCCCTGTTTTATGTTTTTTGGCTTAAACTTGAAATTTCAATACAAGAAGCACATGTTGACAGCACCTGACATACAGGGGAGTTTAACAGTTTGTTAGTACTGCATCAAGTCATCAATTAACATCCAATTATTCCGAATTTTCTTCAGGTTCTATCAGGTGTAAAATGTTGTGTTGTAGTAATTAATTCTTATGTTCTTGAATTTTCAGATTGGAGAATGCTCTAGAAGTTTTAATAAAGACAGGAAGACTCCCTGAAGCAGCATTTTTTGCCAGAACCTACTTACCCAGTCAAGTATCCAGGTTAGTTTAGTTTTAATAGATTGTAATGAAAGATGCAATTTCTTAGTTGTGCATTAGATTTATCATTACTTTTGCAGACATAACTTTTGCAGTATCCTGAACCAGTTCATAGTTCTTTTTTGTCTGGCAGCACTAGCTTAGCTGTTTTCGAAGAACCCAAGGTATTGTGATCACCTTGGTGTTGTTCGCGTCGGCATTGGTGTTGGCGTGACAAACTTTAACCTTGGTCATATCTCTGTTGTTACTGAAGATATCCTCATGAAACTTGGCATGTGTATTGACCATCACAAGAGCTATCTAGACTATCAAGGGGGATAACTATTAAAGCGTTTTTGTAAGAGTTGGCCCCTTTTTTGACTTAGAATTTTTGCATTATCCAGCACCTGCAGCTGAATAGTACCTGGGTCTTTCTCTGTGGCCTGAGGCAACTAAAAAGGGGTTTAAGAATAATTTACTACAAGCCTACCCGTCATATCTGCCATTTCACTGGTAGAACGAATGCAACAACTGCAGGATCGTGTGGGAATGGGTTGAATATCTTTTCTCACACATCCCCATTTATTTACTGTAGTGTATAGCTTATGTGAATATCTTTGTATAGGTGCCTAATTTGTGATCTGAAGGACAAGAGTTGGGGCCCGACTGTCACCTGGGTGTGTTCATAAGCAAAATGTTTAAAAGCCAGCCTAAGTGTACTGTAAAGAGCTGTGAGATTTGGTAGCTGTGAATTTCAGCCACGGTCTCTGTCAGGGACATGAAAACATCTAGGTTGTGAGAGCTCAAGAGCAACTCCTTATCTTGAACCTTTCATTGTTATTGAAATAAATAAATTGGAATGAAACAAAAAAAAAAATAACTTGATCTTGCACAATCACTCTTTGACTCATTCTCACACTATCTCAATCTTTCATCCCCTAAAGAATCATATTTAGAAAGTCAATGAGAGAAAAAAAAAGAGAAATTGCCTTAACAAGCAATATATCCTTTTCTCAAAATGTTTTCTACGCTCTGAACCACTTGTTTTCTGTTTTAATCGACTGCGAAATGTTGTGGGCAATTTCTTTCAATTTGGATCCATTTAAAATTAATCATCTAGTAATGGGTTAAAGGATGTCATCATGACTTGTTTTAGTCACACATTTTTGCAGTATTTATCTGGTCAAGGAATACAAAGAATGGAGTTGAAAATACGTAATGTTATTTTGGTAAGAAGTCTGTAACTTGATTTTCTTTGAACAGAGTAACCTTAACCTCATCTAGAAAAGTAATGATGATCTCAACACTAAATAACTTTTCTATTCTAGACTAAATTTTCTTCTGTTTAAGAAAATTTCCTCACAGACCCTACATGGATCCAATTCTCATGACACATCCTATACATTAAAGGAAACTTAATGACAAAGCCTTTATGTCTGAAAGAAAATCTCATGACAGCTTCAATATTGCTCCCAATTTCAGGAGAGATCCTGCATGCCTAAATCAAATTCTTATGACAGATTCTATATATCTCAAAAGATAATCTTATGACAGGTCCTATATATCTGAGAGAATAATCTTATGGCAAGTCCTTTTTATCTGAGAGAATAATCTTATGACGTCATAATTATTATATATCTCAAAAAATCATGTCATATCCTATGTCTTTCCGGCCATTTAACTTATTGAGCATTCTTTCTTTTTAGAGTTGTACAGTTATGGAGAGAGTCATTGCCTAACAAGAAAGCAGCCTCATCTCTAGCAGATCCCTCTGAATATGAAAATCTGTTCCCAGGGTTCTCAGACACCATGAAATGTGAACAGTTTCTTAAACCACAGAGGGCTAAGAAGCTTCCAGCTAAAGTTTACTCAAAAGTACCAGTAAGTTTGACAAGTTTATAATGAAATAAGGATATTCATATCCTGTATTGACAGTCTTTGTAGCTTCAATATCCAATACTATATTATTTTCGTTATTCATCTCAAGAAAACGTTGTAAATAATGATGAAATTGCTTGTAACAAGCAATCTCTTAATTTTCCACAATGTTTGTTAAAGCTTATTTCTTGGGGGCTTAAAAAGGTGGGATTGTTTGGGAATGGGTTAAGCTATTTAAACACAATAAAGTGTTCTTGGTGCACTGTTGTGATCTAACTGTGTCCGGCGTCTATCGTCTGTCCTGTGACAACATCTTGTGTGCTATCTTGCACAAATGTCTTGAAATTGGTCAGAATGTATGTCTCCTAAAAACCTCAGACAAGTTCTAAATTGGGTCATATGGGGTCAAAAACTAGGTCACTAGGTCAAATATTAGAAATACCTTGTGATTCTAGAGGTAACATTTTTGCCTCAAATGTCTTGATATTTAGTCAAATGTTTGTCTGCAAAATATCTCAGCCAAGTTTGATATTGGGTTATGTGGGGTCAAAAACTAGGTCACTAGGTAAAATCCTAAAAATAATCTTGTGTGCACTCTAGAGGCCACATTTAAGCCTTAAATGAAATAATATATGGTCAAATTGTTTGTTTCCATGTTATCTCTGCCAAGTTCAAATTTGGGTCTCATGGAGTCAAAAACTAGGTCACCAGGTCAAATCTTAGAAATTCCTTGAGTGCACTACAGAGGCCATATTTTTGGCTTAAAAGTCTTGATATTTGATTAGAATATTTGTTTCCATGTTATCCCAGCCAAGCTCAAAATTGGGTCACATGGGGTTAAAAACTAGGTTACTACGTAAAATGATAGAAATACCTTGTGTGCACTCAGAGTCAATATTTATGGCTCAAATGTCTTTGTATTTTGTCAGAATGTTTGTCTGCATAATAACTAGGTCAAGTTTAATAATGGGTTATGTGGGGTCAAAAAAATGGTCAGTAGGTCAAATCCTAGAAATAATCTTGTGTGAAGTCTAGAGGCCACATTTAAGGCTTAAATCAAATAATATTTGTTCAAAATGTTTGTTTCCATGTTATCTCAGCCAAGTTCAAATTTGGATCTCATGGAGTCAAAAACTAGGTCAATAGGTCAAATTTTAGAAATACTTTGTGTGCACTCAAGAGGCCTTTTTTTTGCTCAAAAGTCTTGATATTTGTTCAGAATGTTTGTTTCCATGTTATCTCAGCCAAGTTCAAATTTGGATCTCTTGGGGTCAAAAACTTGGTCAAAAGGTCAAAATCCCACAAATAATCTTTTATGCCCTCTAGAGGGCCGCATTTAAAGCTTAAATCAAATATTATTTGGTCAGAATTTTTGTTTCCAAGTTATCTATGCCAAGTTCAAATTTGGGTCTCATAGAGTCAAAAACTAAGTCACTAGGTCAAATCTTAGAAATACCTTGTGTGTGCTCCAAATGCAATACATTTGGCTTAAAAGTCTTGATATTTGTTCTGAAGGTTTTTGTCCATGATTTCTCAGCCAACTTCAAATTTGGGACTCATGGAGTCAAATCCTAGAAATACTTTTGTGCACTCTAGAGGTCCCAATTTTAGCTCAATTGAATTGATATTTGATCAGAATGTTAGTCAAGTTCTGATTCGGGTCACATGTGGTTAAAAACTAGGTAACTAGGTCAAATTTTAGAAATATCTTGTTTTTACTGTGGAGACCTATTTTTTGCTCAATTGAATTGATATTTGGCCAGAATGTTTTCGGCCATGATATCTTGGCCAAGTTAACCTTTGGTTGACATAGGATCAAAAGCTAGGTCACAAGCCAAAATCTTGGGAATACCTTTACACCCAAGGGGTCACATTTTTTTCCTAATTTGTTTGATATTTGGTCAGAATAGCTGTTTTTAAATATCTCAACCATGTTAAATTTGGGTCATTTGGGAAAAAAACTAGGTCATATTTGAGAAAAACTTTGTTTTTACTCTATAGGCCATATTTTTTACTTAATTGACTTGATATTTATTCAGAGGTTTGTATCAATAATAATCTTTGTCAAGTTTGATATTAGGTCACATGGAGTCAAATACTAGGTCACAAGGTCTTATTATTAGGTCACATGGAGTCAAATACTAGGTCACAAGGTCTTATATAAAGAAATCTTATTTACTTCCTACTTTTCTTGCACAAATACCTTGAAACTTGACAAGAATGTTTGTATGTGATTTCTTGGACAAGATTTGATAATGGGTCACTTATGGCTAAAATAAGGTCACTTTTGCTATTTTATGTCTATAGTCATCAACTCATATGAGTGCTTTAGGGCCAATGACCCTCTTGTTTATGCATTTCAAGAAAAAAAACATGGAAAGCTTTTTTAAACATTGTAGAAAATGAAGATAATGCTTGTGACAAGCAATCGCTTCCTTTGTCCACAATATTTTCTACCTAGAATGAATTTCTACATTTCTTGAACGAAAAAAACTCTGAAATTTCTCTGAAATTGGACCAGTCTAAATTTCTGTTATCTGGTAATGGATAATGCCATTAGTTTGGTCAGTATCTGACTTTTGCATCCTATGAGTTCTTGTGAGCAAAGCTTTTGGAAGTCATTGCCACACAGTTAGAACGTAGAATTATCCATGGGCAAATTATTTAAGATAGACAGCCAAGCTCTTGTGATACTGAAGATGCACATATACTCAAAAATACACTGAATCCATTACCAGATGATAAAATTTGAGACTAGTTCAATCGGAAAGAATTTGCAGATGACATTAAATATTTTGTTAAAATCAGAAAATAAGTGCTAAATGGGATAGAAAACATTGTGAGAAAAGAATAAAATCTTCAGGGTGTCAGAAAGTGCCATCATATGGAAATGGGTTGCAAACCCAAAACATTTCCAATCTCTATTCGGCTACTAATAGCCATGAAGTTCACTGCATTATTGGATATTTTAACCCATTTCCACACAATCCCTCCTTTATATGCCCCTAAAGATAATAGTTCTGGAAAACAATGAGGAAAATCTACACCTCCTGCTTGTACTATTCCTGTCAGAGAAGTTATGGAATTGATTTTCAAAAGAAATTTTAATTATTGAACAAGTACTTTCATTGCTCTCAGTCCTTTTAATACAATTCTGTAAGGGATTTTATACATCATGACAAGGGTTAAGTTTTATACTCTGATAATTGGTTAAACTATTGTAAAAACTAAATAAAAAGAACTTTAACTTTTCTAATCACTTAGGGTAATGCTGATTCCTCTTTTTTATAACCATCTGCTGATACAAAGGTCTACTTCTATAAATTTACAATTCAGAAAACTAAACCATCTGTATTGTTGACTACAGGTGAATTCTGAGAGAAATCCATTGGAGGAGATGGCAGCCGCTGAAGAAAGAGGAGCCTTTAGCTACAAACCTCCACAAGATGATAATGATGAAGAAGAATTTACAGAGGCACCATCAGACGAGCCAGCTAGTTCTGTAACCAAGGTGATTAGAATTATTTAGATAATATGATGATTAGATGTGACTTTGGATAATTCAAAAAACATTATTTTAACCAACTACTCACCACTGAATTAACCCATTACAAAAAGACAACATTTCGAGGGCTTAGAGCAAAAACATAGAATGGCTCTATACAATGTAAGCCATCGATTTCACACTGGTCCTATTACAAAGAAGTTGCAGAACGGCAATTTTAGTTGAAATTATAAAGAGCTTTATCTTTAGGGTAAAAAACATTGTAGAAAATGAAAAAATGATTGTAACAAGCAATCTCTTCATTTTCTCCAATGTCTTCAAAAACTTTTTTCTGGAGGGGCATAAGAAAGTAGGATTAAGTTGGAATGAGTAAATTATCATGGAAAATAAGAAAATCTCGACCTTTGTCATACCACTAGAAATTAACCAGCAGATTAAAGTGGAAACTTAACTTTCCATAATATTTTTGAAAAAAGTCATTCCAACTCATCATATAGTCTTTCTGTCTTTAAGTACTGAATTCAAATGCCCTGACCGTTATGATATACCTTTTTCAAATTCTAGGATGATCCTGTTTTGTGTGTGTGATAGGTTGCATATATATTACTATCAGTCAATTAATAAGAAGATTGTGAGCAAGGTCTTGTTCAGATTTCACATGTATTAGGTTGTGAAGATAAGGTAATATGGCCCTTCAAATTTATAACTCTTTAATGTAATTAAATTTGTAGACTTTCAACAGGTTGTGTTGTTTTTAATTTAGTTCAAATTTTATATAAAACTATGTAGGAGAGTAAGGAGTTAGACTGGGACTCTGACCCTGAAGATTCTTCACAACCAGAACCAGTCAAACCATCAGAGAGAGACAGTAAACCAGTCTCTAAACAGGAACCAGTCTCTAAACAAGAGACACAAGAAAAGGTACCAGCTGTGTTTGGTTGGGATGCGGTGTTGTAGTTTAGATACTAGATCTTATAGTTTGATAAATATTTGTAGATGCTGCATCTAGAATTCAATATGTCATTCTACTAAGCACAAGGACATAGAGGATTAATTTAATTTTCATCTTTGTCTATCAAAAGTAGAGGAATAATGTATTTTTTAGCTTTGTCTATCAAAAACAGTCGTTCTGATTGGTTGAAAAATTATTCATACATCCATGAACAAAATTTTGAGCACAAGCCATTTTCTATGCTTCCGCACAAAATAGTTCCATACAAAAAAGAATAGAATTTTTTAAAGGTTTTGATTTTTCCACTCAATGCTATTAAATTATAAGAAATGAAGAGAATATTGTTTGTTTTCATAGAGGTATGAACTGAAAAACCGCATCACACTTATGTATGAATACACTTTGAATATTCATACAGTGTGATTAGTTTCTTCGGTTCATACCTCCATGAAAACAAAATTATTCTCTTCATCTCTTAATTATTGAAGGATCTACTCTGTTAATCAAAAATGGACTGGTCATCAATTGACCAATCAAATGTAGCAGTAAATGCTGACCTGACATTTATGTCAAGTATTTTTGTTGGTTTTGATGCTGTAACTAAAAAAAATCCTGACTATAAATTGTGCAAACTATAGTTGTTTAATACCTCAGTCAAACTGCCATATTGGAGGTCAGTGGGTATGGCCAGCAGTCTGTCAAATGTTTGTTCAGTCAGAAACCCATTCAATTTTCTTTGAGTGAATAATAAAAGCTATAATTTTACAGGTGGCAAAGCCATTGATGAGAATTTACCTTTATTGCTCATTTTGTTGTCGATTTCGTCAGTTTATTGACCTTACACGTAAAACAAACCATTCAATTTCATCAAAATCTCTGCGTCAAATGTATCATTTTGCATATAGATTACATTGCAACTTCATGAGTATGGATGGTGTAGCCTACATGAAATAAACAAAATCTGTCAAGTCAGTGAGTTCATCATTTTGATCATTTCACTGGTCTATGATGAAAATACCAAACAGTGAAATTATCAAGTGATATTCCATCAATATCTCACAATAATTCATACACAATGAATTGTCTGCAACTCCCTTCAATTTGAACCAGTCCAAATTTTGCTGTCTGGTATTGGGTTAAAGAATTATCCCTTGTGGATATGATGACTTGTTGTCATTAGTTCTGGTCGTCAGAATTCTTTGTATTAGTAATTTGCAGTTTTCTTTGCTTTTTAATAATATTTTCTGTACTTTTAACTTACTTACACAGCTCTCTTTTTAGCTCACCTGAGCACAAGGTGCTCATGGTGAGCTATTGTGATCATTGAATGTCTATTGCCACTCATGTGGCGTGTGGCATCAACAATTGGAGTGTTTACACTCTAAAGGCCTAATTTGACCTTATCTTCATGAAACTTGGCAAGAATGATTGTTAGGTCATGAGGATGAATCCTATTGATTATGGGGAGGTTCTGTTGGAAAACACAGGGAAAAGGGCCTTAATGACAATTTGTTTACACTCTTGAAGTCATGATTTTGGCTCTATCTGCATGAAATTCGGTCAGAATAACTGTTAGGTCATAAGAATGAACCCTGTTGATTATGGGAAGGTTCTATTGGAAAACATTGGAAAATTGGCCTGAATGACAATTTCTTTTTACAGCAGATGATTCAGGTGAGCGATTTTGGGCCATCATGGTCCTCTTGTCTATGTTTAGCATTTTAGCAATATGTAGTGTTAACCTTTTACTGGCAATAAAACTTTACGCTGGTTTTAAACAAATATTTAGCTGCCGTCATAGCGCAGTTGGTAGCACGTCAGACTTTCAATCTAGAGGTCCCGGGTTTGATCCCAGATGGCGGCACCCATCCTTTCCGACTATTTGTCTCTCACCAATGGGTCGATAATCGAAGACCTATGTGGGATAGCAGCTGGAGGCTAGGAAGGGATGTAATGCTAGTACTGGTGTGAGAAATACCAGAATTCCATTGTTAGGTGCTCCGGCTGTAGCGATATAACTGAAAGATTGTTGAAAGTGGCGTAAAACCCAATTCAAACAAACAAAAAAACAAATATATTGGGGATTGAATAAGATAAGCTGGGGAGGGTTATTTTTTAGCTCACCTTAGCACAACTTGCTCAAGCTGAGCTTTTGTGTAATGTTTATTTGTATATGAGTTAGTTAATAAAAATTTACATTTAGATGCTCCATAGTCCAACAGTTTGAAAATTAGACTGTTTTGAGTGATTTTTTTAGCTCACCTGAGCACGAAGCGCTCTGGGGGAGCTATTGTGATCGGTCATCGTCCCTCGTCCGTTCCCAATTACAATAAATCTTCTCCTCCTAAACTTACCATGGAAATTCAACAAAACTTTACAGAAATGATCCTTAGGTCATGCTCTTTCAAAATACTTCAAAGAATTGAAATCCATGAAGAACTCTGGTTGCCATGGCAACCGAGTGAAAATACTTAAAAAATCTTCTCCTCCCAAGCAGTAAGGCCTAGAGCTTTGATATTTGGTAAACATCATCATCTATTGACCCTCTTCCAAAATACTTCAGAGATTTACCGTATCATGAAAATTAGCCCTTTACTGGGCGATCCCTGATTTTACATAGAAATAAAGAAGGAAATCTTTAAAAATCTTCTTCTCCCAAACCATAAGGCCTTGAGCTTTGATATTTGGTATACATCATCATCTATTGGCCCTCTACTAAAATACTTCAAAGAATTACAGTATACTAAAAATTAGCCCTCTTCTAGGCAATTCCTGATATTACAAAGAATAAAGAAGGAAATCTTTAAAAAATCTTCTTCTCCCAAACCATAAGGCCCAGAGCTTTGATATTTGGTATACATCATCATCTATTGACCCTCTACCAAAATACTTCAAAGAATTACAGTATTCTAAAAGTTAGCCCTCTTCCGGGCAATCCCTGATTTTACATTGATATAAAGAAGGAAATCTTTAAAAAATTTCTTCTCCCAAACCATAAAGCCTAAAGCCTAAAGCTTTGATATTTGGTACATATCATCATATATTGACCCTCTACCAAAATACTTCAAAGAATTATCAT
The DNA here is from genome assembly GCA_946902895.1 of Fragum fragum. Classification (NCBI taxonomy): domain Eukaryota; kingdom Metazoa; phylum Mollusca; class Bivalvia; order Cardiida; family Cardiidae; genus Fragum; species Fragum fragum. The sequence goes on along the minus strand of OX336378.1, from coordinate 38,902,308 downwards.
ACTGTGAAAATTAGCTCTTTTCTGTGCTATCCATGATTTTACAAAGGAATAAAGAAGGAAATCTTTGAAAATCTTCTTGTCCCAAACCATAAAGCCTAGAGCTTTGATATTTGGTACATATCATCATCCATTGACCCTCTACCAAAATACTTTAAAAAATTAGCCCTTTTCTGTGCAATCCCTAATTTTAGTTAGGAATAAATAATGATATCTTTGAAAAACTTCTTCTCCTAGAAACCATTAGGCCTAGAGTTTTTATACTTGGTATGTATTAATGTCTATACTTCAAAGCATTACCATATGCAGGAAATTAGTGCTATATGGTTGGATCATCAATATACCTAGGATTAAAAGAGAAATCCTTAAACATCTTCTCCAAAATAATTAGACAGAGGGCTTTGCTATTTTGTTTATATCATAAAGCAATGAACGATCAAACTCAGGGGAGCCATTTAGGACCATCATGGTCCTCTTGTTTAATATAAAATCTTTAACAAACTCAATATCAATATGGCAATTCTTAGATAAACCTTTTGACCCTTTCCCAAACAATCCCTCCTTTCTATACTCCACCTAGAAAATAGTTCTGGAAAACAATGTGGAAAATGAAGGAATTCCTTGTAACAAGTAATTTCTTCAAATTCCACATTGTTTTCTACCCAGAAATACAAAGATTTTAAGAATTTCAATAATTTGAAATTGTCGTCTGCAACTTCTTAAATTTGGACCGGTCTAACATTTCACTGGGTTAAAACCTTGTAGACAATCTAGAGGCTTCAGTTTTTGCTAAACTTACCAAAAAACTGGTCAGAATGTTTGTTGTTTTGATGAAATCTAGAATAATTTCTAGGTCTCTAGATTCATTCGTAGAAAAACCGTGTAGACACTCAACAGTCCATAGTGTTAACTAATCTGGTGTGGAAGTTGGTCAGAATTATTATCTCTATGAAATCTAGGACAAGATTGAAATAGAGTCACTTGAATAAATAAATAGGTCAATTATAATCAATTCCTAGAATAACCCACTAGGCATTCTAAAGTCCACAGTTTATTCCCTGGTCAGAATTTTTGACCTTTGAAATCTTTGACAAGTTTTAAATAGGGTCACATTAGGTGAAAAAACTCAGTTACCAGGTGAAATATTTTGGAAAAATTTTATGGACACTCTAGAGGTCTTAACTTCAGCTAATCAACCTGAAAACTGATCAGAATATTCGTCTTAACCCTTTTTGTTCATTCCCTGGTTTTTACATCCATGTGATTTTATACTAAAGAAAACATTGTGAAAAAAGGTAAAATGCTTGTAACAAGCATTTGCTTTTTTCTCACACTATTTTTTACCACAAAGGATAGCTTTGTTTTAAAGTGCGCTGACGTCATAGCCCAGTCGGAAGCGTGTCAGACTCCTAATCTTCAATCAATGGGATGTCATGGGTTCGATCCCCTGCAGCGGCACATATTCTTTCTAACATTTGTCTCTCACCGATTGGTGGATAATCGTAAACCTAAGTAGGATAGCAGCTGGAGGCGAGGAAAGGATGTAGTGGTAGTACTGGTGTGAGAAATACCAGGAATCCATTATCAAGTGCTCCAGCCACTGCAATATAACTGAAATACTGTTAAAGAGATGTTAAACCCCACTCAATCAATCTTTTGACCTTAAACTCAAGGGAGCAATTTAAGGTCTTTATGACCCTCTTGTTTGGAAACAAACCATTTCAGTTATTTACTGCTGGAATGCAGGAATTGTTTGGTAAAGGGTAAAACAGTGATATGCTAAATGATTTTTTCACTTTTTTTGTGGAAAGGATTATTGTTTATCATTTTTTTGGAGATAGAGGATTTCACTGTTACTTGTCATTTATTTGTTGTGGTATAAATTGGTAGAGAAAAGCTTTTGAAAATGACATTAACCCATTACCAGATGGAAAATTTTAGACTGGCCAAAAAATTGAATGAGATGCAGACAACACTAAAAGTGAACGAGATTTTGGATTTTTAGCTCACCTGAGCACATAGTGCTCATTGTGAGCTTTTGTGATCGTTGAATGTCTGTCATCCGTCATACATCGTGGGGCTCAACAATTGAAGTGTTTACTTCCAAAAGGCCACAATTTTGAACCAATCTTCATGAAACTGCTTGTAAAAATCAATTTCGTTAATTTCTGCATTGTTTTCCCAAAGCTTTTGCTAGAGGGGCAAAAAAGGCAAGATTGTGTAGTAATCGGTTTGGTTGAAAGTGTAACATTTTGAAGGCTGTATATTGAATCTTTTCCTTGACTATTTGAGATGGTCCGATTCGCTGTGGACAGCCAGTGGGACTCTGACAGTGTCCAGTACTCTGGTGCCGAATCTGACCCAGAAGATCTTGATGTGGATGAGACATTGGACGATCTAGATCAGGTCTTAATTTGGTGGCTTACATGTCATTCCTCCCTGGTCTACTGGTCTACTTGGTTTCCCTACATGTGGGATTAGCTAGATTTATTGTGTAAACCCTTTGCCAAGGCTTACAACATCCTTAAAGTATAACATGAAATGAATTATAAGATGCTATTGCTTATACATGTAATAGAAAGACATTTTCTCTTTTCTAACAAGGTTTTCTGTCCAACAAATGCTTATTTATCAAGTTTTACTCTCTTTTAGTACATGTGTTATCTGCAACCTCTTTGAATATGAAAGTCTGAGATTTTGTCATCCTTGAATAGGCTACGTGTATAATGTGGTTGTTTACACGTTGGTGGGAAGACTGCTTTTCTGGGGGATAAAGGTTCCAAACTATTATCTGTGGGCAATAGGCTTTAACCTATTTCCACCAAATCCTGTTTTAATGTTGCGCAAGATAAAAAAGCTTTTTGAAAACACTGTGTTAAATGAAGAAATTGCTTGTTATTTAAGCAATTTCTACATTTAGCACAATGTTTTCCACTTTAAGAGAAGATTTTTAATAACTCATCAACTTCATATTATTGCAACTACCTGCAATTTCAGACTAGTCTTTAAAAAAAATTGTCTAGTAATGAGTTTATGTCTGTCATGAGCTGCAAGCAAGGAAGCATTAGAATGATAAACTTTCCCAAATGAAGGGTGCATAAACCCAGGGTTCAATGCGAGACTGCTCTAAATGTCTATAAAACAGTATTCCAATTAACCCTTGGAATGCTATTCATTTAGAAAATCTACAGAAATATCTCGGCCTTGCTGTTTTGCTTGAGCTTTGACTGCATGCATTGTAATACGGTTTGGATGACTGAATCGTCACTCGAAAATGTTATATTCTCATGCAACTCTTTCCCAAAACCCGTAATTATGTTGCAGAATTTGTGGTAAAATTGTTCTAGGGATGACCTCTGTCTCTGACCTTATCAAGTTTTACTCTCTTTTAGTACATGTGTTATCTGCAACCTCTTTGAATATGAAAGTCTGAGATTTTGTCATCCTTGAATAGGCTACGTGTATAATGTGGTTGTTTACACGTTGGTGGGAAGACTGCTTTTCTGGGGGATAAAGGTTCCAAACTATTATCTGTGGGCAATAGGCTTTAACCCATTTCCACCAAATCCTGTTTTAATGTTGCGCAAGATAAAAAAAGCTTTTTGAAAACACTGTGTTAAATGAAGAAAATGAAGACTGCTCTAAATGTCTATAAAACAGTATTCCAATTAACCCTTGGAATGCTATTCATTTAGAAAATCTACAGAAATATCTCGGCCTTGCTGTTTTGCTTGAGCTTTGACTGCATGCATTGTAATACGGTTTGGATGACTGAATCGTCACTCGAAAATGTTATATAAAATGTTCTAGGGATGACCTCTGTCTTTTGTTCTTTTAATTGCTATCTCTGAAAAATTGATGAAAATTTATACGATTTCTTATTTAAAACCTTGCTGCTTTTAGAGATTACCTATGGTAAATGCTATAACCTTGGCAGTCACCGTAATATACGTTTCTATCATTACTGCTGGTGTTTAGTTAACAATTATACTTTCTGATGCCCCTCTAGTAAAACAATTGGGAAAACATTTTGGAAAAAGAAGAAATTGTTTGAAAAAGGAAATTTCTTCATTTTCCATAATGTTTTCTATCCAGAAAATCTAGAACTTCATCAACTTTTGATTGTTTTCTGCAACTCATTTCAATTTAGAACAGTCTAAAATTTTGCCATCTAGTAATGGGATAAAGAACAGAAAGTATGATAATTTTATGAAAAAAAAAAATTCAAATAAAACGCTTGTTAACTTAACCAAATCCCGTTTTTGGAAATTTTAGACTAGTCCAAATTGAAAGAGTTTGCAGACGACAATGAAAACTGGATGCCATTTGAAATGAAACCATCTTGTGTGGTTGAAAATATTGTGGAAAAAGGAGAAATTGCTTGTTACAAGCAATATCTTCTTTTTCCACGATGTTTTCTCTAGTATGAAATCAAAGGATCGTAAAATCCCGTATTTGAACGGGAAAGGGTTAAAGAACTGATATCCAGCTTTGCACATGCATGTTTGTTAAAAGCTGATTTCAAACTGTAAACATTCACTAGTGATTTGTCATCATAAATGCAACCATGCACTACACTGTTTTTATAATTTGGATGATTATACATGTACTTTCATTTACTGACATGTGCATTTTAATTTAAAGGGTTTTAGCCTGTCACCAACAAATCAGGTCCCAGGTACTTGACTGCTGGGGTTATAAAAATCTATGCTTATGTTTTGGGAGTCACTGATTTAAAGTTTGAATGGTTCTTTTGAATTATCATCTTGCTTTTGAAATAGTTATTGAAGTTATGGTATGAAACATAGGAAAGATAAAACATCCTGCATATTAGATGGCCGTGTCCCTTTAGGACCAATTTTAGTGATGGATTGAAGACTGTTTTCAAATTTCTTCTCTGAAGTTGAGCATAAAGGGATTCATGGAAATCACATCAGCTTGTTAAACCCATTACCACACACAACAAAATTTTAGACTGGTCCAAATTGAAAGGAGTTGCAGACACCAATTCAAAGTTTGTGAAACTTTCGATTTTTCCACTTTCTGGGTAAAAAACATAGTGGAAAATGAAGAAATTGCTTGTAACAAGCAATTTCTTCATTTTCCACAATGTTTCCACAAGCTTTTTTCATTGGGGGCGTCTAAAAGAGTGATTGAGTGGGAATGGGTTAAATTCATTCCAACGTGATATGGCTTTTTTATTTCCATGAAAGAAAATCAATTAGGAAAACATTGTGTAGAATGAAGAAATGCTTGAATCAAGCAATTTCTTGATTCTACACAATGTTTAACAATGATTCAATCCAGAAAATTGAAAAAATCTAAAATTTCTTCAAACTTGAAGCTGTTGTTCGCAACTCATTTCAATTTGGATTAGTCTAAAATTCTGCCATCTGGTAATGGATTAAAGAATTGATATTAATTGTTGAATAGCATACTCTCAAGTCTGTTAAAACCCAAAGTCCAAGCACTTTCTTTATCATTGTAAACAAATTGGCCATTAATTTTGTTACAGAGTCTGTTAAAACCCTGAGTCCAAGCACTTTCTTTATCATTGTAAACAAATTGGCCATTAATTTTGTTACAGAGAAAGCATGGTGATTCTTTGAATTTATATTTATAATAATGTATATCAGTTACACAGGTATATTACTCATATATTCAATACAGTTGAATTTACTTGATTTCCCTAGCAATTTGTTTATTTTTAAATATTGAGAAATTCAAGTTTCTACTTATGTTATACAATTGAAACTTGTATTAAGCAACTACCTGAAGGACAGAAAGTTCCAGCTTTGGAGAAAGGTTGCTTAATTTGTGACATTTGTTTATTTTTGACTATTGAGAATTTCAAGTTTGATATTTATGTTACAAAATTGAAATACAATAATACTTGTATTAAGTGACCACCAGAAAGTTGCAGCTTGATTGATTGAAGAACAGTAAAAGTTGTATTAAGCAACCACTTGAGGAGAGAATGGTCGCTGAATACACATTTTGAAATATTTTGAAGGATCATTGTATTCACTCTTATTGCAGAATTCTCTTCACCAATATACAGAAGGCAAAACTTAAGACTGGTCCAAATTGAAAGGACTTGCAGACAACTTAAACCTTATGAAATTTATGATTTTTAGCTCCATGTCATGGCCTTGTGTACGTTGTGCGTGCTGCATCCGGCCGTCCAACTGTCCGTAAACTTTTCCTTGGAAAATCTTCTCCTCAGAAAGTACTCAACAGATTTCAACCAAATTTCACAGAAATGATCCTTGGGTGACCCTCTATCAGATTCCTTCAAAGAATTTTGATCAGATGAAAAACATGGCTTAAATTTCCATATATGGTAAAAGCTTTGAAAATCTTCTCAGAAACCGGTGGATTGTTTTCAACCAAATTTCACAGAAATGGTCCTTTGGTGCATCTCTACTAGATTCCTTCAAAGAATTTTGATCAGATGAAAAACATGGCTTTAATGGGGAGGGGGGGGGCTAATTTCCATATAAGGTAAAAGCTATGAAAATTTTCTTCCCAGAAACCAATGAATGGATTTCATCCAAATTTCACAGAAATGATCCTATGGTGCATCTCTACCGGATTGCTTAAAAGAATTTTGATCAGATGAAAAACATGGCTTTAATCGGCAGGGCTAATTTCCATATATTATGAAAGCTTTGTAAAATCTTCTTCCCAGAAACCAATGGATTGATTACAAGCAACTTTCACTGAAATGATCCTTGAGTGAACATTTATTGAATTGCTTCTAAGAATTGATGAAAAATGTGGCTTTCATGGGAGGCGCTAATTTCCATATATGGTAAAATCTTTGAAATTTTTCTTCTCAGAAGCCAGTCAATGGATTTCAACAAAATTTGACCAGATCGATTCTTTTGTGACCTCAGATTATAAAAAAGAATTTTGATTGGAAGAAAAATATGGCTTTAATGGGCTGGGCTTATTTCCATGTATGGTATATAATGAAAACTTTTTAAATTTCTCAGAAACCTGTTGATGGATTCCAACCAAATTTCACAGGAATGATTCTCGGATGACTGTTTGTCAGATTCATTCATATAATTTGTATCAGTTGAAAAACATGCCTGTTACGGTGGTGGGTTTTGTCCATATATGGTCTACATTGAACATTTTACATAATGAATTTTACATAGCTTGATTTTTGTAAAAACAATGAAATGTTTGAAATGGTTCTCTAGAATTATTTCAAAGATTTCAATGACTTTAAAAAGTTTGCTTAACTAGTACATTCATGCCTGTGGAGCAATACAGGCGCTCAAGCGCCTCTTTTGGGTAGAAAACATTGTGGATAATGAAGAACTTGTCACAAGCAATTTCTTCATTTTCCACAATGTTTTCCAAAGCCGTTTTTCATGGAGGTGTCTAAAAGTGTCATTGAATGGGAATGGGTTCTATGTAGTTGTCTCACTGAGACAACCTTAATGAGTTGCATCAAATAGGGTTAAGTGATGTTAAAGGCAATACAATCAAGGTATACTGTTAGACAGACTTGGTTTTTATTCTGAGTTCATTACTTTGCAGACATCCCCAGAGCCTAAACAGCCACAGCTAGGAGCGAAGGAAATGGCCGACCTTGAAAAAGAGTTGGAGCTTGACCTTGAAAATTTGGATGTTAATGATGCTGTAAGTAGTGAATACATTAAACATATCAATATATATTAATTATTACCAAACAAACTTATGTTTGACATCACATTCTTAACCCATCACCAAACAAGTAAATTCTGTTTCAGACGAAAATATAAAGTTTATAGAAAAAAATCAATTTTCTGGGTACAAAACATAGTGTAAAATGAAGAATTTACTTATTTCAAGCAATTTCTTCATGTTACACAATTTTTTCCTGATCATTTTCGTGGGGGGTATCAATAAGCATCACTCTGTGGGAATGGGTTAAGACATATTCTGAAAGAGTTGCAGGAAAGGATAAATATGCTAGAAAGCAGGCTTTACAGAATATTTAACTGCCATGGATTTCGGAAATCCACCCTTTCTGATTCATATTTTGATGGGAATGCATACCAGATTTTTATTTTGCTAAGTACATGTATAATCAAAGACGTTATATATGAAAAGGTAAATAGATCAATTATCCATTACAACACAATTACTTTTTTGACTGGCTGAAGCTAATATTTGAGAAATATTATAAAAAAGGAGTCATTGTGTTAGCCCATTGTTAGACAATGACACGTTTTTGACACCCTCAAGAAAAACAAATGAGAAAATAAAGGAAAAATGAAGAAACTTATCTGCATCTCCTTTCAATTTGGACAAGTCTAAAATGTTCATGTCTGGTAATGGGTTAAACAATCAAAGTCTACTTTTCTTACTATGTTTCATACATTATTAATCTACTCCACCTCTTATCCCATTACCCCGATCCCTCCTTTTTATGGCCCTCAAGAAAAAAGCTTTGGAAAACATAGTGGGCATAGAAGAAATTGCTTGTTTTAAGGAATTTCTTCAATGTCCACATATTTTTTCTAACCCATAAGACAAAGAATTGTAGAATTTCATCAAACTAGAATTATAGTCTTCATCTTCTTTCAATTTGGACAAGTTTAAAAAGTTTGCCATGTGGGAAAGGGTTAAGCTTATCATCTTTCATTTCTCTCATTTTGTTTCCCAGGACCCAGAAACCATGGACCCCACTGAGGTAGCTATCATTCAACATTTAATCTAATTTATCACTACTAACATTTTAGTATACCTGACATCTAAGATAGAGGGCATTTCATTTTTAGCTCACCTAATCACAAAGTGCTGAAGTGAGCTGTAGTATTCACTCTTTGTTTGGTCACCCTCCCTTGTACTTCAACAATTACTTCCACCGCCGTAGCGCAGTCGGTAGGGCATTAGACTCCTAATCTTCAATAATGGGAGGTCATGGGTTCGATCCCCGGCCGCGGCACATATCCTTTCCGACATTTTCGTAAACCTAATTAGGATAGCAGCTGGAGACTAGGAAAGGTTGTAGTGGTAGTACTGGTGTGAGAAATACCAGGAATCCATTGTTAGGTGCTCCAGCTGCCGCGATATGACTGAAATACTGTTAAAAGCGACGCTAAACCCCATTCAATCAACTTTCTGTAAATGATATATTTTCCCAAACCTCTTAGGCAATTTGAACCAATTTAATTGGAATGTTCCTTAGTTGGTCTCATTTTGAAAATCATTAAAGAATAAAATACCTCAAAAACTTTGCTTTCCATGACAACAGAAGAGAAAATGTGAAAATTATCTATGAAATCTCCTAAAAAAGAAAGTCAAGAAACTTGATCATCAATTCATGAGATAGTATGAATAGTAAAAGTTTGGAAAAGAAAACATATTGACAACTACCAGAATTCAAGTAGAGATTTGTCTCAGATGAGGGTCTCAAGGTCAGTGGCCTTGGTTTTGATCCACAGTGGAGTCTTTCCGACATTGTGAGACAAGCAGCTCTAAAAGGATGTAGTGGTAATACTGGTGTGAGAAATACAATAAATCAATAGTTTAGCATTAATTGTAGCTTTTCAGCACTTTTAACTCGTAGAATAGATTAGTTTACTTATAGACTTACAAACCTGTTAAATATTTCATGAATTCCAAATATTTAAGCCTTGTACATAGGTAATCAGGTGCATATCATTTTTAGCTCTGTTTGTCCATTTGCCTACAAAGTCTTTTAACATTTGTCATACCTTTTGTTTGGAAAGGAATATAGCCTTCATATTTCAAATTATATTGCCCTTAAGAACTCTCTCGGGGTCATCAGTTGTCAAGGTAATATTTCAAGGTCAAATGAGTTCAAAATGAAAACTTTAACATGGAACAGTATATAATGTGAGTTTCAATATTTCACATGTGAAGTTGACTAACTTCAAGGTCATCAATTAAGGTCAAGATCTCCTCATGGTTATGTTTATCCAAAATGTAGTAAATACAAGATCCTCAAAGGTATGTATATACAAAATCAGTATAAACAAGGACCATAACTCTTGAATGATAAGCTATAGGGCCTTTGTATTTCTCTTATTGCTTATCAATGGATCTTAAAGTAATGAAGTTTAAGGTCATGTCAGAATACCTAGGGATAAGGTAACTTTTACAAAACCTTGCATTTGTGGGGGCTGTTGTTCCGCAAAAATATTGTGTTTTATTTCTCTTTTATTGAAAAGATTTCACTTGAAATCATATATTCCGAGTTTTAAAACTGCTCATACTGGTAACGTAGAATGATTTCAGAAATATGTTGCACTGATAATTTAATCAACAGTTCGCATAGAGAAAAACCTACAAAAATTTTGCAATCAATCAAGTCAGGCATTTAACCCATTCCCACACAATCCCACCTTTCTACTCATGTCAAGAAAATAGTTTGGAAAAGATCGTGGAAAATGAATAAATTGCCTGTTACTATCCAGACCATTACCGGAATGGCAGGTCAAAATTGAAAGAAGTTAAAGAATATAGTTCAAAGTGCACTAAAAATATAGAATAATATGGAATAGGGTAGAAAATATTGCAAGAAAAGGAGAAATTGCTGGTAGCAAGCATTTTCTACTTATGCAAAGCTATTATCCTTTAGTGCATAAATGGCTAGATTATGAGGTTCATGTAATGGGTTAGAGCATGCAATTTGATTGGTTTGCCTAAACTGATTTTAAACTTACCTTTAGCTCACCTTGCGCTCAAGGGGGGCTTTTTGTCTCCCAACAATGGATAAATAAACAGGATGAGTAGCTGGAGGCTCAGAAAGGATGCAGTGATAGTGCTGGTATGAGAAATACCATGAATCCATGTTAATTTGGACACACCAAATTCTTTGTAAAAAGCAACCGAATATTGCATCTTTATATAATGCTGGGCTGTTGAGAGACCCCCAATAACAAAGCTAACATAGAACTTGAATGATCATTGTGTGCTAGCATTCTCCTGTAATTCATTTATTTAACCCATTCCTGTTCAATCCCTGGTTTTTACACCCCGTGATTATATATTGTAGAAAACATTGTGAGAAAAGAAGAAATTCCTTGTAACAAGCAATTACTTCACTCATAATATTTTCTACACTGTAGCTTGGTTACACTCACTTTTAGTTGTTGTCGTAGCCCAGTTGGTAGCATGTCCGACTGTCAATCTAGAGGTCCCCGATGGCGGCACTCATCCTTTCTGACAATTTGTCTCTCACCATTGGGTCATTAATCGTAGACCTATGTGGGATAGCAGCTGGAGGCTAGGAAAGGATGTATTGGTAGTACTGGTGTGAGAAATACCAGGATTCCATTGTTAGGTGCTCCTGCCGCCGCGAACTGAAAGATTGTTGAAAGCAGCGTAAAACCCCATTCAAACAAACAAACTTTTAGTTGTATTCTGCAACTTCTTTCAAATTGGACAAGTCTAAAATTTTGAAAAAGAGGATAGGAGTAACCCTTGTCATGTTGAACCAAGAATATTCCTGTTTTGGCAGGAGATATGGACAAAGATAAGCCTGCACGCAGTTGAGCCTGTGTGACTGTTTTGAGCAAGAGATATTTATAAGATGAAATTCGAAAATAATTATTAACCTAATATAAGTTTATCCAGTGCTGTCAGCCCTCCATTATTGCCCATTACCTCACAACAAAATTTGAGACTGGTCCAAACTCAAAGATGTTGTAGATTAGAATTTTTAGTTGATAAAATTTTAAAAATCTTTGTCTTTTGTGGTAGAAAATATTGTGGATAATGAAGAAATTGCTTGTTTCAAGCAATTTCTTCATTTTCCACGATATTTTCCAAAGTTTACTTTTAGAGAGGCGTATTAACAGGTTAAAGCAGCACTGTAGAGGACTTCATTCAACATGATATGATTTGAATTACGGAAATAAGGCTTGAGATATTTTATGTACATTGATAACAAATCATTTTACTTTTTTGTACATCGGTTCGATCCCTGACGGCGGCACATATTCTGTTCGACGTTTGTCTCTCACCAATGGATGGATAATCTTAAACCTAAGTGGGATAGCAGCTGGAGGCTAGGAAAGAATGTAGTGGTAGTACTGGTATGAGAAATACCAGGAATCCATTGTTAGGTGCTCCAGCCGCCACAATATGACTGAAATATTGTTAAAAGTGGCGATAAACCCCATTCAATCAATCAATACTTTTTGTATCTTTTCAGAATGTAGACCTGGATGATGAAAATTTATTAGAAGACTAGAAAACAGATCTCTCCAAATGTGATAAAACTGTGTAACATTCTGTTTATTTATGTGAACAGTGACAAATTCTTTCCAATTTCCTTTGGTTCAGTGTAAATAACTCCAAACATTTATGTGCGAGGTATGATTAATCCATTTCAAGAAGGCAAGATTTTAGACTAGTCCAAATTGAAAGATGATGCAGACAACTTTTTTAAATGGGGCCAAAATTTGAAATTTTGTATCAGAAAGGATTGATGACAATCACATGATAGATCTAGAATACATGAATTTCTTGATCATGTGTCAATACCTAAAGCATGTAGTGAGGGTTGATCCTCAGAGGTGTACCACAATAATGTAACCACAGACTATTCAAAGTCTATCAACATTCTTATTGTACATAATTTTGAGATTGCTTTTGTATGAATGAAAACAAGATATTAAGTATAAATAGATGTGTGTAAATACTGGGGAGTATTGTAAAAATATTTATGAAACATCAAGTTGCCATTGGACATTATAGTGACCCACAGGCTCAGCAAATGATAATTGATAAAGACCATTAACCCTTTCCTGTGCAAACCCTGGAATTTATGTGTCTGTGATTTATACTAGAGAAAATATTGTGGAAAAAGGAGAAATTGCTTTTGTAACAAGCAATGTCTCCTTTTCCCACAATATTTTCTACCACATAGGATGGTTCAAACACAAATTACACCCAATCTTCATTGGCATCTGCAATCTTTTTCAATTTTGACCAGTCTAAAATTTAGAAAAAAAAAGGAAAGGGTTGAGAGAACCCCACTATAATATATCGATTGTTCAATTGATTTTGTCGATTGCCAGCTGAAATCTGTCAAAAGCTTATTTTTCAAGGAGTGGAATAAATATTATAACATTGCAATTACATTATGAAGAATTGCAACATGTTTATATAATCATACATTTCTTGCTTGAAAATATTCATTAAAATCTCATGAATGAAAGGATTATATTTGTTATTGTGTTGTTTGTTCTTCTCCCTTTTATGCTATCCCACCAGGTTTGACAACATTTATTTATCTATGCCTTAGCCCTGTAACACTAGTTGGCTCAAATTCTAATTTAGATTGTTTCCTAGATTATCTTTTTTTCAGTTCACTTCAAATAATAATATTCCATGAAAAACTCTGGTTGCCGTGGAAAACATTTAATCTAGAGTGCCTGATTTGCTGCACCAGCTTGAATTTACTTGTCATTCCTGCAGATTGTAGCTTTTCACTGTTTACCGTAAAAGGAAATAAGCCCAATCCATTAAAGCAATGTTAACAGCCAATCAATTCCTTTTTAGCAATCTAAAAAGGGGTCTCCAAAGGATCATTCTGGTGAAACTTTGTTGGAAATCCATCAAATGGTTTCTTAGAAGAAGATTTTCAAAGCTTTCACCACATATGGAAATAATTTCCCGCTCATTAAAGTCATGTTTTCTGCCCTATCAAAATTCTTTGAAAGAATTTGATAAAAGGTCATCCAAGGATCAATCCAATGAAATTTGGTTGAAATCCATATATATGGAAATACCCGCCTAATAAAGCCATATTTTTCATCAAATCTAAATTCTTAAGGAATCTGATAAAGTCTCACCCAATGAGCATTCCTGTACAGTTTGGTTGAAATCCATCTATTGGTTTCTGAGATGATTTTTAAAGGTTTCACCATATATGGAAATTAACCCCGCCCATTAAAGCAATGTTTTTCATCCAAACAAAATTCTTTGAAGGAATCTGATAAAGGGTCATCCAAAAATCATTCCTGTAAAATTTGGTTGAAATCTATTTGTTTCTGAGAAGAAGATTTTTAAAGGTTTCACCATATATGGAAATTAAACCCGCCCATTAAAGCCATGTTTTTCATCCGATCAAAATTCTTTGAAGGAATCTGATAAATGGACACCCAAGGATCATTTCTGTGAAATTTGGTTGAATTCTGTTCAGTACATGTACTTTCTGAGAAGATTTTTAAAGTAAAAGTCTATGGACGGATGCACAGACAGATGCATGACTGACACAACGCCATGACAATAGCTTGCTGGCTTTCTGCCAGTTGAGCTAAAGAATTGATCAACCAATAAAATAAGTCATTCAGACAGGAAATGAACTCTGATATATGTTGAGCCTTTTAATTGGTAACTTAAATGATATAACTGATCTCATTAGGCAGCTTTGTGAAGAAAACAGGGAGAAAAGGCATGGAACCCCGTCCTTAGATGTACTATTACTTCAGAACAATGCTCCAGAACATTAGTTTATTGTTGCCAGGGTTGTTATTTAGGAATATGGTTTCATATTCACCTGATTATTGCCTATATCCAAAGATGAAATAAGAACTCAGCACTGCAACCGCCATTTTTGCACTGATCAACAAGTTGTTGATGCATTTTGAGGGGCTCAAGATGCTACCTTTGACAAGAAAAGTATCTAAATGCTTCAACACCATTTGAAAAAGAGTGTAAGCTTGTAAGATATCTACACTGGAGTCAAACTGCTTCTCTCTGCTGTAGGCCGTGAACTTTTCAATCCACTCCCACCCACCCTGCAGCAAAGGAAATTAAATGTAATGGAGGTTTCATTAAATGTAATAGAGGTCAATTTATTGATGGTTTGTGTAAAAAAATAAGGTTCTATGACTTCTGGATCAGGAGAAAAAGATTTTAATACCATATAGAAATTACCCTCGCCCATAGGAGATTTATTTTTTTGCTGATAAAAATTTTCAAGGAATTTGATAATGGGTCACTCACGGATAAGCCCTGCTATTTCACCGAAATCAATCAACTTTTTCTGATAAGCTTTTCAAATCTATTTAATAGATACATGTTCCATATATGGAAATTAGACCCACCCATAAAAGCCAGGTTTTATTATCTGATCAAAATTCTTTGAAGATCACTAGATACATGTACCATATACAGAAATTAACACCACCCATAAAAGCCAGGTTTTTTATCTGAAAAAATTCCTTGAAGAAATCTGATAAAGGGTTATCAAAGAATCGTTCCTTTGGAAATTTGGTTGAAATCTTCAGTACTTTTGGAGGAGATGATTTACAGACAGATGCATGATAGACACATCACTGTGAAAATATCCCTCTGGCTTTCAGCCAGTGGAGCTAAAAAATGATAAAATAATTACTTTTGTAGCCTCATACAACATGCTAGTGTCACATTTGTTCCACTAGACTAGATGTTATTCCCAGGACAACTTGTTGAGCCCACAGTTTTGACCATCAACTTGACATTGACTATCAATTTTATGGTTTGACTTTGAGCTTTAACCTTGAACTTGAAGCTACCTAAAAAATACTTTCAAATGGCACATCTACTCATGATGGAGAATAATTGTGCCAATCTATTTTGAAATCCATCCTTAATTGTAGGAGAAATGCTCTTGACAGTCAAAATTTTAGTGTTTGACTTTAAGCTGTGACCTCGACATTAGAACTATCCCAAAAATTCTTTCAATTGGCACATCTACTCATGATAGAGATTAATTGTGCCAAGTTATTTTGAATTCCATCCACAATTGTAGGAGAAATGCTCTTGACAATCACAGTTAAAGTGTTTGACCTTGAGCTGTGACCTTGACATTAGAACTATCCCAAAAATTCTCTCAAATGGCACATCTCCTCATGATGGAGAATAATTGTGCCTAGTTATTTTGAAATCCATCCACAGAAGTAGGAGTCATTGTACAGACAGTCGGACAGACAGATGGTCCAACGCACATACATCGACTTGTCATAGTGACAACTATGTCTCGTTCACTGCAAGTGGGCTAAACAATAAAATGACAGATGTGACACGACGGGAGTCGGCCTGCAGTAGTTTATTCATTTAGCACATTGAGTTTTACGGGCCAGTGCTTTTCATTTTGAAGCTTATGGCTATTTGAGAATAAAATAATGATTTGAATAGCTAGATGGTTGTCCAAGCATAATTGCTGTGGAGCTCGCAAAGTTTTGTAGGTATAATGCTCCAGATAAGCACATTTTTAGTGTTCGACCTTGAGCTTTGACCTTGATTTTGAAGGTATCAAAAAATTCTTTCAAATTGCACAAATATTCATGATTCATGATGGAGAATAATTGTGCCAATTTATTTTGAAATCTATCCAATATTATAGGAGAAATGGTCAGACAAGCACAAATGTAGTGTTTCACCTTGACCTGTGACCTTGAAGCTATCAAGCTCAAGACAAGCACAATTGTAGAGTTTCACCTTGACCTGTGGCCTTGAAGCTATCCAAAAAATGTATTCAAATGGCGCATCTTCTCATGATGTAGAATATTGTGCCAAGTAATTTTGAAATCCATCCATAATGGTAGGAGAAATGCTCCAGACAAGCACAATTTAAGTGTTTGACCTTGAGCTGTGACCTTGAACCTATCCAAAAAATTCTTTCAAATGGCACGTCTTCTCATGATGGAGATTAATTGTGCCAAGTAATTTGAAATCCATCCATAATTGTAGGAGAAATGCTCCGGACAAGCACAATTTTAGTGTTTGACCTTCACCTGTGACCTTGAACTTGAAGCTATCCAAAAAATTTATTCAAATGGCACATCTTCTAATGATTGAGAATAATTGTGCCAAGTAATTTGAAATCTATCAATAATTGTCGAAGAAATGCTCCGGACAAGCACAATTTCAGTGTTTGACCTTGACCTGTGTGACCTTGAAGCTATCCAAAAAATTTATTCAAATGGCACATCTTCTCATGATAAAGAATAATTGTGCCAAGTAATTTTGATATCCATCCATAATTGTAGGAGAAATGCTCCGGACAAGCACAATTTTAGTGTTTGACCTTGAGCTGAGACCTTGAACTTGAAGCTATCCAAAAAATTCTTTCAAATGGCACATCTTCTCATGATGGAGAATAATTGTGCCAAGTTATATTAAAATCCATACATAAATGTAGGAGTAATTGTCTGGACAAATTCCGACAGATGCACATACACTGACTTGTCATAGTGACAATTATGTATCACTCACTGCAAGTGGGCTCGACAAAAACCACCAACCTGCAGCAATTAAGGAGGTTAAGAGAAAAGAAGTAGCTCTTCTAGAAGTAGGTCACCTCCTACAACAGGCCCAAGAGAAAAGGCCATGGTACTATTCTGGATAAAGGCCCATCATCCCATGGTGCAAAACAGTATATCAATTAAGACTATTTGCTTCTACATTCTTTTTTTATTTATTTATTTATATTAATTTCACATGACAAAGATGAAATATTGACATTCAAGTAGAAATGCTTTTAACCCTTTCCCATATGATCATAGGTTTGCACCAAAACATAATACTTCCACATTGTGGTAAAAGGTTAAATTGCTTGTTGCAAGCAATATCCTCTTTTTCCACAATACTTTCTACTCATTGAGAAGATTTCTGTTTAATTCTTTCCCACTTTTAACCCTTTCCTGGACAAACCCAGGATTTTACGTCACTGTGATTTTATACTTGTGAAAACATTGTGGAAAAAGGAGAAATTGCTTGTAACAAGCAATTTCTCCTTTTCCCATGATATTTTCTACCACATAGGATGGTCAGGTTTCAAATTGCATGCATTTTTCATTGTCATCTGCCACCTCTTTCAAATTGGACCAGTCTAAAATTTCATAAAATTCATAAAAAGGGTTAACTGATGTCTAAATTCGGATTAAAATTAGACTAACCTGAAATTTTGTTGCCCGGAAAAGGGTTAAGAAAGCAATATAGGATGAAAAATGATTGAACACATATTTGGTGGAATATCATGATAATGATAAAGGAGGTATCAGTAACCTTCAGGAGAGAAAATCTTAACCCTTGTCATGCTAAATAAATTACCTTCTTGAATTGCTGTAAAATCAAAGGGCTGAAAGCACTGATAGAACTCGTTCAAAAATCAATATTTCTTTTAGAAATCAATTTCATAAAATAACTCTGGCAGGAAAAGTACAAGCAGAGGGTGTAGACCAAGATCAGACTTCACTTATGTGCAGGCTGATCTTGGTCTACATCTCCTGCCAAAACCAGAACATAACAAGGGTTAATTCAACTTATATTTGATTTGAAAATAAAGTAAGTTAATTTTTTGATACTTAGATATACAATTCCATTGGGCAGTCAAGAGATATTCTTTAGATAAATTTTCAAAAGAATCATTGAGCCACAACTGGAGCTCCCAGTGCTTTCAACCCTTCGATTTAATGCAATTTTGAAAAGTATTTCATTCAGCAAGACAAGGGATAGCCCGTTCTGGCACAATGGCTCCATTTGCTGCCCCTCAAGAAAAACAATTTGAGAAAGTAAATAAATTGCTTGTCTGGTAATGGGTTAAGAGATGATTAACAATGACACAAGTCTGAAGGCACATTATATCTGTCCAACAGCTAGTGTTCAGACACACAGATGAAAATAAACATGGCTTCTATTTGAAATAATCAAGCTTACTTCTGAAAATCAGAATGAAACTTTACCTAATATGACAAAACTAAAAATGTTATAAGCATGGTTCAATGTATGGATGGTTTTTTGTGTTTTTTTTTCTGTAAAATTCATTTGTAGAAAAAAAAAAGAGAAAATCTTGTTTGACTAATGAATTCATACATTTATTATAAGTCGTTACAACTTTATGCAATGTTTCAAATCATTGTTTCACTTCCCCGTTCCCCCACAATGAAACTTTTTGAAGCCCCTCAAGAAAAGTAATTGTAAAAGGATTGTGTAAAATGAAGAAATTTCTTGCCTCAGTTTTCACACTATTTTCTACTCAGAAAGTTGGAAAAATCTATAATTCAATAACCTTTAAATTGTCATCTGTAACTTTTTTCAATTTGGACCAGTCAAAAAATTCGCTGTCTAAGAATGGGTTAACCCTTTCCCGTTCAAATACAGGATTTTACGTTCCTGTGATTTTATACTCGAGAAAACATTGTGGAAAAAGAAGAAATTGCTTGTAACAAGCAATTTCTCCTTTTCCCACAATATTTTCTACCACATAGGATTGTTTCATTTCAAAAAGCATCCAGTTTTCATTGCCGTCTGCAACCTCTTTCAATTTGGACCAGTCAAAAATTCACTGTCTAGGAATGGGTTAAAGTACATGCATTGACCTATTACAATAAAGCATAATTTCAGATTGGTCTAAATCAAAGAAGTGTCAGACCACAATTTTAATCGATGAGTTCTTTAACCCATTCCAACACAGTGGAATTTTAGACTGGTCCCAATTGAGAGAAGCTGCAGACGACAATTTCAAGTTGATAGAATTTTGGATTTTTTCGTCATTTTGGGTAGAAAACATTGTGGATAATGAAGAAATTGCTTGATACAAGCAATTTCTTCATTTTCCACAATGTTTTCAAAAGCTTTTTTCTTGAGCGGCGTAAAAAGGAGGGATTGAGTTGTAATGGGTTAAAGTCTTTGACTTTTGAAATAGAAGGAACTGCTCCGAACAAGGAATTTCTTCATTTTCCACTATATTGTCCATACCTTTTTGCTTGAATGGTTTTAAAAAAAATGTAATAAATTGGGGGTGGGTTAGAAAGATCTTAACTACCAGATTTATTGTATCTCCCATCATATTTTGACACACGGCAGGTCCAACATTCGACACACTAATACAATAAATAAAAAGTCTATTGCCCTGTCATACAGGCGTGTTGGACAACGATAATGGTGAGTGTAGGGACGTCAATCTCCGCTTCCTGTTCCCTTTCTTCGGTCTGGGTTTAGGAGACAGGGGCTCTGAGTCAGATCCGTCACTTTTGTCTTTCTCAGGTAACCCTGAAACCAAACAAGTCTTGAATTAGCTTATTGCCTGACAACAAATTCTACACTGATTTGGATTGAAAGAACTTACAGGCAAAGTTGGTAAAATTTATAAAAGACATTGTCGACATTCAGATGAAATTGCTTGTAACAAGCAAATCCTTCATTGTTTACAATGTTTTCCAAATCCTCTTTTTTTCTTTTTTTTTTTTTTGTGCCTAAATAATATGAGTTCAAGTTAATGAAATTTAATTTTTATTTTTCAATCCATTCCCAAACAACAAAATATCAGACTGGTCCAAATTGAAAGAAGCTGCAGGCGACAATTTCAACTTAATAGAAATTTAAATTTGTTGGGATTTTTGGATAGAAAACATAGTTGATGATGAAATGACCTTCCCCAGTTGCGCCTTGTTGAGATCTATCTACATACCAAATATTAGCATTGTAACTTAATCAGGGCTGAAGTTATAGGAAAATGTTTAGTCGGCAGGTTAAGTTTTGCAGACAGACAGACAGACGGACACCGGTAATAAAAAATATGCCCCTGATCTTATCGATGCAGGGGCATAAAAAGGGGAAAATTTAGTAAAGTATACATTTAGAGTTATCCCGTCCATTGCTCTTTTGAAAGTGAACATATATTCAAGTGAATGTGTACCAGAGATATTACTAAATGTCATAGCTTTTAGACAACAACAATGACTCAGATGACAACCTTGCCATAATAACACCTAAGGTTTTCTCCAAAACAACAGAGCTAAAAAAAACAAGATGTGTTTATGAAACTCAATGCTCCTGCCTTACATGAGGTTTTTATTTTGGCGTTTGACCTTAGTATGTGACCTTGACCTTATCACATGACCTTGACATGAGGAGATGCATTAATGCATTTGATGGACATGTATCATCTAACCAAGTATGATCATTGTATTGTGAATAGGCTGGTCGTAATTGGCAATGTTAAGTTTTTTGGTTAAGTTTTGCAGACAGACAGACAGATGGAAAGACAATGGTAAAACAATATGCCCCCGATCTTTCAATGCGAGGGAATAAAAATAGTTACCCCCTTGATGGTGTAGACTACTCATTATGGTGAATGCATGTACCTAATTACAGGTTAATAAGTGATTACATGCAACAAGCAACTTTTACATTTTTCATGTTTTCAAAAAAGTTTTATTCTTAAGGGGTGAATAGTATGGGAATTGGTTTAATCTCATGTAAATAAGATTTGAAATTTGAAACAACAATATTCCACATAATATCTAAGAAATTTTCACATAGCAATTCGGTAGCTGTTTATTTTATAAGTATTCTTAGAAGGTCTTAGATTTTAACCTTTATCATGCTGAATATAGTGCTTATCAGAAATGCATTAACCCTTTCCCGTTCAAATACGGCATTTTACGATCCTTTGATTTTATACTAGAAAAACATTGTGGAAAAAGAAGAAATTGCTTTTAACAGGCAATTTCTCCTTTTTCCACAATATTTTCTACCACACTGGATGTTTTCATTTCAAATGGCATCCAGTTTTCATTGTCATCTGAAAACTCTTTCAATTTGGACTAGTCTAAATTTTCCAAACACTACCCTTCCTTTTAACGCTCACCAATAACAAAGCTTTGGAAAACTTCATCAACTTGAAATTGCAGTCTGCAGCTTATTTCAATTTGGACCAGTCTAAAATTTTATTGTGGGGGAATGGGTTAAAATCACAGGATGGAAAGTACTTGTAGCACTAGTTATGGGTCAATATTTCTTTGAAAATTGTTTTCATAAACAACTCTCTCTTGAATTGGAATGACAGGTGATGAAGACCAAGACTGCACATAATTATGCCAATACCTCAAACAAAAACCGAACTATTCTGGGTTAAGCATGACAAGAGTTAACTTTCAGTAAAAAGGAAGACACAATAGAGTGAGTTACAATATGTAATTTATAAAACACTCCTAACAATGTTAGTCTAAAATACAATAAAACAAAATGAAATAGGTATGGAAGATAACAAGGATGTACATGTCAGCTCATTAACAGACAACATTATTTTAGACAGGTCCAAATTGAAAGGAGTTGCAGACGACTAATTAAAGTTTATGAAATTTTAGATGTTTCTCAACTTTCTGGGTTGGAAATATTGTGGAAAATGAAGAAATTTGTTGTTTTTCTTCAATTCTTGGCATGGGATGAAAAAGCATCATTGTATTGGAATGGGTTAATCAATTTTGGAGCATCAAACAGAAATCCAGATTTTTTCATTTTCCACAATGTTTTCCAAGACTTTTTTCTTGATTAGCATAATAAAGCAGGATTATTTGGGGATGGGTTAGGATAACACAGGCAAAACATGTAATAACCATGAGCCAGTTAGTTTAAACATACATTCTTACTAGTATGAATAACGTTATATTAACCCTTGTCTTGCTGAATAAAATCCTCTTATATTAACTGTTGTCTTACTGAATAAAATCCTGTCTAGAATTGTACTAAATTAAAGATTCGAAAACACTTGAAGCAGTAGTTGCAGGTCAATATTTCATTTGAAAACTGATTTTACAAACAATTCTTGCTTGAAAGAGACAAGCAGGTGCTGTAGACTAAGATCAGACTGCACATATGTGCAGGCTGATCTTTGTCTGTACCTCCTGCTCAGACAGGAATGTTCTAGGTTCAGCATTACAAGGATTAAACGATTACTTGAAAACACAATTTTAGACTGGTCCAAATTCAGAGGTTGCAGACAAAAATTCAAATTGAGTTTTAAATCCTAAACAACGAGTGTTTGTGAGCCAGCATGCTCCTATGTTACAATGATGTTGGTCATTTTGCAGAAATACCTCTTCATCTATTACCAGACGACAAAATTTTTAGACTGGTCAAAACTGAAAGAAGTTAAAGATGACATTTCAAATAGTGCTAAAATTGGAAAGTTAGTGCCAAGGATAGAAATCATTTCGAGAAAAGTAGTAATTGCTTGTTACAAGCAATTCTTCTTTTTCCATGAAGTTTTCTATGATTGTTTTTTTTTAGTATTTTTACATGTCAATGAAATACAGCTACAGGAAACAGTCAGAAAAGAAGATTAGAAATTTCTTTTCTTTTCTTATAATGTTTGGCAACTCATGTGGCTTTGTTAAATCTATATAAACTTTATTTTGATGTCTGCAACCTCTTTGAATTTGGACCAGTTTTAAATTTTCTGTTTTGGAATAGGTCAATTGTTGACCTTGACTTTGTAATAATCAGATGTGTATAGAGAAAGGGTACCTCCAATAATTTAATAAAATGAGTCATCTGTTATTAAGTTTCATTGAGACAGATAGACAGACAAAAATAGACAAACCACAGTAAAATAGTATAGACCTCCTCTTGTTAATGCAGGGGAATAATAATGATATAAAAGAAGTATCCTCATTTTTGACATTGTTTTCCAAACTCCTCAGATTCACCCTTTCCCGTTTTTCAAAATTTTATACCAGTTCAATTCGAAAGAAGTTGCAGAAAGTGGGTGCAATTTGAAAAGGAACAAACTTACAGGTTAGAAAATATTGTGGGAAAAGAAGAAATTGCTTGTGAAAAGCAATTTCTTCTTTTCCCACAATGTTTTCTTAAGTATAAATTCACAGGGACGTGAAAACAAGGGATTGTACAGGAAAGGGTTAAAGGATTATGTGATGGGTCTAGCATATATGGGCTAGGATGTTTAACAATGGTTAGTTCTATGCACTAACAAGAGCACAATATACACTGCCACATAATTGCTTTCTTCAGCTCACTTTGGTGTGTAGCATCAAGTAGAGGACCTATACCGAATTTTCTTAACCCATTCCCACACAATGACACTTTTTGGACTGCCCAAGAAAAAAAGCTTTGGAAAACATTATGGAAAATGAAACAAGAGGACTATGGTAGTCCTATATCGCTCCCCGAAGTATGATTGCTCAAGGCTTTATCCTATATTCAAAATATCAAAGCCCTGAACCTAATTATTTTGGAGAAGATTTTTTAAAGATTTTCCCCTTTCATCCTATGTATATGGAAGATCCTACCATTTAGAGCTAATTTCCAGAGTACAGTAATTCTTTGAAGTATTTTGATAGAGGGTCAATAGGCATTGATACATACTAAATATCAAAGCTCCAGGCCTAATGGCTTAGGAGGTGAAGATTTTCAAAGATATCTTTCTTTATTCCTATGTAAAGTAGGAATCACACAGAAAATCACTTATTTTCAGAATACCTTAATTCTGTGCAGTATTTTGGTAGATGGTCAATAGACATTGATGAATACAAACTATTAAAGCTTATAGTCTATGGTTTGGGAGAAGAAGATTTTCAAAGATTTCCTTCTTTATTCATATGTAAAATCAGGGATCACACAGAAACGGGCTAATTTTCAATGCAGAGTATTTCTTTGAAATGTTTTGGTAGAGGGTCAATAGACATTGATACATACAAAATATCAAAGCTTCAGGCCTAATGGCTTAGGAGGAAAAAAATGGAAAACATTGTGGACAATGAATAAATTGCTTGTCACAAGCAATTTCTTCGATATTAACAATGTTTTCTTCCCCTAAAAGACAAAAATCTTTACAAATTCTTCAAACTGATATTGTTGCCTGCAACTCCTCTCCTTTTGTACCAGTCTTAAAATATGCCGTTTGGTAATCAGTTACTTGGCTCCAAAATTTCCCACTGATAAATCTGTTTCCTTTCATGAAAATACTACGATACCCATCTAAAACATCACACACAGTGTTACACAAGATTGTTAATCCTTGTCATGCTGAGCCTGGTCTATTTTCTTCGGACAGGACACCCTGACAAAGATCAGACTGCATGTAGGTGTAAGCTGTTTTAAGTCTACAACGCCTGTTTTCATTTTTTTAGCCAGAATAATATATTAACCCTTGTCATGCTGAACCCGGAATATTCCGGTTTTGGCAGGAGGTGTAGACTAAGATCAGACTGCACTTATGTGCAGGCTGATCTTAGTCTACACCTCCTGCTTGTACTTTTCCTGCCAGAGTTGTTTATGAGGTTGATTTCTAAAAGAAATATTGATTTTTGAACAACAAGATCTATCAGTGCTTTCAGCCCTTTGATTTGACAGAAATTCAGTAAGGTAATTTACTTAGCATGACAAGGGTTAAAGATAAATTATCACTAGAAATATGTTACAGACACAAATGCCTTCACTTATTGGCTTGACACATGACCTTCTTTTGACCTTGAACTTTTGAGTATCAAACAAAACTTCATGGCTGACACTAGTTCTCTTCAAGGAGAAAAACTTTGCCAATTTATTTTGAAATCCATCAGCTAATGTTGAAGTTAAACTCCAGACAAGTAAAGGACAGGCACACACTCAAAGGTAAGTCTATATGCACGTTGGGGCTTAAAGAGAAAAAATGACCCCGACAACCAGCCCTACAGTGCTATCAGCCCTTTGATTTTATGCAATTTTGAAAAAGAATCGTTCAGCATGACAAGAGTAAGTTACTCACCATCACCGCAGGGTTAGATTAACAAGGCAGGTCATACTAAAGCAGAACATGTGATATATCAAGTTATTCAACTTAGAAGTTCTACACTTATGTCTTCCTAAATAACACTTATCTGAATTCAAGGAAAGGTTATGGTATAACTATGATTTCACAATATCTTCATTTTTATTGTTACTGTCGTTATGAATTAGTATAACTTGAAAAAGCCTTGTTTTTATCACTTTCAAAACTTGGTAATCAATTTCATTGGCTTTAATGCCACTTTAGTAACAGTATTTCAGTCATATTGCGAAAGCTGGAACACCTAAACATGGATTCCTATCTCACAGGGATACTACCACTACATCCTTTCCAAGTCTCCAGCTGCTAATCCCATATAAGTTTACAATTATCCACCCATTAGCGGAAGACAAATATCCGAAAGAATATTTGCCACAAAGGGGGATCGAACCTTGGACCCCATGACTAGGAGTCCTACGCACTACCACTACGCTATGGCCTAGGACTTACTTTAAAAACTAGACTACCGATGGGTGAGATAATACCCTCCTAAGACTCCATGTGAGAGAAAAAACAGTTTTGTCACTGATAAAAAGCCTTTATGCAATCAAGAGCCATAACTCCAAGTAAAGTCAACAGACAATAACCAAAATGGAGCATACATATCTTTGGTTACTACTGAGTGCATATGTGAAATTTTAGTCAAATCCATTTAGTAATTGAAGACAAAATAAGCAGATTAGATTTTCCATCAAAGGGCCATAACTCCATAAAAAGTAAATGGACCATAACCTAATTATAATATGCACATTTCCGTTTGATACCAAATCTTTCCAGTGTTATGCCAAGCCAAAGGATTTTGGGGATACTGGTGTTCAACTGCCATGGGGACATTAGAAGAACTTAAAGGACTAACTTAAAAAGCAAATTTTCCTGTTAGTATTTTGGAAAACTAGGAACACCAATACTTTATTTCAGACTTGGGGAAACTAAACTATATTCATTTACAAAAATGTTTCTAATGATTTTGCTTATATAGTTATACCTATTACTAACTTTAGGGGAAAAAAAAATGAGTTCTTGTAAGATCAGGTTCCCAAGCCATCTTTCAAAATTTCAGAGCTCTAAATTTTCATGAAATATTACAAAAACAGTAATATTCAGCTACAATCTAGACACTAAAGTTGTTTAATAGAAGCAATATTTTGTTAATGTTGCTAATGTTTTAATTCTGTGGGATCTAACTTGTTTTATTCAATGATCTAACCTATAATACTCATCCAAGAATTAGTAAATATTCATTTAGCTACTTCTAAAATATTAATAGTTCATTTCTGATTGAAATCAAGCCCTCAGTTTAAAGAATTTAATCAGATAAGAACTATTAATCATACCTCAAAAGTTGATTTATGTTCGGTTAAGGAATATTTAAGACTCGTGGCTTAATTCGTTAATATTTAAAATACACATTGAATATTCATTAAGATTTCTTATTTCCTGCATTGTTTCAGCAAATGAAATGCCTAGAATTTAAACCTAAACAGCTTTATCCTTTATAAGAAAGCGTGAATGTCATATGAGGTACTTTGGGATATACCACCTCCAACTGGACATCATATACAGAAGAAATAATAAATGTTTAGATTTGTTGAGGCACTGAATTGACTCACCTTGGAGGATTTTCCTAAGAGTGCCCGAGATCCCACATTGGTCTAGGTTTTAAGGGACTTTCGAAGAAAAACTGTGGGAATCTCACTTTCCCTCGCTCTTGGCACAACACTGTATATCCTTAAAGCAGCTCTTGAACAGATTTTAATGAAAATTTATCATAGGAAAATTATCTGCTTTTCCAATGGATACTAATATTATTTTCTTCACGTTGAATCTATTCAATTTACAAAATATTTAATCTAATGTGATATATTCCCTATGGCCTACTTTGAAATGTCGGAATTTATCGGATTAGGTATTTAATCTTTGGGTGATTTCAATCAAGACTACGCCAAGTGACGTATTTGATACATCATGGAAACTACAAATAAGTTAATTTTCTGCAAAATCGATAGATGACGAATTAACCAGCTGAATTCCTGTTCCTTTCAGGTTGTACTTTGCAACTTTTTTGGCGTCTTGTAACATGGAATAATTTTGCTTCTTTTCCTTCTTTTTTCAAAGTTATGATCAGCCATTTATAAAATCAGCTTAATTGCCTTCTAACACATGTCTGAAAGCAATTCTGTTAGAAATATGGAACTTGAGGGTTAAATGTTTTCTTTCATAATCTGTGCAAGAACCTCTTTAAAGTTTGAATCTCATCCATGCAGTACTTGCTGAGAAATTGAGCAGACAAATACAAAGCTACAGACAGACAGATGGACTGTTTGAAAAACCAACCAACCATCATGATGGCTCATATATACCCTACCCCAAGAGATTAGGGGGGGGGGGGGTAAAAAGATAGATTTAGAGACAGAATATGATCTGTAATTCAACTCAGACAATCTAGATGCCAATACTTGAAACAAGTGTTTCCTTCATTAACTACAATATTTTTACTCTTCAATGTAAAAATTTGATAGTGTTCCTATATATATTGAGTTATCTCTTTAATATATTTTGTACCCTTCCATGTCATTTACTTGTCAATGGACAAGTTGGCTGTAAGTAGAACAAGATGTGTTTGTGAAACACCATGTCCCTGTAACAGCCTGTTTTCAGATAAGTGGCCTTGTCACATGACCTCAAACTTGGTATATGCAGAGGCTTATTGATAAGAACTATCATCATGCTAAATGTGAGCATGGTATTTTGAAAAGGCTTGAAGAAATTGTAAATGTTCAGACTTGCGTTAAGTTTTTCGGAGGTTTAACCTTCTCAATTAATCTTGACCTTTTCACATGACCTAATATCTGCAGATGTGTAAAAATGAGATCTATCATCATGCCAAATTTGAGCATTGTATCTTGAAAAGGCTCAAAGTAATTGTAAATTTTTTTTAATAGGTTTCTGACAGGAGGACGGCAATAAAACAATATATTCCCCAATCTTTCAATCTAAAAGGAGAAAACCGCATGTCAGACATGATTATTCCACAACAATGCAAAAGCAGTTAGTTTGACCTCTAAAATTCCAGTTTTTACAACCTTGATTTAGCACAAATCGATACTCAAATTAAGCTATACATTTTAACCAATTTATACAGTAACCAGATTTACCTCTCACCTTTCTTTTTCGCTGTTTTGTCCACCTCAAATAATTCTATATCACTTTCATCGCTATCGCTGAAAACTAAAGCCGGTTTCTTTCTTGTCTGTCGGGTCTTTTGTGTACGAGGAGCTGGCGTCATATTCTCTGAATCCGCTTCCTCATCTGAACTGTTCCTGGTCTTTTTCCGACCCTTTTTCTTCTGACCTATTTTGAGTGAAGCAAGTTAAAGTGCTTGATTATGATCACCTTGATCACAAAAATATAATTCACTGAACAACTTACAAAGTAATATAGTAACACTTAGTATCGAAATTCAACTTATTGTTTTTATTACCAACTATACAGGTAATAACTGACCAATCGTGGCTGTCAATCAAATAACCAGTTGATCAATGAAATCATTCATTTAGACCTGAAATCATTTTGAACTCCAACATTGGCTGCCATTTTTGTTAACCTTGTTTGTTGGCTTGGCGGCTTATATGTAATAACTACAGCTTATTCAAACTATAGTTATGATGTTTAGGGCCTCAACCAACTATTCTACCTTTTGGGTCTATGCTACTAACCATAAATTTTGCAAAATAATGCCGTTTAAAATCGAAACTGGACTTCCTGTTGGAGTCAGTTGGCGTAGCTAACGCAGTAAGTGGGTGGGGCCATTTCAAGGGAGTACTCATAAAGGTTATATGAGAATTTTCAAATACAAAATCAAAATTGCAACTGCTATCTATTGCCATGCTAAATTCTACTGAACAACTGCATCTCAATCATCCAGTCTTAACTAAACATTTGTCCTTGATTGGTTGATTAAATTGGGTTTAACGCTGCTTTTGACAGTATTTCAGTCATATTGTGGCGGCTGGAGTTCCTAACAATGGATTTCTGGTATTTCTCATGCCAGTACTACCATAACATCCTTTCCTAGCCTCCAGGTGCTATCCCACTTAGGTTCATGATTATCCACCCATTAGTGAGAGACAAATGTCCGAAAGAATATGTGCCACCATCAGGGATCGAACCCATGACATCCCAAGATTAGGAGTCTGGCGCGCTACCGACTGCAATACGACGGCGGCTCCATTTGTCCTTGACCTTCATAACAAGGGCTCTGATTGGTCTATACAAATGTCACAACTGATCAGTTGTAATATTCTCATTTGACACTAGACTATCACTGAATGGTATTTACATCCCTCCCATATCAGTTCCATGGTATTCTGTAATGGATGTAATTCATTATGACAAGAGTTGATCTGGTTGATTATTATTTGACAGAACTTTGCCGACAGATTAGCCTACCTACCTGTTTTAGGAACAGCCTTTCTGGGAG
This sequence comes from Fragum fragum, assembly GCA_946902895.1. Lineage (NCBI taxonomy): Eukaryota > Metazoa > Mollusca > Bivalvia > Cardiida > Cardiidae > Fragum > Fragum fragum. Next base: position 38,872,258 of record OX336378.1, on the reverse strand, counting down.
TTTTTCCTTTAGCTCGTATTGGTGACGCCCCAGCTCTTTCCACCAGTTCATCTTCATTGAGGCCCTTCTTGTGACATCCTTCTACCCGAGACTCTAACTCATCTATCAAGGTCTGGTAAATAAGGCAAACTTTAACCAGTAATTTACTACATCCCATGCCACATTCCCCCATGATACCACTTTTTTAAACCCCTGATGAAAATGCCTTGGGAAAACATTGAGGGAAATGGACAAATTTCTTTTAACAAGCAATTTCGTCATTGTCCACAAACATTTCTACCCATAAAGTCAAAGAATTTTCAAATTTCACTGACTTTAAATTATTGTCTGCATCTTCTTTCAATTTGGATCAGTCTAGAATTTTGTCCTCTGATAATGGGTTAAGGTGGCTCCTTTACAAAGCCTTGATCCATTGCGATCATAATGTCAGTTTTCACAAAGCAAGTATGCTGAAGTAAGTGTATTTCAGCAACTTATTATATCTGCATACCATGGTTGAACTATATGTACAACTTCATCTACACTGACGAAATAATGATGAAAACACCCTGATGTTTTAACCCTTGTCATGCTGTATAAATTACCTTACTGAATTGCTGTAAAATCAAAGTGCTGAAAGCTCTGAAAGAACTTGTTGCTAAAATATAATTATTTCTTTAAGATATCAATTTCATTATCAACCCTGGTACGAAAAGTACAAAAAGAGATGTAGACTAAGATCAGACTGCACTTATATGTTCTGGATTCAGCATGACAAGAGTTAATATCTTGACCCTTTCCTGTTTTTCAAAATTTTAGATCTGTCCTAATTCAAAGGTTTTGCAGACGGTAATTCTACATAGATTTTATTTTAAAAACAAGATGGTTGTCCTAGGACAACTGCTGTCGAGCCCACAAAGTTTTGTAGGTATCATGCTCCAGATAAGCACAATTTTAGTGTTTGATCTTGAGCTGTGACCTTGACATTAGAACTATCCCAAAAATTCTTTCAAATGGCACATCTACTTATAATGGAGAATAATTGTGTCAAGTTATTTTGAAATCCATCCATAATTGTAGGAGAAATGCTCCAGACAAGCACAATTTTAGTGTTTGACCTTGAGCTGTGACCTTGAACTTGAAGCTATCCAAACAATTCTTTCAAATGGCACATCTACTCATGGTGGAGAATACTTGTGTCAAGTTATTTTGAAATCCATCCATAGATGTAGGAGTAATTGTCCAGACAAATTTGTACTAACTAACTGACTAACTAACGCACTAATGCACATACAACGACTTGTCATAGTGACAACTATTTTCACTCACCACAAGCGAGCTGGACAAGAATCATTCTGTTGGATAGAAAAAATTGTGGAAAAAACAGAAATTGCTTCTTACAAGCAATTTCTTCTTTTTCCACAATGTTTTCTCAAGTATGAAAACACAGGGACGTAAAAACCACAGATTGAATAGGAAAAGGTTAACCAGTTGGGCTGAAATTCTGTAGAAAAATGATTAAAAAGAAAAATTGTTTACTGCAAGAAACAATTTCACCATTTTTTTCTCGAAATTTATCAAAAAGTTGGACAGTGTAGCACATGACATAAAATGTAAACTTACTCTTAATTCAGGCTTGGCCAGAGTTTTAGATTTTGATATAATAGTACAAAAACAGTTGTAGACTTCATCGTCTGACAGTTTGTCAGCAAAGCACATAAAATTCTCGTGAAGTTTAGCTACTGACTTCTCACTATAGGACAACATCGACAGACAAAAGGATAAATCACGCCACTGTCTGTCTACCCTGTAAAAAAAAAAAAGATATTCAGATTAACAAATGACCAGACAGCAAAATTTTACACTGGTCCAAATTGAAAGGATTTGCAGACGACAATTTATGTTTATGAACTTGAAGAACTTTTCAACTTTAAGATAAAAAACACTGTGTAAAATGAAGAAATTAATTATTACAAGCAATTTCTTTATATCAAACAATGTTTTCCTGAGTCGTTTTTTTTTTTTAGCGGGGGGGGGGGGGTGATGAGGGGTGTTTAATAAACTCATTAAACAATATAACCATGTGACCCATGATTCTGAAATAATTTTCATCTGCAAAACCATTTTTAGATTAAGATGAGACTTTTTAACCCATTCCCAAATAAAAATATTTTGCCTGGTCTAAGTTCAAAGAAGTCACTGATGCCATTTCAAAGTGTAATTTGATAACCAATGCCTGGATATGGTAAAAAATACTATGGGAACAGGAGAAATGACTTGTTACAAGCCATTTCTCCCCTTCCCATAAAATTTTCTAATGTATAATTTCACAGGGTGTCAAAAGGCATTATTGTGTGGTAATGAGTTAATTAAAGAGTTCTTCTTTTAGTTTTTATATTATCTTGGTAAAATCAAAAGTCTTTACTAACATAGTTACCACAATTTTCTGGTTGTAAGATTCAAACAATTTAATAAGCTTTAGTTACCTCACTTTAGATGTCAAACAACAAAAATGTTTAACATACATGTTGGTAGTCCAACATTGCACTCCCGGTGTAAAGAAATGATCCAAGTGGCTTTTTTTACTGACAGCAGGGATCCAATCATGTCAGAGTAAAAAGACTATACCTTGTTGCCCTGTATCTGTGACATAGTTTCTCCACTAAACTCTCACAATGTTTGTCTTTTTGTATGAAAGCAAACAAATACCTGAAATTATCATAAAAAAAAAAAATTTACAGAAAATAAGACCAAATCCATAAAAAAAGAATGATGATATCAAGTGTATTCAAATTTTACTATATACAACACCTTCTGCGAAAATGATCAACTTTTTGTGTGACATCTAGCATATAATCAGGCACTATATCAAAGGGCCATGAAGATATTGCCATCCTGAACTCTAATGGCCTTATAATAACAAAGCAAGAAACTCATTAATATGCATATTAAAGTAAAACAAATTAATTCTTTGATATGAGAGCCGAAATTGCAATTGTCCATGATGTTTGCCCTTTTAACCCAATATTTGATTTAAATCAAAAAAAATGTACACAAGATAGAGGACAAATGGGCCATAACTTATGAAATCCTTGCAAAAATAAGGAAGTAAAATGTTCAATTCATTCCAATTTACTTATGACCTTGAACTGCGACCTTGAACTTAAAGCTATTTCAAAACTTGTTTAAAATGACAAATAAATAAAAATGCCAAATCATTTGAATTCCTTTCCAGAATGTAGGAGTAATACTCCAAGCAAGATCAATCTTAAAATCTAAGTTCATAACTGACCTTGTACTTGAAGTTATCCCGAAATTGCTTTCAAATGGCACATTTTCTTATGATTGAGAATACTAGCTCAAATCATTCTAAATCTATCCATACTTTTTTCAAGATATGCTACAGACAAGCTCCATTTTAAGATTTTACTTTGACCTGTGCCTTTAAAAATTAGCCCATTTCAAAAGGCACTTCTGCTCATGATGGAGAACAACTGTACCAAACTATTTGAAATCCATCCATAACTAGAGAAATTTTCCTCCACTGGCATCAAAATGATGATAATAAACATAGAAACAGAAAGATTGGTATTAACCCTTGTCATGCTGTATAAATCACCTTAATGAAATGCAAAATCAAAGGGCTAAAAGCACTGGTAGAACTTGTTCAAAAATCAATATATCTTCTAGAAATCAATTTCACAAACAACTCTGGTAGGAAAAGTACAAGCAGGAGGTGTAGACCAAGATCAGACTGCACTTATGTGCAGGCTGATCTTGGTCTATACCTCCTTCAAAAACCTGAATATTCCAGGTTCAGCATGACAAGGGTTAATAGAACACTGACAAAACATAATCTCTATAATAAACAAGATGTGTTTGTGAAACACTATGCCCCCGAAACAGGAATTCTTTAGAAACGGGTAAAGGGTTAAAATTTTGATCTTGACCTTGATGAAATGACCTTCCCCAGTTACGCCTTGTTGAGACCTATCTACATACCAAATATTAGCATTGTAACTTAATCAGGGTTGAAGTTATAGGAAAATGTTCAGTTGGCAGGTTAAGTTTTGCAGACAGACAGAAAGACAGACAGGCATGCAGACGGACACCGGTAAAACAATATGCCCCTGATCTTATCGATGCGGGGGCATAAAAAGGATTAAGAGATCAACTTACTTCATGATGGATCTAAAATTCTCCTCATCTACACCAACATCTGGGTCAGACAGACGACTAATCATGTCTGGCATTATATTATATACAGCATTACCCTAGGTAGAAAATAATATGGAAACATAGTAAGACACTAATCATGTCTGGCATTATATTATATACAGCATTACCCTAGGTAGAAAATGATATGGAAACATAGTAAGACACTAATCATGTCTGGCATTATATTATATACAGCATTACCCTAGGTAGAAAATAATATGGAAACATAGTAAGACACTAATCATGTCTGGCATTATATTATATACAGCATTACCCTAGGTAGAAAATAATATGGAAACATAGTAAGACATTAATCATGTCTGGCATTATATTATATACAGCATTACCCTAGGTAGAAAATAATATGGAAACATAGTAAGACATTAATCATGTCTGGCATTATATTATATACAGCATTACCCTTGGTAGAAAATAATATGGAAACATAGTAGGACACTAATCATTCTTCCCAAACAAAAACTTTTTACAGAAGTCAGTATTTTAGACTGGTCTAAAATCAAAGTAGTTACAGACAATTCCAATTTGATAAATTGCTTTTCTGCAGCATTAAACATTGTTAAAAATGAAGAAATAACATGTTACAAGCAATAACTTCCTTTTTCAAGTTTTTTTCTCCAGCATTCTTCTTGATGGGAGCATAGTTAGTAATGAATTTCAAATTTCCAAATGATATAAATATGAAAACATTGCAGGAAATTCCAAATATTCTGTCTTGTAATTTCTTCCATTTTGCCCACTGCAAGAAAACAACATTTGGGACAGGTCGAAGTTGAAAGTTACAAAATACAAGTTTGTGAAATTAACAATATAATGTTTGTCTTTACGGGTAGTATAACATTGTAGACAAGGAAAGAAATGTTTTAACAGGTAATTTCTTCATGTTTTTCTAAGTATTCGCAAGGTTGAGTTTTTATTCTTAATCATTCTGGATTTGAAAGATTTAAAAACATGTTTCTTTTCTATTAGGTTTCTAATTCTGAGGTTCCGAGGCTAGTAAAAAAACTAGAAAATTGTCGCAAAGCGCACTAATACTACACAACAACGCTAGTCCATATACAAGAGCTATCCGCCAAAGGGCCATAACAGAAAATGGACTTTTTTAATTAAAGGGCCATAACTCAGTCAAAAATCAATGGACCATAACAAAAATAGGATATGCACATGTCTGACTTAAACTGAGTCTTTCTGTGAAATTTGAATCAAATCCATCCAATGGTTGCTGAGAAATTGAGCGGACATGATTTTTCACCAAAGGGCCATAACTCTGTCAAAAATCGATGGACCGTAACAAAATAAGAATATGCACATGTCTGCTTGATACTGATTATATCAGAGAAGTTTAAATCAAATGGTCCACTGGTGTCCGAGAAATTGAGTGGACAGAAAAAAGCTACACAGACGGATGGACCGACAAACTGACTCCTATATATCCCCAAACATAGTTTTGGGGGATATAAATATTAACCCATTACAAGACAACAAAATTTTGACTGGTGCAAAATTGGAAGAAGTTGCTGATGACATTAATAGTTAGTGAAATTTTAAATTTTTAAGTCTTTTGGAAAAAGAAACATTGTGGATAATGAAGAAATTGCTTGTTACAAGCAATTTCTTCATTTTTCACAATGTTTTTCAAAGCTTTTTTTTTTCTGAAGATGCGTAAAAAGCAGGATTGTGTTGGAATGGGTTAATGAACAGAGAAAATCTAATAATTTAACCCATAACCAGATGGCAAAATTTTAGACTGGTCAAAACTGAAAGGAGTTGCAGATTATAAAATTTTATATTTTCTCAACTTTCTGGATAGAAAACACGGTGTAAAATGAGGAAATTGCTTGTTGCAACAATTTCTTCCTTCTACACAAATGTTTTACCAACTGCTTTTATTGAGCGTCAAAAAGCGTCACTGTGTGGGAAAACACCGGATTTTACGTGGCTGTGATTTCATACCTGAGAAAACATTATGGAAAGAGAAGAAATTGCTTGTAACAAGCAATTTCTTCTTTTTCCACAATATTTTCTACCACATAGGATGGTTTCATTTCAAATTGCATCAAATGTCGTTTGCAAACTCTTTCAATTTGGACCAGTCTAAAATTTCCAGAAACAGGAAAGGGTTAAGAAAACTTACCTTTCTTGCAAGTTCATTAAAGAAGAGTTTGGCCAAACTTGAGATTCTCTCATCCTCGTCCACAATACAGTTGGCCATCTCACTGATCTGACCTTTCACCTTTATCATATCATTGAGGATCAAGTGGGTCAATACCTGTATCGTGTTCTTCCTTACTAGAGGTGAGTCATCCCTTAACCTAGTAAAATTGTAAAAAGTGTATGTATCTTAATTAACTACCACACAATCTCTTGTTTAGATCCCTGAAGCATCGTTGCAGGCACTGGAACAATTACTCTAACAATCAATTTCTTAACACATTTACATATCTATATAATTCAGTCAATCTTATACAAAGCGACCACTTAACCCATTCCCAATCAATGACGCTTTTGATATCCCTGAAAAAATCTTGTTTTAATTGATTGAATGGGGTTTAACGCCACTTTTAACAATATTTCAGTCATATCGCAGCGGCTGGAGCACCTAACAATGGATTCCTGGTATTTCTCACACCAGTACTACCACTACATCCTTTCCTAGCCTCCAGCTGCTATCCCACTTAGGTTTATGATTATAAACCCATCAGTGAGAGACATCTTGTTCTAAGAGACCACTTAAGGGATCACAAATAAGGGGTTGCTTAATAGAATGGTCAAGTAATATTTTGTCTTGTGATTTACTCTAAATATATTCCCTATATTCTCACTTAACCCATTCTTACAAAATGACACTTTTAAATGCCCCTCAAGAACTACAATTGACAAAACGTTGAGGAAAATGAAGAAATTGCTTGACACATAGTTGAAGAGTTCTAAAATTTCATAAACTTTTAGTTATACTCTGCAACACCTTTTAATTTGGACTAGTCTACAATTTTGTTGCGTGGGAATGGATTATTCCTTCTCTGGTTGTTTGATACTTCATTAAGTCATCTGTGTCATTTGTTTGAGTTCCAACAACATAGAATTTAATAATGATATTTCAGAACTGAGATTTTGCTTTCCGCAAGTGAATTCTGATCATGGGCCACTTAATGCAAGTGATTTTTTTAATCACTTGCATTAACTCATTCCCACACAATGATGCTTTTTGACGCCCCTCAAGAAAATAAATTGGGAAATCATTGTGTCACAAGCAATGTCAAAAGCAATTTCTTCATTTACACAATGTTTTCTACCCGAAAAGTTGAAAAAATCTAGATTTTGATAAACTTAAACCCATTCCCACTAATGACACTTTTAAACACCCCTCAATATGAAAGCTTTGGAAGACATTGTGGAAAAGCTTTGGAAGGCATTGTGGAAAATGAAGAAATTGCTTGTTAAAAGCAAATTCTTCATTATCCACAATATTTTCTACCACACTAGACAAAGATTTCAAAGATTTCATCAACTTTAAATTGTCGTCTGCAACTTCTTCGAATTAGGACTGGTCTAATATTTTATCGTGTGGGAATGGGTTAAATTGTCATCTGCAACCCTTATCAATTTGGTTGTTTTGGAATGGGTCAACCTTTTTACAGTAGTCAGTATTCTAGACTGGTCCAAATATTTTTGTTAAATCACTGCAAAGTTTATCTAATCATGTGCTTTCTGTATATCACCAGTACAAGGCAGGGACACTGGATGCCTTGCCTAAGGACATTTTCACATGAAAAGTGGCTTGGTCTGAGCTCAAACCACTAACCCTTGACTTCTTTAAGAGTACAAGTTGGCCATCCTAACAACTGAGCTCATCAGGACCACAGTCTTCAAACTAATACAAATTCATAGTACAAAATCTAAATAGTTTCATCCTGAAAGTCCCTTTCTACAAGAGTAGCCACACATTGGTAATGCATTCCCATACCTTTTACAACCCAAAGATAAGAGTTCAGTTTAGCGATGTGAGGAATTTGCTTTATTTTCAACAATTTTCTCCACCTAAAGAGACAAGATGTATTTAAAATTCTATCAACTTGAAATAATTGTCTGCAATTTCTTTGAATTTGAACCAGTCTAAAATTTTGTTGACTGTTAAGAGGATAAAGTAAATAATAATAACCTTGCATATAAATGAGGTGTCCAGGGTTCAATAAGATTGGGGAATCTAAAACACAAATCTCCGAGGGCTATTATTGTGTTGGCACGAATCACTTTGTTACAAGATTTCTCAAGTATTGTAAACAACAGCTGCAGATGCTGGTCACAAAACTCGGAACTGACTAACATAAACTTGGAGAGAGCCAAAGATGCAGCGGTCTGAAGTTCAATATCTGGATACTTCTGCTGGTAGGTACAGACAGCAACAATCAATGGACCAAATGCTGACAGGAGAGTCTGACCTGCAATTGTAGTAAACAGTAAGTAGTACTGAGAATTCTGACAGAGATAATACATGTTCATACTAGACATTTTTTTTTTTAAAGATAATAATTGAAATTTGTTAGAGAATGACATACACCCACAATAAACATACAGATTTTAGCATTTCAAAGATTGATCATATGTATGCATACTTAACCCTTTCCTGTACAAACCCGAGATTTTACATCATTGTGATTTTATACTAGAAGAAAACATTTTGGAAAAAGGAGAAGTAGCAATCAATTGCTCCTTATCCCACAATATTTTCTACCAAATAGGACGGTTTCGTTTCAAGTTGCATCCAATTGTCATTGTTGTCTAAAACCTATTTCAATTTGGACCAGTCTCAAATTTCAAAAAGCAGGAAAGGGTTAAAAATTACAGAAATGATCAAGCTTTGATGATGTATCCCAAAGCTAGTGTTAACCCTTTCCTGTTCAATCCCTGGTTTTTATGTGCCTATTCTTTTTCACTTGACAAACATTGTAGAAAAAGAAGAAAATGCTTGTAACAAGCAGTTTCTTCTTTTTCAACAGTATTTTCTATCCTACTGAATAATCATTACTGACTTTCAAACTTTCTGCAAAACCTTTGAAATTGGACAGGTCTAAAATTTCAACAAGAGGGCCGTTGGCCCTGGGGCGCTCACCTGAGATAAAGGCTCTTTACCTTTCAACAGTCTAATTTCATGTTAAAGTTAGGATTATGAAACAAGAGGGCCACAATTACATATAAAGACTATGAACCTGGGGATCCAAAAGTCTAAATTACAAATTCCAAGGCTTTAGTGCTGATTCGAAAGAGGGAAAAAACTTTTCCATGGGTTATAATTTCAGAAATAAGAAAGAAGTCTGTGAACTGATGCTACTGAACTCATGCCTATACCCCCCCCCCCCCTGGAGACCTGAGGATCATAATTTTAGCTATTTTGTAAGAGATCAATAAACTGATGCTTCATGCAAAATATCAAGGCTCTATGCCTTCTGGGTTAGGAGGAGAAGATTCTTAAAGATTATTTTGAAAATTCACTTTTGTTGCCATGGCAACCAGAGTTTTAAATGGATTTCAATTCTTTTAGCTAATTTTAAGGGGGACCACCTAAGGAACATTTCTGCAAAATTTGGTTCAAATTGGCCCAGTGGTTTGGGAGGAGATGTCATTTAAAAATCGTTCTTTATTTCTATATTAACCCCCCCCCCCAAAACTGGAGCTCCCCCCCTGGGGACCCGAGGATCATGATTTTAGCTATCTTGAAAGAGGTCAATAAACTGATGTTTCATGCAAAATATCAAGGTTCTACGCTTCCTGGGTCAGGAGGAGAAGATTTTTAAAGATTATATTAAAATTTTACTTTTGTTGCCATGGCAACCAGAGTTTTTAACGGATTTCAATTCTTTTAGCTATTTTTAAAGGGGACCACCGAGGGAGCATTTCTGCCAAATTTGGTTCAAATCGCCCCAGTGGTTTGGGAGGAGATGTCATTTAAAAAATCGTTCTTTATTTCTATATAAACCCCACTTGAACTGTCTGCTGTTAAAGAAAACGCAACTAGAGACAAATAACTATAACCAGTTTCATGAAGATTGAGTCAAAACTGTGTCTTCTATATTGTAAACAAAGAAATTGTCATTATGGCCCCTTTTCCTGTGTTTTCCTTTAGAACCTTCTGATAATCTATAAGGTTCATCTTTATGACCTATCAATCGTCCTGACCAAGTCTCAATCACAATTGAGCCAAACTATGGCTTTATGACCTCGAGAGAGTAAACAAAGAAATTGTCATTAAGGCCCCTCTTCCTGTGTTTTCCAAAAGAACCTTCCTATAATCAAAAGGGTTCATTTTTGTGACCTAACAATTATTCCGGCCATTTTTCATGAAGATTGAGCCTAAATTGTGGCCTCTAGAAAGTAAACAAAGAAATTATTATTAAGGTTCTTTTCAAGAGTTTTCTGATAGAACCTTCCCACATTCAATAGAGTTCATCATTATATCCTTATAATTATTCTGGCCTATTTTCATGAAGATTGAGCCAAAATTGTGGCCTCTAGAGTGTAAACAAAGAAATTGTCATTAAGGTCCCTTTTCCGTAGTTTTTCTATAGAACCTTCCCATAATCAATAGGGTTCATCCTTATGACTAACGATTATTCTGGCAAAGTTTCATGAAGATTGAGCCTAAATTGTGGCCTCTAGAGTGTGTAAACAAAGAAATTGTCATTAAGGCCCCTTTTCCTGTGTTTTCCAATAGAACCTTCCCATAATCAATAGGGTTCATCCTCATGACCTAATAATTATTCTGGCACAGTTTCATGAAGATTGAACCAAAATTGTGGCCTCTAGATTGTAAACAAAATAATTATCATTAAGGCCCCTTTTCCTCTGTTTTCAAATAGAACCCTCCCATAATCAAAAGGGTTCATACATATGACCTAACAATTATTCTGACCAAGTTTCATAAAGATTTGGTCAAATCTGTGGCCTCTAGAGTGTAACCATTTCAATTGTTGACGCTGCACGACATACATTCAACGATCACAAATGTTCACTATGAGCACTTTGTGCTCAGGTGAGCTAAAAAGGACTTTTGTCTTTCTATAGATAAAAGTTTGTTTAGTCCATGCCAAACCATTCTACTCTTAGTAATACCACTGAGAAACAGTGATAGAAACAATGAGGGAAAGGAGGACTGCTTGTATCTTTTTACCTATACAGCATTTATTTTCCATAATCAAATGCATAAATTTTTCTTCTTCTGCTTCTTTCAATTTGCACTGGTCTAAAATTTCATTGTCTATTAACAGACTAAATGAAATGCTTGCTTTTCCCCATTTCAGAATATCTATAATCCACCAATAGTGGCTGTCAATCAGGGAATCAGTCCATCAATCAGATAATTCATTTAGGCTGGAAGTAAATTTTGAACACTGACATTGGCTGATATTTGTGTGAAGATTTTTGTTTGTTTGGCTACTAAGACGTAATCTGCAGCTTATTCAAGATAAACTTACGACATTTAGGCTGTCAAAAAACCATTTTATTTTTCCTACATGTTACTGGCCCTTAATTTGCAAAATAAAGCCACTTGATATTGAGGTGAAACTTCATGTAGGAGTCATTTGGGGTCGCAAGCTGAGTCAGTCTGCAGGGTCAGCAATCCATCAATTCCAAATAAAGACAAAAGTTAGATATTTTAAGATCAGAATAGACTTAACATACAGAAAATGAGAAACTGCAACACACTTACAAAGGAACTTATCATTGATTACCTGTGACAATTTCTGTTTCACAAATTTTTCTAATATATTCACTTTCTGCATCCTCTGCAGCAGCGCCCCCTAGACCCATTTCTTCTTCAATATTCTCTGCATTTGCTGGGTCCTTCAACAATAGTAATACCAATGGTGTTATGGGTGAAATACAAATAAACCCAAACAGTATATTATTCTAAAGAAAATCTAGCTAAGAATGAAAATAAATTTTGCACTTAAAAGTATAGACAACTTTTTGTCTAGAACAAGCATGTGGCTATGTAAAAAAGGCACCTCATTTTAGTCCAGTACTTTTGAGAAAGGAAAAAAAGTACTGGACAAAAATGTTTGAAAAACTTATATACGAAATAATAGTTAAAATTTTTCCAAAAATTAGCCAATTAAATGTGGAGTTCCAAAATATTTCAATATTTCTGAATGAATTTTTTTATGATTTAGCTACAGATATTGTCAGTAACTTCTAGTCTAGTAAAAAAGAGCTAGGTCATACCTTTGCTTTTTTACTGGCCGGTGTTTGAATCCATTCCTTCTGCTCCTGAATGGCTCGTCTACGTTTCATTTCACCAAATACACCAACATCTAAATGAACGAGCTGACGCAACGCCACCTGTCCAACAAGGGAGATAAGTCTGGCAAGTACTCCTGTCACAAACTGTGCAGAATCTTGTTTCTCTTGTGGAGGATCTAATAAAATATCATTTTGAATAAAAGACCCTTTACCACATAATCCTCAATTTAAATAAAAAAGAAAGATGTTGTGGCTCCAGATATATTGAGAGCGGTTTTAATTTCAGAATATGACATTTCATAATTTGGTCTATAAACCATATATTGACGTTATTCGTTTGAACTGTCCCTTGGATAAGTAAACATAAAATAGTTTTTTTGAAAAAAAATATATGAATTAGTTGTCATAACACCCTCTAAACCAATTCCCAATCAACAAAATGTTGGATTAGTCCATATTGAAAAAAGTTGCAGACAACTTTCCCAAGTGCGTTTAATTTGAAAAATAATAACAGAATATGTTAGAAAACAAATGGCTTATTATTTAACAGGGTTATTGAGTGGTAACGGATTAATATAATGCTCATGTATCAATGTGATTAAATATCATATTTTCTACGAATTTTGATACTTATTTTTCAATAAAATGCAATTTAAATTGTTCTATACATCTCCTTTTAACCAGTCCAAAATTTGGCTGTCTTTTAATCTGTTAAGCCAATTGTCTCTTTTGATTTTCAAGTTCTACATGTAAAATGAATGTTGACAGGCCTGATATTAGGTTGGACAATTTGAAAAATTGTTCCTTTGAAATGTAAAACTAATCACCAGACTCCTCCAGTTCTGTGTTTTCACTGGGCATTTCTGCATCTTGTCCTTCTTTTTCGCTTGTATCTCTCTCACAACATTCCGATGCTATTTTCTTGATCAAATCTCCACAGATCGTGTCTGGATACTCTGCAAGTTTGTAGATAACTGTTACTGTTTGCTCCATCAAAGGAATCCAATAACGATTTTCTAAATCAGTCACCGACTGACTGAGGATTCGAACTAGGTTTGTAAACATGTCATGGTTCTCAGCAAGCTTGTATGGCTCATTGGCGACTGCTCCTTTGGCCTTAAATACAATAAATGCCATATACATGTTATATACAAATAAGAAAATAATGATATTGATAAGAGTAATGGTATTACATCACTTTGAAATGGAGAAAATTGACTGAATTTTGAACAGATAGTAATATGCAAGTTATCTCCCAAAATAGACATTTGTGTTTTGTGAATGAAGATTTGTTTTTTTAATAAACATCTCACAATTCAAAAAACGGTTTTAGAGACAGACTGACAGATGTAAAACTATAATACATTTAGCCACCCTTTCCCATAGTGCTGTTTAGTGTGAATCAATTATAGATAAAAGATTGTCTTGGGCTTTTGACTATTTTCAAACTCTAACCGGTAAATTAGAAGATATGAGCAAAATTCTATATTTTCATTTTTACAAGGAAAAAAGGAATCGGTGAATTATAAGAAGTAAAAATATGAAGTTTCATTCACAGTGGTTCAGGGGTTGTGAAAAAATGGCTTGGTTGGGAAGGACAGAATGATGACACAGCATGGAAACATGAATTTTTGGGGCAGCATAAAAACTTTGAAGTTTAATCCAACCTGCTTTAATATACAAGGCAAACCATTACAGTTTTATATCAACATTTCACCTGTTTAGTCACTCCCAAGTTCAGTAGAGCCAAACAAGTTTCTTTAGCCAAAAGTAAGTCATTATCAGCTCTGGGTCCGAGTCCTTCCATCACTAGTACATCTATGTTAGACTTTACAATACCCATATCAGCCCTAAAATGCAAAAAAAATGTTTCACCAGAATCAATACTAGTAAACATTGTGTTTGTATGGTGTATAATATTCTTTCAACAATTGTTCAGATTTATCAATGAAAGGTCTTCTCATTCATGTCCTCTCTTAGTATCTGCAGTACTAGCTCTAGGCTCTGAAATAGCCTTTTTCTAATTAACTCCCAAAAGTTGTGCATAACATAGATAGAGAGCTCTTATTTTCAACGAAATATTTCAGTGATAATTCTGTCAATGAGTATGTCTGTGTATATTTGCTCTAAGTTGAGGAGTTGGTAGCAAGTAAGAGTGTCAATCATAAGGGCCAGGTTTCAATCCCCGGTAGCGGCAAATATCCTTTCCTACATTTGTCTCTCACCAATGGGTGGGTAATTGTGAACATAAGTGAGATGAGCAACTGGAGCCTCAGAAAGGATGTAGTGGAAGCCCAACATACTACACTATGACCATGGCTCAAGTAAAAAGATCAATATTTTATAGTAATGTGTTAATAAATTGGAACAAATTACTCGTTTTAAGGCAAAACTGTACAGTGAACTCTATAACTCTTATAGTTCTTTTTCTTCTTAACCCTTTCCTGTTTAACCCCTTGTTTTTACCTCCCTGTAAATTTATAATTGAGAAAATATTGTAGAAAAAGAAGACAAGATATTTTCTACCCTACTGACTGCTTATTTTTCAAATTAAATCAACTTTTAATTTTCGTCTGCAAAACCTTTGAATTTGGACAGGTCTTTAATTTTTCAAAACAGGAAGAGCTTAAACAAGAAAATTTAGTAGTCTGCATGCTAAAAATCACCTGATTAAAACAAGTCATTGGTATTTCCACATTATGTAGGTTAGTCTTTTCGATAATAAAATTTATTTCAAAACATCCATTTACAGGGCTCTCACTAGGAATTTGAAAGTAGGATTCCAGGAATCCAATTTAGGAAAAAGTTGGATTCCAGGCAGAAAAGTTGGATTCCAGCCTGATTTGGCAGGATTTTCATACTGGATGCGATTTTCACCAAATCCTTTTTTTACAGCACTCTCTTTGTTGAAAATAGTGTGGAAAAAGGTGATTAGTTTGGATTTTAAGAATTATCATATTTTCTAGCCAATATTATGTTGTTTACATGTCTGATCATGTTCATTTGATCATCAGCAAATTCTCTTAATTAGGATTATTTGTAAATCTAACTAAGAAGTAAAGAATTAATGTCAAAATAGAACAAATGATAGAATCATCCAACAAGTGTAATTTTCTTTTCTTTTTTTCTAAGCACCCATTGTAATTAAGTTAACCCTTATCACACTATAAATGTAATATTCCTCCTTTAGCAAGAAGTAAAGACAAAGGTGTGCAGTCTGACCTTAGTCTATACCGCCTAATTTCCTTCTTAATTGAGCCATTTTAAAGATTGTATTTTCAAAATAAATACTGACTGACAATCAGTCAATCCCTTCTTTTACCACTTTGATTTTGATGAAATTTTGCACTGATCTTTATTCAGCTTGATAAGGATTAATTTTTTTGTTGAAATTTGGACAAATTAATGACATATATTGACAGTCAAATTGATTATTTACTGAACTAAAAAATGACAGTAAATTAATGTTTCATGCCCAGCTTTTGAAGTCTAAGAGCCCAAAAAGTTTAAATAATAATTTTCATTTTCAATTGAATTGTCTGTTTTACCCACGAAAACCCATGACAATTTAATTTTTCAATATATGTTGACTTCTTTATTATGCTTTGTTTATTTTTTTAACTAAACTGATCAATAATAATTTGATTTCAGTGAGATAAGAGTGCTAGTAAAATAATTTTACCCAAGTTACACAGGTTTCTAACACCTGTCACCTACGATCGTCGATGCATGACCGGTCAGCGCGAAGTGTTAATTGTCAATCAAGCTGGGTGTTATCAATGATTGTGGTGTATGTTAGGACAAACAATTAACATTTTCCGATAATCTACCTACTATTTTAATGACCCTTGAACAATGACAGATGATTTAACAGAGTCACTTTGACAAAGACTGCTAACGTCGGACGCATGTCATTGAAAAATTGTCGTCCGTCAGAATCCTTTGATAGGATTTTTTGTCGTCCCTTGCGGAAAGTTGTCGTCTCAGACGACAGTACTGTCGTTTCCGAGAGCCCTGATTTAGCATCTACAGTAAAAATATGTTTCTAATTTAAAATCCATACCTTCAGTGAAAACAAGAAATATAACTTTGGTGAAAAAGATTGAGACCCAATCTCCAGTAACATTGGGCTGATATTATGAAAGAAAGTTTCAAAGCAGAGAATCTAATTAACCCTTTTCTGTTTCGCAAAATTCTAGACCTGCCCAAATTTTTGTATACAAAATTTATTGTGAATTTAATTTGAAAGATAACCTTTCAGTAGGTTAGAAAATATTGTAGAAAAATAAGAAATTGCTGTTATAAGTATTTTTTTTCTTCTTCTACAATGTTTCCTAAATTATAAAACCAAAGGGACATAAAAACCAGGGATTGAACAAGAAGTATTAATAATAATTTAACAATAATCCGACATACTTGGCAGCCATTGATATAAGTGTTACAGCAGCTCTGCTCTCCTCTTCTGTGGTTCCAGGTATTTTGCGTGTAAATCTTTCCCACAACATCTGTATAACATTCTGACCAATATCTCCTGATTTTACTAGCTCCTGTATCTGCAAGCAAACAAACACATAAACAAACAACTTTCAAATAATTCTAATGATACCCGAGTTAATAAAAGAATTGACTGACCAATCAAATAATTCATTACAAGAGGGCCTGTGTCTCTAGCTCTCACCTGAGGTAAGGCTCTTTTCCTTCAAGGCTCAATACCAACTGGGTCTGCAGAAAACTTTCTACCAATTGCCACAGAATCCAAAGTTTCCAATGAATTCCAAATTTTTTAGTAATTTTTACAGGGAGAACCCTATGATTATTCATGCCAAATTTGTTTGAAATTGGCTTGCAGGGTTTTCCCTCGACTTTCAAAACAGGGGGTCATTTTGCCACATTATGACCCCTATCAAATAAGATAGAGAAGTATGTCTAGCTATTTTGGGGCTCATTTCTGAAAAATGGGGGTCTAAATTCAAAGAAGGAGGGGGTCAGGGAAAACCCTGGGCTTGGCAGTTTGGCAGGAGTTGTCTTTTTAATAATCCTACTTTATTCCTATATGGGACCAGACACTGAGCCTATAAATTCTTCTGATTCTCCCTCTGTCCTTGAGGCTTTACCCCTGTTGACCAAAGGATAATGATTTTAACAATTCCGACAGGTCAATGTACAGATGCTTTATGCAAACAATCAAGGCTCTATGCCTTCTGGGTCAGGGGGTAATTTTTTAAGATTTCTTCAATAATTTAATTTTGTTGCCAAGGCAGAGTTTTCAATGGATTTCTATTCTTTTGGCTATTTTCAAAGCGGAATACCTAAAGTGCATGCCTGAAACATTTGGTTGAAATTGGTCCAGTGGTTTAGCAGGAGATATCATTTGAAGGATATGTTGACAAACAACAGCTGCCAGACAGAAGGTAAGCACAATACCTCACCTTTAGCACTTCGAGCTCAGATGAGCTAAATGCTGGAATGTTATTTTGTGATATCATAAATTATAGTACTTTTGTTTGGTTAGCATCATAGACATCTTTACTACAACTACCACAAGCTGTACTCCCTATCCTATGTTTTTCCTTTTATATTAAAGCGGCTCTTGAACAGATTTTCATGAAATTTTGAAATAGGAAAATTATCTGATTTCCAAAAATTATTGAAGTCATTTTCATGATAAATAGTCTTTCCTCGTGTTAAATCAAAATTCAATAGAAATTTAATTTCATGTGAAATATTCCAAATGACCTACTTAAAAACATCGGAATTAACAGATGAGGTTGTTAGTATTGGGAGATGTAATCAAACAAACTAACTATTCAGTAGGGTAGAAAATATTGCGAAAAAAACAGCAATTGTACAGGAAAGGGTTAAAGTATACTCACAAGCCCCTCCATAGAGGTGATGTCACAAAGGGTTGCAGACAATGTCAAGGCAGACAGGTTCTTTACAATAGCTTGCGCATTTGCTCTGAAAAATATGAAAAGGAATTGACTATAAAC
Organism: Fragum fragum; assembly: GCA_946902895.1. Classification (NCBI taxonomy): domain Eukaryota; kingdom Metazoa; phylum Mollusca; class Bivalvia; order Cardiida; family Cardiidae; genus Fragum; species Fragum fragum. Next base: position 38,853,815 of record OX336378.1, on the reverse strand, counting down.
CCATGCCATTATTGTTTTGGCAAGGGATAAAGACAAACAATGTTTATTCTAAAATTTCATCAAGGTGCCAAACTGTCACAAGATACGCCCGTCACACTGTTTAATATTAACTGGGGATTTGAATAGAACAGGTCATTTTGAATAAATATTATTTGTCAAACAAAGTATGAAAAACAACAAAGGGCAATAACTCAAAAAATAGGCTAGGTAGAGTTAAGGTTCTTCACACTGCACTCCCACTTGGTGAGCTCTATCCATCCATGAAATTTCATGATTCTAGCTATTATACTTTAAGAGATAAACTCCAGACAAGATTCAAGTATGAAAAACAACAAAGGGCAAAAACTCAAAAAATAGGCCAGGTAGAGTTATGGTTTTTGTACACTGCACTTCCACTTGGTGAGCTCTATCCATCCATAAAATTTCATGATTCTAGCTATTATACTTTTAGAGATATACTCCGGACAAGATTCAAGTATGAAAAACAACAAAGGGCAATAACTAAAAAAAATAGGCAAGGTAGAGTTATGGTTCTTGTACACTGCATTCCTACTTGGTGAGCTATATCCATCCATGAAATTTCATGATTCTAGCTATTATACTTTTAGAGATATACTCTGGACAAGATTCAAGTCTGAAAAACAACAAAGGGCAATAACTCAAAAAATAGGCTAGGTAGAGTTATGGTTCTTGTGCACTGCAACCCCCCTTGGTGAGATCTATAAACCCATGAAGTTTCATGATCCTAGCTATTATACTTTTAGAGATAAACTCCAGACAAGATTCAAGTATGAAAAACAACAAAGGGCAAAAACTAAAAAAATAGGCCAGGTAGAGTTATGGTTTTTGTACACTGCACTTCCACTTGGTGAGCTCTATCCATCCATAAAATTTCATGATTCTAGCTATTATACTTTTAGAGATATACTCCAGACAAGATTCAAGTATGAAAAACAACAAAGGGCAATAACTCAAAAAATAGGCTAGGTAGAGTTAAGGTTCTTCACACTGCACTCCCACTTGGTGAGCTCTATCCATCCATGAAATTTCATGATTCTAGCTATTATACTTTTAGAGATATACTCCGGACAAGATTCAAGTATGAAAAACAACGAAGGGCAATAACTAAAAAAATAGGCCAGGTAGAGTTATGGTTCTTGTACACTGCACTCCCCCTTGGTGAGCTCTATCCTTCCATGAAATTTCATGATTCTAGCTATTATACTTTAAGAGATATTTTCCGGACAAGATTCAAGTATGAAAAACGACAAAGGGCAATAACTCAAAAAATAGGCCGGGTAGAGTTATGGTTCTTGTGCACTGCACTCCTACTTGGTGAGATCTATACACCCATGGTGTTTCATGATCCTAGCTATAATACTTTTAGAGATATACTCCGGACAAGATTCAAGTATGAAAAACAACAAAGGGCAATAACTCAAAAAATATGCCAGGAAGAGTTGTGGTTCTTGTACACTGCACTCTCCCTTGGTGAGCTCTATCCATCCATGAAATTTCATGATTCTAGCTATTATACTTTTAGAGATATACTCCGGACAAGATTCCAGTATGAAAAACAACAAAGGGCAATAACTCAAAAAATATGCTAGGTAGAGTTATGGTTCTTGAAAACTGCACTCCCCCTTGGTGAGATCTATACACCCATGAAGTTTCTTGATCCTAGCTATAATACTTTCAGAGATATACTCCGGACAAGATTCAAGTATGAAAAACAACAAAGGGCAATAACTCAAAAAATAAGCCAGGTAGAGTTATGGTTATTGCGCACTGCACTCCGTATTGATGAGAAGAATATAACTGCCAAGTTTAAAGTCAATCGGACTTACGGTGACAGAGTTATGCCCTGGACAAAGAAGTGGACACAGCCCAGACAACCGTACGCCCGAACGGACACCCGGACGCCCGGACACCACGGGTGATCCCATAAAACGTCCCGTCTTCGACGGGCGTATAAAAATGTTGGGGATTTCAGAGTAAAATCTACACAACTGAGAAATATTTGGTATTTCATGCTCTTTGTGTATAGAAATTATCCTCCAACAATGCTAAAAGTATGGGGGATCTTCGAAAAAAGTGGGGGAATCTCCGTGCCTTGAATATACACTAGAGAAAAATTTACCTGCACATATTCTTAGTCTACACCATCTATTTTCCTGTAAAGCCTGATTTTTTATCAAATTGTTTTTTTTAAAGAAATATTGACACAATATTGGGCTTTCCACTGCTTTCAAGCCTTTAATCTTTAATCTAAATGCAACTCTACCACATATTTCATACAGCATCAAAATAGCTTAACACATTTTGGCAACTAATTCACGCACACAAGCCATATAGGCCCACAATTTGAGCCAGAAAAATGTTGTGAGAAAATAAAAATTGATTTTAAAAATTTGTTTGTCAGGTTTATAATTACCTTTTCAAAATCCATTTGTAAGTTATATTGTCTGCTTCACAGTTAAGTATTGTCTTGAATATTGAAATCAGGCTAAGAAATAACTGGAAATAATAGGAATTGAGGGTTTAACAGGTTCAAGATAAACAGTTTCATAAATAAAAGGGCATAAAGAAGGAATAAATTTGGGATTTAAAAATGACCTTGACTTATCTGGAAATTCGAAATTTCCCATTTCAAGACGAGTATCAACTGTATTTCTAATGATATTACCTTGAGTTGCCTCCCTGTGGGTTGAGGTATAATCTTTTATAGGCGTCAACCACTGCTTCCTTGATACTTGCTTCTTTAGACCAGATCAGTGGCAACATTCTGCGTATACCAATCATGGTGGAGGACAGACCAAACTCAAATCCTATTACAAAGAATTGGATGGCTTCCATAACATCTGACACTGTTTTGGAGCCAAGCAGGATTGAGATAACTGGGACGGCATTCTGAACCTGAGTGGCGAAAGCTAGAGATTCCTGTAATAAATTTAGGTTCTTTTATAACATGACATATAGCTTGGGAGTTTATTAAACTTCCTGACATTTTTTTTCATTAACATTAAGAAGTGATCAATAAAAGCTTATCACAGAATGCAACTTAATACTCAGCACTTTCATTGTATTGAGGCATTTGTTTCCAAAAATTGCATTTAAAGAACAAGAGTGCCATAGTCAAATTATACACTGACAACTAGATAAGACAAAAATATTGCATTTTCCCCGTTTTTCTGTGACACAGCCTTAAATGGCATACCCCCACCAATACACACAAGGCCACGTGACTAGGGGCATTTCTTTCAAATCTGTCCATAAATGTAGAAGATGTATTAACAAGAAATTTTTATTAATCCATCTTTTCTGTGATGCAGCCTAAAATGGTGAAACCCCAGTAATATGCACAAGGTTAGGTAACTAAGATCACTCTGTGAAAATATCATTTATATCTGCCATGTCGAGGAGAGATGCTAACAAGAAATTGGACAGAGGTATGGACACTGAGTTTGATGGAGAAGATGCTAATATGTATGACAACCTTTAGCAGCATAAAAAAAAAGTTTAGTTCAAAGGAAGATAATTCTTCTACCGTAGGAAGTTGACATTTCAAACTAGTTTCATGCAATACTTCAACTTTACCAAATTTTCTGCAATCTGGATTTAGGACCGTTCTCTCCAAAAAAACAAAAAGCCCTGAGAGGTCACTTTAGGTCAACTTTGTACAGACAGTTATATAAGCACTCTCTATACAATAATCAGCTAGATATTAGTAACTGTGAATCAAGCAGTGTTTAGTCTAAAACCAAATGATAAGCCAATGGCCCTCTAAAATACAAAATAACCCCTCTTTACTATGTCTGGACCCATTGAGGGCACTCCATTCTCCATCTCACGTCCAATCTTGATGGAAAATGCTTCCATTACATGTTTTCGTTTTAACCTTTAACAAACTAAAGTTTAGAAATCTAAGAGCTCTTTGATCATGAAATGTAACCTTTTTCTTTTGCTGTTGTCATTTCAACTTTTCATGAGATTTTTTTTCTGCTTTTGTTGATCCTTATTCTTTCAAAAATCCCCCTGTGACCAAAGGCTGTGGACCCATTAGGCCGATGAAAAGCAAAGCTAGATTGAGCACTGACCAAGATAGAGTAGCTATCTCAAATCCTGTTGGATCAGTAAGCTGATAAAACTTACCTTTAGGTACTGTACCAGTATTTGTTTTTTAGCTATCTCATTGGCCAGCTCTGGATCTTTCTGTGACTCAGTATCTAGGGGTTGAGCAGCTGACAGAGCATGATTGGCAAGTTTCTTTTCTGAAATGATGAATACAAGCTATTTAACTGGTTACCAACAAGAGTGCCAGTCATTATATATGCCATTACATAATTGCTTTTTTAAGAAGGTAGCTAAAGAGGTATAAGGTTTAGAACTCAAGAATATGTCATTGAGAACTACAGTAAAACCTCGGTAGTTCGTAGCGCAAGGGACCAGGGAAATTTTTACGAATTAAGCATAGTACGAACAAAATGGAGGACAAGAGGTCGGCTGTTTGAGATGGTCTTGTTCTGTCCCCCACTTAGGAATTAATTCTGAATTAGTTATTTTTCTAAACAAGACCCGCAGATATTAATTGAAGAAAACATAAATTAAAAATTACTCATCTTGTATTTTTATGCTTTTATGTTTTATGTCTGTGTTAATTTTTGGCATTTTTTAAACTCAGTGCTTGTATCAAATAGTAGACTCCATCAGAGTGATTTCCCTTTACACTTCATTGGATCAAATCACTCTGAGTATACTATCATCAAATTATAAAATTAAGGACCGACGATTGTGAAGAAAGCAACCGCAAAATAAAATAAAATGATTAGAATTTCTAAATGACCAATAACACTGATACTAATTGGGGTGTGTCAATTTAAAGTAAATTTTCGGCGATAATTACGGGAATCTTTATTCCATTAATTACCCACCTTACAACCAAACAGCCCCTTCTAACTAAAGGTACATGATAACACATTTTTTGTCATATACATCAGCAGGTATGAAAATCAAGGTAAGTGGTAATTGGTGACAATTAGTTTATCACACCTATGAATTAAACATTGGAGTTTCTGTTATAATCATACTTTCGGGACTTGAAATGGCCTACGAACTACGAACCACTGACGTTCGAATTAGACAGAGTTTTCTAACAAAGCTAAAGAAGGAAAAAGATCGGGACCGCGTAGAGTATACGAACGAACACATACCTACGAACCAGTGACGTTCGAATTAACGAGGTTCTACTGTACTAGCAAAGACAAAAATATTTGCATAAAGCCCATTTTTTCTGTAATGCAACCTAAAAATGGTAAAAACCTTAGCAATGTGCCCAATGTCAGGTGACTAGGAACATCCTGTTAAAATTACATTGACATTTTTAGGAGATGTGATTATAAAAAGTTGGTATTAAGACCCCTTTTCTGTGATGCCGCCTAAATAAGGCAACAAACGGACAATATCTCCAAAGTCTGGTGACTAGGAACATTCTGTGAAAATTTCAATAATATCAGAGGATGTGTCAATGAGGTGTGGGCATATGGATGAACAGATGAAGATGATACCAATAAACAGCCACCTTTGGTGATTTATAAAAATATATTTTCAAATATCAAAAAAAAAAAAAAAAATCTGTGGAAAACATGGTGAGAACAGACACCTCCAAGAAAAAAAGCTTGGGAAAATATTGTCAACTAAAGGCACTTGAGAGCCTGATTTGCTCCACCTGCCCAAATTTACTTATCATTCCTGAGAAATTTGGTTGAAAACCATCCTGCAGATTGTAGTTTTTCACTGTTTACCATATACGGAAATAAGCCCAATCCATTGAAGCAATGTTAACATCCAATCACTTCATTTTTAGAAATCAAGAGAGGGGTCACCAAAGGACCATTCTGGTGAAATTTTGTTGAAATCCAAAAATGGTTTCTTAGAAGAAGATTTTCAAAGCTTTCACAATATACGGAAATCATTCCTTTTCCATTACAGCAATGTTTTCTGTCCTATCAAATTTCTTTGAAGTAATTTGATAAAAATGAACCCAAGAATCAGTCCAGTGAAATTTAGTTGAATCCATCCATTGGCCTCTGAGAAGAAGATCTTCAAAGTTTTCACCATTTATGGAATTAGCCCCGCCCATTTAAGGCAAGTTTTCCATACGATCAAAATTCTTTGAAGGAATCTGATAAAGGGTCACCTCAGGATGATTCCTGTAAAATTTGGTTGAAATCCATCAATTGGTTTCTGAGAAAAAGATTTTTATAGCTTTCACCATATATGGAAATTAGCACAGCCCATTTAAACCATGTTTTTCATCCGATCAAAATTCTTTTAAGGAACCTGATTAAGGGTCACCCAAGGATCATTCCTGTAAAATTTGGTTGAACTCTGTTCAGTACTCTCTGAGGAGAAGATTTTTACAGTAAAAGTTTACTGACAGATGCACAACGAATACAATGCCATGACAATAGCTTGCTGGCTTTCAGCCAGTGGAGCTAAAATGAACAAAAAGCTTGTTTCAATCAACTCCTTCATTACCCACAATGTTTCCTACCCAGGCAGACAAAAGATTTTTAAAAAATCATCAATTTGATATTGTAGTATGCAGTTTCTTTAAATTTGGTCTAGTTTAAGATTCTGTCAAGTAGGAATAGGTTACATACCACAGCTTCAGCTGACTTTTTCTCTAAATGCAATATGAAGCTGAATTAAGACATAATAGGGATGACTAATCTTCCTTCTATCTGATGTGTTTTATCTATTGTTGCAGGGGCTTAACTTTTGTACCGGTAATGCTGAACCCTGAATATTCCTGTTTTGTCAGGAGGTATAGACCAAGATCAGCCTGCACGTATGTGCATACTGATCTTAGTGTACACCACCTGCTGGTCCCTTTTAAGTCAGAGTTATTTAAAAGACAAATTTTCTAAATAAATATTAACCAACAATTATTGATTCTAGTGTTTTGATCTTCAAATGCAATTTGAAGAGGATTTTATCCAGCATGAGGTTAGGAACATTTGGAAAGACAACTATGAATTTAGGCCTTTTCTCTTAGCAAATAGAATGACTGATTGATTGAATGGGGTTTATCGCCGCTTCTAACAGTTTTTCAGTCATATCCCACCTAACAATGGATTTCTGGTATTTCTCACACAAGTACTACCACTACATCCTTCCCTAGCCTCTGGCTGCTATCCCACTTAGATATTAACAAATCAAAGAGATGGAGTTATATATAGAAAGAAGCATCATTATCGTACCTGTAAACAGGTTATTTAGACAAGTCAGGGTATCTAATGGCAAGATATCCTCTGTTTCATCCTGGCTGGCTGATCCATGGCTTGCTATATCAGGGAAGGATTCTCGTGCTGCATTCATCCATTTGATAGCATCTTCAAGTTTTTTGTTGATCAGAGAATCATATATCTTGGCTTCAAGACTGTGAAGGATAAATTGTTGTAATTATTTTTTTACTTGTACAGTAAAACCCCTCCTTACGACCACCCCGGAAATACGGGCACCCCTCTATTACGACCGAATTTTCACAGAACGGAATTTTTTGTTCTTTATTTCAATGGTCGCAAACCCCTCTAAAACGGGCACCCCGCTATTCCAAATTACGACCACTAATTATAAATTCAGTACCAACCATAGCTGATACACTATTTTGAACCCCAATAAAACGACCAGTTTTCACACATTGAGACCGATCACCCGAATTTCACACTTGATAAGAGCGACACTAATTGGGTACAAATACATTGTAAATACATTATCGGATTTTTGATTATGTGATATCGAACCCTTATTATAAAAGGTGTTATGATTGAAGTGGCCAATCCCTTTTAGAAATTATAATTTGTATTATTTTTAATTGTTATTTGAGTGTTTCACAGGTTTTGACCCGAGTAATAAATTCGGAAGTGAAACATATCCGAGAAGTTACGATTAGTTTGTTTACGGTGTTCCGAACAGTAATTAAATTTTGATTTCAACGTTATTGATGCTTGGTATTCGCATTAAAGAAGATATGGTATCGACAGTTTGACACTTGGAACCTGTACTTACGAATAAATAATCTGAGGAATCAGATCCAAATGGAGAATAGAGAAAGTAGAACTTATCGAAGATCGTAAATTTGAAAATGACATAAGATTCCGCTGTAATACATGTTCTTATAGTTTCATTTTTGTATGTATAGTATTAATATATTCCAATAACGAAAATAAAATAAACATGCATTACTTGACAACAAACGACCAAACCTCAGTAATATGACCACCCCGCTATTACGACCACTTTCTGAAAGTACCGCAAGTGGTCGTATTAGAGGGGTTTTACTGTAATTCAATATTCCTTTTATTTCAATGCAACATTTATTAACCATCATACAATGTAACCTATTACCAATTGGCAAAATTGTGTAAAATGAAGAAATTGTTTTTCTACCAAGAAAGTTGAAACTAGAGGCGCTTGAGCGCCTAATTCGCTCCACCGGCCTGAAATTACTTATCATTCCTAAGAAATTTTGATGAAACCATCCTGCAGTTTGCAAGAATGAGATTTTCAGAATTTCACTATATGCCATATAGGGAGACAAGCAAACCCAAAAATAATTTTCATCTGAGCCATATTTATGAAGGAATTTGACAAAGAATCACCAAAGAAAATTGTTAGAAATCTGAGAAGATTGTTGGTTTTCTCTGCTTACCATATATGAAAATTAGAACAATCCACTAAAGAAATGTTTACAGCCAATAAATTCTTTTTTTATCAATCTAATAAGGGGTTACCAAACAATAATACCACTGAAATTTGGTTGAAATCCATCTGATGGTTTCTGAGAAGATTTTCAAAGCTATCACCATATATGGAGATAAGCCCCGCCCATTTAAGCCATGTTTTCTGTCCTATCAAAATTCTTTGAAGGAATCTGATAAAGGGTCACCCAAGGATCGATCAAGTGAAATCCATCAATTGGTTTATGTGAAGAAGCTATTTTAAGATATGGAAATTAGCCCTGCCCATTAAAGCCATGCTTTTCATCCGATCTTGATTCTTTGAAGGAATCTGATGAAGGGTCACCAAGTTATCATTCCTGTAGAATTTGGTTAAATCTATTAAGGTTTCACCATTTATGGAAATAAGCCCCATCCATTAAAGCCATGTTTTTCATCCGATCGAAATTCTTTGAAGTAATCTGACAAAGGGTCACCCAAGGATCATTTCTGTGAAATTTGGTTGAATTTTGTTTTCGGTACTTTCTGAGAAGAAGATTTTTCAAACTTTCACCATATATGGAAATTAGCCATGCACATTTAAACCATATTTTTCATCCAATCAAAATTCTTTGAAGGAATCTGGTAAAAGGTCATCCAAGGATCATTCCTGCAAAATTTGGTTGAAATCCATCAATTGGTTTCTGAGAAGATTTTTAAAGGTTTCACCATAATAAAATTAGCCCTGCCCATTGAAGCCATGTTTTTTATCCAATCAAAATTCTTTGAAAGAATCTGATTGGTTGAATTCTATTCAGTACTTTCTTTGGAGAAGATTTTTAAGGTAAAAGTTTACGGACGGACGCACAGATGCATGACGGACACAATGCTATGACAAAAGCTTGCTGGCTATCAGCCAGTGGATCTTTAAACCTAAAATTGCATAAACTCATTGCTTTCACCCTTCACACATAATAAATTTGCAAATTTTAAATATGTAACTTTTCAATATATACCTTATACTCTTCAATATGTATGCTGGTCACTTATTTGGTAACAAAAAGGTAAATTTTTCTACACCTAGAGATGTTGTATTCACCTTTCCTTTGTATCTTCTTCAGTTATCAGACTATCTGGTGAACTCCTGTTTTCTGCATCTTCCTCCGCATCTTCTATCAAAGGTTTGAGAAGTGCTGACAACTCTTTCCACTCCTTCTCTATCTCCTGTTTAATCGTATCTGTTGAACTAGGCGCTTCTTCTTCCTCCGGCATCATTTCTTTTAAACTCTCTGCCTCTTTTTTGTAGTTCTGCTCTAAATCTTGTACAGACAGCTATAAATAGTAGCTAGAATGTCAAGAACCATTCCATAGGATAGAAAATATTGTGGAAAATGAAGAAATTGCTTGTTACTAGCATTCTTTTTTTTTCAATATTTTCTCAAGCATAAAATCACAGGGATGTAAACACAGGGATTGTACAGTAAAGGGTTAAGTTTCCAAAACTGAAGAAAGGTTTGATCTTTACCTTACTGGTCTTGTCACAAAGCAATATAATATTGCCATCTGTCTTCATAATTTACCAATGACATGCATATTAAAGCATTGAAGTGTGTAAATTCTATGATAAACAAATAGGTTTTAATGTAAACCTGCATTGGTTCATAAATACCTACTTTTTTACGCTTTTTTGCAAAGTAAAGTGCTAAAAGCTGTTGTTAATAAGAATCTTCAATGTTAGCCTCATTTGTTAGAGTACTCAGTTTCAAACCACAAGATCTTAAGTTTAAACCTTGGCTGACCTGTGTAACTAAATGTCTCTCCGACGAAATGTTAAGTTGTCCTGTGCTTAACAGCAAACACATCAAGAACCAAACATAGTTTTGTTCTATATTGTTGCACTACACACATGACAACTAACTGTTGTCTTCTAGGGATGTGGCTCATATTGGCAACTTCAGCAACAATAAATAAACAAGTATGCATGCATGGTGCCTCAATTCTTTCCAGTTCACAAAATAATAATCCTCTGGTAAGATCTACTAAACTTACCTTGGTAGCAAAGGGATTATTCTTCAGCAGAGCTGTGATCAGTTGTATAGCGTATTTTCTCACTTGGCTTGATTTGTCCTGTAGTCGTCCTATCACTAGCTTTAATAGATTCTCCTGCGAACTTAAGGGCAGACAATTCTTACTGACTATGTTGTTCCAGATTTGTAGAACTTTACCCCTAACAAAAGCATGGACATCATGAATATGATCCTGAAAAGAAAGTTGAAATTGAAGAAAGTTTGAACAAGAAATATTTGAGTTAAAACTCACTGAGTATACCCCCGTACAATACAATAACTACAGTGAGAATTAACGTCTCAAAGTGGGGGTATAGAAATGTGTGACAAATTATGTAAAGGATCTATTGCCATTTGAAGATTTTGCTGGTTTAAACAATTACCAGTCAGCAATATTCTAGACTGGTCCCTATGTCAGATAGTAACATCTATTAAATGTTAACATTAGGCATATTCACTAAATAAATGTCAGAATAAAGAGTATTGATAAATCATGACTCAGAAGACATATACAGTAAAACCCCTCCTTACGACCACCCCAGAAATACAGGCACCCCGCTATTACGACCGAAATTTTACAGAACGGAATTTTTTGTTCCTTATTTCAATGGTCATGAACCCCTCTAAAACGGGCACCCCGCTATTCTGAATTACGACCACTAAATTCAGTACCAACTATAACTGATACACTAATTTGAGCACCACTTAAACGACCATTAACTTCACACATTGAGACCAACCACCAGAATTTCACACTTGACAAGAGCGACACTAATTGGGTACGAATACATTGTCAATACAATATCAGATTTTTGATTATGTGATATCAAACCCTTATAATGATAGGTGTTATTTCTATTAAATAGTGGCCGAACACGTTAAGAAATTATAGCTTTTATTATCTTTAAATTCTATTTGAATGTGTCACGGGCTTTGACGCGAGTAATGAAGCCGAAAGTGAAAAAGCATCAGAGAAGTTACAAATAGTTTAATTGTTCATGGCGTTCCAAACAGTTATTTAGCAATTAACTTTTGATTTCAACTTAATAGATGTTTGGTATTCGCATTATAGAAGATATGATATCAATAGTCTGACACGTTGAGCCTGTACTTATGTATTAATAATATGAAGTCGGACTTCTGAATCAAATTAAAATGGAGAAGAGAGAAAGTAGAATTTTTCAAAGATTTTGGATTTGAAAATGACATAAGATTCCATTGTAATACATGTTTTTATAGTTTTGTATTTGTATGTATTGTATTAAAATATTCAAATAACGAAGAGAAAATAAACATGAATTACTTGACAACAAACGACCAAACCTCAGAATTACAACCACCCCTCTATTACGACCACTTTTAGTAAGTACCACAAGTGGTCTTATTAGAGGGGGTTTACTGTAATTAAGTTTCTAACCATTAGCTTAAGTAGTAGCAATGATGAAAAATCGGGCCCTTACAATTCTAAATCAAAAATGGTTAAGAACTCCTTAATTCTTTGCATGTAAGATGTGATGGTCACAAAGGCATGAACAAAGTTTCAGGGCAATAACATCAGTAGAAACAGAAATATGAGAATTTTACAAAAACTTTAACCAAGTTATTATGCTGAAACCAATGCCAAAGCCAAGGTGACTGGAATACCCCCATATTCTTTTGAATAGTCAATTCTAAAATAATATGGATGATAATTTTAAGTTGATAAAATTTTAAAAAGAAATTACATTTTAAGAAATGAAGAAACTGTTTGTTACAAGCAATGTCTTCATTTTACAGTGCTTTCAAGTTTTTTGCTTGAAAGCCCTAAAATATGGGATTGTGTGGGTAAGGCCTGTTCCATTTTCAATCCTATCCAGGCCTTAACAATGTCTCATTCTAACCTTATCAAATTTAGGTTTTCTCCTAAATTAATACCTTTTCAGCCAAACAACATAACATTAAGGTGAAAGTGTGAATCAAATGTGTGATATTGTTGGTGGGACAGCAAATTATTGTAAACACAGATTTATCAAAGCTATATTTAACCCATTCCCACACGACGAAAATTAAGACTGGTCCAAATTCAAAGATGTTGCAGACGACAATTTAAAATTTGTGAAATTTTAGATTTTTTCATCTTTATGGTTAGAAAACATTGTTGATAGTGAAGATATTGCTTGTGACAAGCAATTTCTTCACTATCCACAATGTTTTCCAAAGCTTTTTTTCTTCGGGGGCATTTAAAATTGTCATTGTGTGGGAATGTGTTAAGCTATTTGGGTCAACCTCTGTCAACATGAAGAATTACCTCCAGTTTCTCTAGGAACTGATCCCTGGTATCTTTCATCTTGTCATCCAGGCCATCTTTACTGAGCACTTGTATGACTATTTCTCCCATAGCTCCAAGTACTCCATTCCTCATCGAGTAGGCCTAAAACGGAACAAGCCTTGGATTGCAGAAATCAAATCCATATGGACAAATCCATGCGGACAAATGTCCATTAGATTTGGAAAAGTGAGTCATATTAGAAAGTGCGTGCCCCTTGGATTCCCAGTCAGTATTGCCATCATTCAAGGGTTAGTAAACCTTTTGGATTGCTAGCCTCTTACATGATAGGCTTCCAATCAATAGTTCTAAAATTTAAAGATGTTTTAGATAGTGAAACCACATATTTAAAGCTGTTTACTATCTACAAATTTTCTTTTGTGTTTCAAGTGCAATCTTCAACTTCCATGGATGCACAATAGCTTATCCAAGTCACAGTTGGTCCAAGTTTGAGATTATGGCCATTTCTTTATTTTTCAGGTAGGTCGAGTCGTTTATTTCAAGGCACTCATCTGGTGAAAATTCACAGATTTCCTGGGAATCCTTGATTTAAGTTGAATCTACTTTGTCATTTACTTTTGCTTTTTTCGCAGGTAAAAATGAAAAAAATATTCCTAGGATGCCTTTTACTTTGATCCATTGCTTAGAAACATGTTAAAATAGAATGGAACCAAGCAAATTGCATGTCCGATTAATTCAACGCTGATTTAAAGACGTCTTGCAGGAAACCAAATTTTTTTTGGAGTAGTCCAAATCACTACTAGAATGTCGCGGATGTCGGATTTTTGCCAACATTGTATTTCAAAATTGTAATAATTAGGCGCACCCTCAGGTCCACCTAATTGATTTTTTTCTGAGTTATCTTCGATGCTTTAAAGCCAATGCCATAAGAGTACAACCATTTGCTTGTAATATCCTCTTACATTTAAAAAGTACCTTTCAGAGAACTATGCTAAAACTAAATATGTTTCCGAATGATACCCTTCTTCTTCAGGCCTGACACCAGCAAAGTGTGGTCCCATGGACTCAAACAGTGGTTATAAGAGTCCTTGGTGAATGTTAGAAAGTACCTGATTTAAACATTTATTTTTCTTCAATATCATCTTTATTTCATTTAGATATAGGAATTATATAATGAAACTACAAACACTATAAGATTCAAAGACCTTACAACAAAGGTACCCAAAGTATTTGACAGCTATGATTCCTCTGGGCTCAACCCCCCAAAAAATTTGAAGACTGTTTAAAACAGTCTACCATTCTTTTCTGAAGTTAAGACACAAAGGGTCCTTGGGACTCACATTAGATATTTTTTGAGTCATGGCTACTTATTTTTTAATCTCAGACTCACAAACTTGCGCCATTAAAAGTGTTAGGGGAAAGAAATTGGACTTGAGACACTGTCAATTGACCAATCGTGGCTGTCAATTATGGAATCAATCGACCAATCAAAACAATCATTCAGCCCGCATGTGAGAATGTGAGATTTGAACTCCGACATTTTTGTGAATCATTTTTGTTGGTTTGGCGACTTCATAACTACACCTTATTGAACTTGTAGCTACTATGTTTATTGGGCCCATCAACTATTCTACTTTTTTATCACATGCTACTGGCTATAAATCTTGGAAAATAATGCTAGATAAAATTGGAGCTGACTTCCTGTCGGCGTCAATAGGCTGGGCCAAAGGGGTAAGTGGGCCTGGCCAGCAATTGGTCAATTGAGTCTAGGCCAAATGTGCTCCCTGTGACCTGATTAAAGCATCATTAGTGAATGCTTATGGAACAATAAATTTATTGAGAAGACAGAGATAAAAGGAGAAATTGCTTGTGACAATCCACTCTCACACAAGGTAGATGAATCAATGGTCAATTGATCAATCGCTGCCCCGCCTACTGACTAAGCTGCCCCCCCCCCCCTACAGGCTGAATAAGCTGTTAAGATGATGTTTCAGTCTAAAAACCTACAGAAATGCTGAAAAAAAATGTTGGCAAATGTCAGAGTACAAATTTCAGGTCCACTAAAATTGAATGATTTGATGGCCGTTTTTTTTTCTTCGACAGCTGCAATTGGTCAATGGTCATTACTGCCTATACAATTACTCAAACACAGCCAGCCTACCAAAAGTCATTAACCCATTACACACTTTTTGACATTCCTCAAGAAAAGAGTTCAGGAAAATATAGAAATAGCTTGTTACAAGCAATTTCTGCATTTTCAAGATTGTTTTCACCTAGAAAGATGGAATCATTTGAAACGCTATTGACTTGAACTTATCGTCTGCAATTTCTTTGATTTTGGACCAGCCTAAATTTTTGTTACCTCCTAATTTATTCAGCACTGAATATTTAAATCAATCTTTACCTCTGTATCAAGATGACAGACCACCAGGCTGATATTAGGGAGTACTGCCCCAGGACATTTCTCTGCTATCTCAACCAGAAATATGGAGTATGCTCTAGTGCCTGAGGTGTCTCTGCCCAAATCAGCAGCATCCATCCGCCCTATCTCTCTGTAATAAAGGAGTCATACAGGAATTACCTTTATCCATTCAACAAAATTCAGGGTTTTGATACACCTTTGGAAATAACCTATAAAAAACATTGTATCAAAAGAAGAAAATGCTTGAAATAAGCAATTATTTTTTTTCTCACAATTGTGTAAATCCTATTTAGCTTTCTTCAATTATAATCTATTTTAAATTGTCACCAGCAACTTTTTTTTTTGATTTGACCCAGTTTAAAATTATATTTTCAAGTACTAGGTTAAACTGTTGTAGCTCTACTAGACTGTTATTTATGACCCTGTATGCTAGATGGGTTTGTTTGTTTTAATGGAGTCTCAAACTATTGAAACAGTATTTCATTATATCATTGCATCACAGTGAAGTTCACATAATCATTTATTTAGTAGTACAAGACTGGGGCTCTTTATTATCTTGACCAGAGACAAACCCATATGACACGCAGCTCCACTAGGATTAAAACCCTTCTCTCCTA
Organism: Fragum fragum; assembly: GCA_946902895.1. Taxonomy (NCBI): domain Eukaryota; kingdom Metazoa; phylum Mollusca; class Bivalvia; order Cardiida; family Cardiidae; genus Fragum; species Fragum fragum. Next base: position 38,837,724 of record OX336378.1, on the reverse strand, counting down.
TTACCTGTCTGACCACTGAGCCTTTCAGGTTGATTGAGTGGGGTTTAATGGCTCTTTTTACAGTATTTCAGTCATATCGCGGTGAGTGGAGCACATAACAATGGATTTCTGGTTTTTCTCACACCAGTACTACTATTACATCCTTTCCTAGCCTCCAGTTGCTATCCCACTAAGGTTTACAATTATCCACCCATTGGTGAGAGACAATTGTCAGAAAGGATATGTGCCACCGCCGGGATCAAACCCACGACATCCCATGATTGAAGATTGGGAGTCTGGTACGCTACCGACTGGGCTATGACGGTGGCAATGAGCCTTTCAGAACTCCATTGGGACCATCCATGAAGTGAAACAGGTATGGAGTAGATTGATTGATTGAACGGAGATTAACACCACTTTAAACAGTATTTCAGTCAAATTCGGGTGGCCAGAACACCTAACCATGGATTCTTGGTATTTCTCACATTAGTACTACCTCCACATCCTTTCAAAGCCTCCAGCTGCTCATCCCACTTAGGTTTAAAATTATCCGGGAAACAAATATGGGAAAGGATCTGGGATTAAACCCTAGACCCAACAGTTATGAGTCTGATGTGCTAATACCAATGCTATGGCCGGGGGGGTATGCAGTAAGTTGAGGCCTGGTCAAATGATGCAGACCATGCAGGCTAACCAGTATCAGACTATCTTAATCCTTTCCTGTTCAAATATTGGATTTTACGTTCCTGTGATTTTATACTTGAGAAAACATTGTGGAAAAAGAAAAAATTGCTTGTAACAAGCAATTTCTCCTTTTTCCACAATATTTTCTACCACATATGATGGTTAATTTCAAATGGCATCCAGTTGTCATTGTCGTCTGTAAGCTCTTTCAATTTGGACTAGCCTAGAATTTCCAAAAACGGAAAGGGTTAAGTTCAATCAAGTTACCCTTCAAATTCTTACCTCATCAGTTCAGAAATGATCCCCTTATTCCCATAATCATCTACACATATTTTCACAGCAGTAGCCAGAGGTTCAACCAAATGTTCAAAATGCTGAAGCAACTGAATTATCTTTAAACTTGCACCTGAAAACATATTTTTTTAGATGTGTATGAAAATTTATGAACGGCTACACTCAATCAATAGACCAAGCAAATCATGTATTCAGACCAGAAGTGAACTTTGAACTCAGACTATGATGTTAAGCAAGTTTGGCAATCTTATTCAAGTTGTAGCTATGAATTTTAAGCCAAGAACAAATTATCTTAATTTTAGCAACATATTAACCCTTGTCATGCTGAACCCGGAATATTCCGGTTTTAAGCACATAAGTGCAGTCTGATCTTGGTCTGCACCTCCTGCTTGTACTTTTCCTGCCAGAGATGTCTATGAAAATGATTTCTAAAAGAAATTTTGATAATTTAACAACAAGTTCTATCAGTGCTTTCAGCCCTTTGATTTCACCGCAATTCAGTAAGTTAATTTATACAGCATGACAAGGGTTAATAACCATAAATTTTGCAAACTAAAACACCATTTGTTATCTAAGTCGAACTTCCCATCAGAGGTCAGTGGGCCCCACCTGCAATCTATCAAATGTGTCTTCACCTTTTCCCATACAATGACACTTTTTGACCCGACTCGAGAAAAACATTTTGGATATCATTGTGCAATATGAAGAAATTGCTAGAATTGAGAAATTTCTTAATTTTCTACAATGTTTTCCACCCAGAAAGTTGACAAAATCTAAATTTTCGTCAATTTAAAATTGTTGTCTGCAACTCCTTTCAATTCCGATAGAATTAATAACTTAATGATGAGCATCTAACTTGACTAATTCTCTTTAACCCATTAACAGACAATAAATTTAAACTGGTCCAAATTCTAAGAAGATATAGACAACAATTTTAAGTTGAAATATCTTTGCCAATTCCCACAAAAATGACACTTTTTGACATCCCAAAGAAAAAAAAGCTTAAAAAAAAATTATGGAAAATGAAGATATTGCTTATCACAAGCAATTTCTTTATTATCCCCAATGTTTTCTATACAGAAATTTGAAACTACAACGTAGAGATTGGTCTAAAAAAAAATTTGTTTGGGGAATTGGTCGATTTGATTGGGTTCAATGCCACTTTTAATAGTATTTCAATCATATCACAGCCACAGAAGCACCTAACCATAGATTGCTTGTATTTCTCACATCTGCTCTACCACATCCTTTCTGAGTCTCCAGCTGCTCATCCCACTTACAAAGGATATTCAACCCAGCTGTAAGTTTTACGTGACCATGCATTTTTTCCTTAATGTAACTGGTAGCTATACTTTTCAAGTCACAAATTAACCCATTTCAAGGGGACAAAATTTTGCAACAGTTCAAACTTTAAAAAAAATTTTAGTTGTGGTTTAAAACTAGATTGTTGTACCAATACATCTGCTGCCGAGCCCGCAAAGTTTTGTAGGCATTATGCTGAGGACAAACACAATTTCAGAGTTGGTCCTTGAGCTTCAATCTTGAACTTGAAGCTATCCAATAATTCTTTCAAATGGCACATCTACTCATGATGGAGAATAATTGTGCCAATTTATTTTGAAATCCATCCATAATTGTAAGCAAAATGCTCTTGACAATCACAATTTTAGTGTTTGACCTTGAGCTGTGACCTTGACATCAGAACAATCCAAAAAATTCTTTCAAATGGCACATCTACTCATGATGGAGAATAATTGTGCCAAGTTATTTTGAAATCCATACATAAATGTAGGAGAAATAATCCAGAAAAATTCGGACAAACGGATGGGCGGCCTAACAGACTAACACACTAATGCACATACACGGACTTGTCATAGTGACAGCTATGTCTTGCTGACTGCAAGCGGGCTCGACATAAACATTGTGGATAATGAAACAAGAATCAATGAAAACAGTGGACTGAAATGTGTCAAGATTTTTTGGTAATAAAATTTTCATAATGCCTCTTTCCTCAGGAAACATAACAAATCAGAAACAATGTACAAAGGAACAATCCTAATGATAGTTTGAAGAAAATGATAAAGACTGAGGACTTTATTGCGATAATGCGATTTTGTAATAAAGTTTTCATAAGGCCTGTTTTCTAGTGTCACTTAACCAATCAGACCAAACTTAAAAAGGAACAATCCAAATGATGGCACAATCATTCTATCAAAGAGATTCTGATAAAGACTAAGGACATTCTGGTGTTAATGAGGACTTGGTAATAATGTTTCATACAGCCCCTTTTCCTATGATACTAGGCAGATCAGGCCAAAGAAATATCCTAATGATGGTATAAACATTCTGTAAAAGTTTGGACAGAATCTGATGAAAACTGCAGACTTTATCTTGGTGTAAAGATTTTAAAATAAAATTTTCATAAGGCTCCTATTCCTGTGATACTTGAAGGATCAGGTCTCATGTCAGCATCAACAATTGTAATCATTGTACAATGATTTTGTTAAGGTATGAAAAATCCAATGAAAACTCTGGACTTGGTTACAAGGATTATATATAAAATTCTCAAAAGGCCCCTTTTCCTATGATACTAGACAGATCAGGCCCAATTTGAAAATATAACAATCCTTGAGATGGTACAATCATTCTTTGAAAATTTAAACAGAATCCAATGAAAACCATGGACTTTATTGTGGAACAAGATTTTAAAATCAAATTTCACAAGGCTCCTTTTTCTGTGATACTTGACAGATCAGTGTCAACATCAACAGTCATTATCACTGGACATTATTCTGTGAATGTTTGAAGAAAATCCGATGAAAGCTCTGGACTTGGTAACAAGGATTTCTAAATGAAATTTTGATAAACCCTGTTATGAAAAGAATGATCGTTATGACCTTACAATCATTCTGTTCAACAAAATCTGATCAAAGCTGTGGGATTTTTTTATTAAATTTTCATATGGCCCCTTTTCCCATGTAACTTCATGGATCTGAACCAATTCCAAAGGTAACTATACTTACAAAAGTATAATTATTCTGTTTGAGTATGAAGACTCTGTGGACTTTAAGCATTATTTAAGATTTTTTTTAATTAAATTTTCATAAGGCCCTTTTTCCCATGTTTCTCAATGGATCAGACCCAATTTGAAAGGAACAATCCGTATAATGGTACAATCATTATGTGAAAGTTTTAAGTCGATCAGGTGAAATCTAGGGCCATGATGTGTTAACTAAGACTTTTTATTAAATCTTCATAAGGCCCCTTTTCCCATGATACTTGATGGATCAAACCCACTTCCAAAAGGAACAATCCATTTAATGAAATAATCATTCTGTGAAAGTTTGAAGAGATTTTGTTGAAAACTGTGGACTCTATTGTGTTAACAAGGACTTTTTTTAATCAAATTTTCATTAGGCCCTTTTTCACGTGGTCTTTGATGGGTCTGACCCAATTTCGAAAGATGGTACAATCATTCTGTGAAACTCTTACGGGATTCGAACCTACGCGGTTGATAGTTGAGAGAATTCAATATAAATATAAATAGCATTCTGTGAAAGTTTGAAGAGAATCTTCGCCTACCTAATCCATGGTTGTATTTTTTCACCATCACACCAATGATATGACATATAGCATCCTTGGTCTCCTTGTTAACAACATAGGTTATTTCTGGGTTCTCCAACATTCTATAACAACAACTGGTCACTAGACTGGAAGAAAGAAAACAAATAAAATTGGGTTTTAAAGGGAAATAAAGGGTAGAAAAATATGCAGGGACAACATTGGGCTTCAAATACAAACAAGAGCAATGCATGAAAATGCAACTAATTGACTGTTCACTATGGAAAAATACTACCAGGAGCCAAGGTGCCCATGGCCCTTAATATTTGGGTTTGGCCCCTGAACTTTTGAAGAGTTTTTAGAGAATATGCCCATACCCCTAATGTTAAATATTTGGAGGTCTGGGCCCCTATATTAAAACTGTCAGTTTTTCCCTCCTGCTCATGTGCTTGATAGGTGGTAAAATTTTTCAAGAATACTTCATTCAAAAATGCTGTAAGATTTACCCCCCTTGTTGGGATAGATTAATCTTTTGATAGCAAAAGTAAAAGTGTTCAGTAATACTGGCTTGACCCCTTTTGATCTAGAAACTGTAAGTCTATCTTGAAAACTAATGATCTGATTCACAAAAAAGAAATAAAAAGTCATTATCTTAACCTATGTAATGCTGAATAATATCAATGTTCAGAAATGCAGGGACTAAAATCACTAAAACTCTGAATTTAAACATCATGCAGGTGGTCTAGACTAAAATTAGACTGCAAATATGTGCAGGCTGATCTTTTCCTATAGTGCTCCTAAGTCTGGAATATTCCATGGTTCAGCATGAGAAGGATTAAAAACTGATAACTGTTTTTGTATACTTACTAATTACTACACAACAAAATTTAGACTGGTCCAAATCCAAAGTAACATACAACAGTTGTTAGTTGATGAAATTATTAAAACCTGTTCTTTGGGGTTAAAATATTGTGGACAATGAAGAAATTACCAAAAATGTTTCCTAAGCTTTTATCCTGGTGGGCATAGCAAATATCAGACAATTGTGACGTCATTGAAGCATTTGAATTTATCATCATAAAGAAACATCATTTATACAGAGTTTCATGCATAACCAATTACTTGTTTTGTAGTTTATCCCATTACCAGGAAACAAGATTTTAAACTGGTCCAATAGGTCACAGTATGTTCTAAACTTTTCAAATTTATCCCACTAATCTTGTGCTCCTTTAGTCCTTGTGTGCAGTCTAATCTTGGTCTACACCTCCTGCCAAACCCAGAATATTCCGAGTTAAGCATGACAAGGGTTAAATCTGCTGTCAAGTCATTTTTACACAAAATTTACCTCACAAACTCTTCCTCGGCTATAGGGGGATCCCATAATCTCTGTATATTGAGTTGTACCAGGTTTAATAAAGTTTTCATTCCACTCTCTCGTTCTCTGGGCCATTCCATTGACATACTTGAATTCTTCTTTTTCCCTTTTTTGCCCTTAAAAGCAAGATGTTTTTGTATTCATGTTCCATAATCAGAAAGTACTTGTGTTTGATTTGTAAATTACTGTTTTTATCCTCAAAATTATGAAAATATCGTGTTTTGACTCTTAGAAAAAAAACTTGGCAAAAAATTCCTACAGGTCAAAACAGGGTATTTTGAACCCTCTAATTTTCAGTGATGCATCTTATGTACATATCTTTAATCAACTTAAGCAGGAAAAGAAATCACTGAGATTTAATTTTGAGAAAACATTGTAGAAAAAGAAAACAAGATGGCCGTTGGCCCTGGGGCCCTCACCTGAGATAAAGGCTCTTTTTCTTTCAACAGTCTAATTTCATGTTAAGGTTAGGATTATGAAACAAGTGGACCACAATTACATTAAAAGACTATGAACCTGGGGATCCAAAAGTCTAAATTACAAATTCCAAGGCTTGAGTGCTGATTTGAAAGAAGAAAAAAACTTTTTCCATGGGTTATAATTTCAGAAATAAGAAAGAAGTCTGTGAACTGATGCTTCATGCCTACAACCCCCCCCCCCCCTGGGGCTCCACCCCTGTAGACCCTAGGATCATGATTTTAGCTAGTTTGTAAAAGATCAATATACTGATGCTTCATGCAAAATATCAAGGCTCTACGCCTTCTGGGTCAGCAGGAGAAGATTTTTAAAGATTATTTTAAAATTTCACTTTTGTTGCCATGGCGACCAGAGTTTTTAACAGATTTCAATTCTTTTAGCTATTTTTGAAGGGGACCACGTAAGCAACATTTCTGCCAAATTTGGTTCAAATTGGCCAAGTGGCTTAGGAGGAGATGTCTTTTAAAGAAATTGTTGACGGACGACGCACGACGGACGGACAAAAGGGGATCACAATAGCTCACTTGAGCACTACGTGCTCAGGTGAGCTAAAAATCCTTGAAATAAACATTTTTTTTTATTTTTCTACAATATTTTCTACCCTACTAAATGGTTTATTCTCAAATTAAATCCACTGTGTTGGCTCTAAAACCTTTAAATTCTTCTTGTGCTCAGCTCTTTGGTTTGTTTGATCCCCTTCTAAATGATTTTCTACCACTAGAATTCTATGGTCAAGGACGACTCCTAGATTTCAATGATAGTACAAGCCCTGATTAGATCTGAGCAATGTTTATGAGTCGTTTACAAATTACGATAAATAGAAAATTAACCCATTACCAGATGGCAAAATTTCAGACTGGTTCATACTTGCAGATGACATATAAATTTAAGAAATTTTTCATTTGTTCAACTTTCTCGGTAGAAATCATTGTGGAAAATGAAGAAATTGCTTGTAACAAGCAATTTCTTCATTTTCCACATTGTTTTCCATAGCTTTTTTCCTTGGGGGCATCTAAAGGCATCGCTGAGTGGGAATGGGTTAAAGCAATACGTCAGAAATCCTACCAAACTACTTACCTTATTATACCTGAATCAAATTGACCAATCTGTCATCGGAAAGCCTACGAAAGTAAGTTTGAACTCCGACATTGGCCGCCATTTATGTGACAAATTTTTGTTGGTTTTGAGACTTAGATGTCTTAACTACAGTTTATTTGAGTTGCTGTTACGATGTTTATGTCAAAAACTATCCATTCTTTGCTAAATTTTACTGAGCATAAATTCTGTCATTTAGAATCAAAGTGGATGGGCTAGTACCAACTGAGTAAGTGGATGGGGCCAGCGATTAGTCAAATGAGTATTAGTCTTTGTAACTCAATAATGATAGAGCCCGACATTTCCAATTTGAGCCGAGTGCCAAAGTAAAGACTCAGATCAGCTTGTGCCTCCAGTCTTAGCAGTCTTCAATTAATACCTTGTAGATAACTACACACTCAAAGGTTCCTTAACCCAATACCACTCAATCCCACATTTTAAGCGCTGAAGAAAGATAACCATGGAAAACAGTGTGGAAAAATATCAGCATTTTCTTCTTTCCCCACATTATTTTCTGCCCTATCTGACAAAGTTTAAATATTTGGCCTCACTTAAATATTGTCTGCAACTTCTTTGATTTTGGACCACTCTCAAATCATCTTGTATGGTAATGGGTTTAAAAAAAATTCATAATGAACTGCGTTGATAAGCAGACCAATATGCATCTTCGTTTCACTAACAAGTGCTTTAACAAGAAGTCTACTATTAGAAATATTTTACTTCTAAAGAAATATTAATTCATAATAAAAGTAGTTTACTTAGCAAGAAAATGTCAACCACTTTAGTATTCATCTCCTTTTCAAATCCTGGTTTTAGCATCCCTGTGAGAAAACATTGTAGAAAAACAAGAAATTGCTTGTATAAAGCAATTTGTTCTTTTCGGCAATATCTTCTACCCTGGATATTTTTCGAACCAAAACTGTTTAAATTTTCGTCTGCTAAATCTTTGAATTAAGACAAGTCTTAAATTTTGCAAAACAGGATATCCTTTTTCATTTTCAAAAGCCATAGTTCAATTAAATCAGAAATTATCCTTTCCCCATACCTTCATCAATGCCTGGTTTGTAGAGGGTTTGGTTTCTTCAGCTTCTAACATCTCCATGTACTGACACAACAAGTAACAGGTCATTTTGACCATGTTTAGGTTCTCTTTTCTGATACTACTATCATATTCACCCTCCAGGACAGTGGTCAAGTGACCGGATAGAGCCAAACCAACTACAATACATTAAAGCCGCTCTTGATTATGAAAGAAAAATTTGGTTCTCATTTTTCAAATTTCTAATTGCAATGATTTCAGACATTTAAAAGAAGTTGATTAAGTTGATTTTGTAATGAAAATTACTGCTCATAACTGTAAAAAAAAGAAAGAAAAAAAGCAAAAATATTTTACAATAAGAGATGCCAAATAAGTAAACAAAATATAACACAAATGGAACTGGAATTCATCTGTTACTTATGTTATCTGTCTATTGCACCCAAAATTGCCTGATTTCTTCATTTTGGTTTTTTGACTGAATGGGGTTTAAAGCCACTTTTAACAGTATTTCAGTAATATCACGGCGGCTGGAGCACCAAACGATGGATTCCTGGTGTTTCTCACACCAGCACTACCACTACATCCTTTCCTAGCCTCCAGTCCTTTCAATTTGGACAGGTGTTAAATTTTTCTGTTTGGTAATGGGTTAATCAGCAGTTGTTTTCAGCAAAATAATCAAGTAATAGATCAACAGCTTACTTTTAACAATCAGAATCCAGGCTTCTTCTTTAACTTTTACATCCACATCTTTCTGCAAGCTGTCACCAATGAAAAATACATCTTTATTTCAATTGTTCAACAAAGAACCTTTCAAAAACAGCAAGGTGATATTACAGGTTTAATATAGCAAGGCAAATGAAATGTAGGATAGTATTTTAGCCATCATTTAAAGGGAGGTATTGATGTTTCTGAAACCTCGACATGGAAAAATTCCCATTTGTCCAAAAATATACTCAAACAAACATTTAGTACTAAAATAGGAGTCAGATATTAACTTCATGGTAGTCTAATAGGCTTAAAGTGTTTTTTTGTTGGTATCTAGGAAAGGTTCCACAGAAATCCATGTTATTTTTAGAATTCCCAAATTTGGTTGTCAACACCGCATGACTTCATTTACATTATCATCAAAATTGAACAGCAGATAACACAGTTACAAGCAACAAAAAAAAATAACCAATGTCTTGAATCATGTCACATCGAAACTATGTTAGTATAAATGCCTATATACATAATAACTCTACAACAATATTGGACTAATATTTAAAGAACAAAAAAAGACTAGCAAACATAACTCCTGATGACGTAATGATGACAATGCCTTTAGCGAATTTCAAACTGAATACGCGTTTCCCATGCTTGTAAGCACCACATGTATGTCACGATATTCATTGCAACTGTCATGTCGTAATCTAAAAACAGATTAATAGCCAGCGTAGGCTTTAACCCATTCCCACTTGGCAAAATTTTAGACCGGTCCAAATTGAAAGGAGTTACAGACGACAATTTAAAGTTCATGAAACTTTAGATTTTTTTCAACTTTCTGGATAGAAAACATTGTGTTAAATGAAGAAATTGCTTGTGTCAAGCAATTTCTTCATTTTACACAAATTTTCCAAATTATTTTTCTAGGGGGGCGTCCAAAGGTGTCACTGTGTTGGAATGGGTTAAGAGAACGTTTTTTTTTATAAACAACCTCTGATTTTCACAAAACTACATTTAAGAATATTGTATTCAAATTATATACTAAAAGAAAAATTAAAATCTGTGACATGAAAAATACATCCATACCTCCTTTTAACATCAATTTCAACTGAGTTGCAAACCACGGACATATTTCCAAATAACAAAGAAAACAATTCTGCCTTCAACACTCTTTTTGTTGTTAGTGGTTTTTTGTGGTTTTTTTTTGTTTTTTTTTTTTGGGGGGGGGGGGAATAAATTTTTAGACTTCTTGAAAACCAAGTTATCTCGAAACATTCATTTCTTCTGAATTGAATAATCGCTTGCCCCACCCAATGACATCATTGTCTACAAGGGGGAGTCCCGCTTCGATTTTTAACAGCGTTATTTTGCACAAAACATGCATGTAACAAAAAAGTAAAATGGTTGGTTGGTGACCTAAACATCGTAACTACAGCTTATTCATCCTGTAGTTACTATGTTTAAGTCTCCAACCAACAATGAAGGAAAACAAAAATGGTGGCCAATGTCGGAGTTGATAAGCTCAGGTCCGGGTTGAATAAATTATTTGATTGGTCGGTTTATTCCTTGATTGACATTCGCGATAAGTCAATTAGTTATTTACTAAGGTAAAGAGATTAACCCTTGTCATGCTGAACCCGGAATATTCCTGTTTTGGCAGGTGGCATAGAGAAAGATCAGCCTGCACATATGTGCAGTCTGATTTTAGTCTATGCCCCCTGTTTATCCTCTTTCAGAGAGAGTTGTTCATAAGATCAAGTTCCAAACTAGATATTGACCATGACAATCAAACCTAAAGTGCTATCAGCCCTTTGATTTTAATGCATTTCTGAACAAGGCCTATATTCAGCATGACAAGAGTTAAGTAGAGGCACTATAGCACCTGATTTGCTCTAACAGCCTGATATACTTATGATACAAGTAATTTAGTGTTATTAAATACAGGAGGCAACTCTTTTAACCCATTCCCACACAATTACGCTTTTAACCCAGGGTTCTCCCCAGGCCATTATGGCGTATCGGCCCCGATACACCTTCATTAATTAAGAGAGTTTGCCGATACGCCTTCAGATCGCCGATACGCTTAAATTTGGTCACCGATACGGCTTAAATTCAAGCAGAAGAAAGGGTAAAGCAAACCATTAAAATTGGCTGCAGAAGCGCGGACACGACAGGCTCTTTATCTATAATGTTGTATACAACGTATTGCATAACATCACTATTGATAAGACCCTTACACTCTAGTGATTATCGATTTTTTCTCGCGTTTCCCACTGGTACCTCGCTATCAGTCACCAAGCATGATAGGTACCAATATGTAAACAATGAATTCAAAATGGCGACCCGGTTCCGGAAAATTGTCACTTCGGCTGAGATTGGTCTAGTTAAAAGTAAAAGATGTGGTTATTTGATGTGACAACTATCAAACTAAAGCCACAGTGGTTTAAAATATAATTTTTTGAAGGAAAGATTTATTGGGTCAGTTTATTCATACATTGATCGCTGAAAACATACCCTTTTCGCGATCTTTTTTCCTTACGAGAATTTGCAAAAATAACAAAGACAGATTTGTATAGAAGCCATCCTAGTTATACTAAGCTCTTGTTTTCAACTCAGTTGAATAATTACACACATGTATCTTCTGGAATAAGTCCATTTATTTTTTATCCAACATGGAGGGCATTATCTCAAACATTCGTACCCTTGTTTGTTCAACCCATTTTTTCAATAAATTTGTTTTAAAAGTTTGATGAAAAAATATTATTATACTTTTAGTAATCATCTAATAATATCTCATCCTCTCATGTTTTTTACCAAAAAGAAATAATACCCCAATAAAAATCAAAGTGCTGAAAGCACTTCAAGAAAAGAATGCCTTAGACCAATTAGGGATTTCTTTTTATAAAATGTAATGGTTTAATAATTATTTAGAATCAGGAAAGATCAATCACGCTATAATATTTGGAAAATAAAATCCTCTTTTGAAAATCAAAGTGCTGAAATCACTTAAAGAAGAGAAGAGTAAAGACACTTGTTTAATAAATTATATCAAGTTTCATATTATAATTTGAGAAATAAGGTTGGACACTGCTGATATATTATACATTTTTATTAAGTTATTGAAATCAAATAGCTGAAAGTACTGTTAGAAGAATAGTTATAGTGTCAGACAGTCGAAGGCTTCTGAATTGGCAAATAATCAGCATTTCAAATTTTACACAGAGAATCTAATGGAGCTCTTTAAGATGCAAAATTTGAAAATGAAACCATGTATTTCACACAGGAACCTTATAAATACATTTTTGAAATTACTGATAATATTTTCTATTTTTTTTCTGATGAAGGGCCATTTTTCGTCAATCCAACACTGCATGCTTTTTTAAAGAGTCCTCAAGGATATGATTTTTGGACAGACTTGATAAAATGGCCAAGCATGAAAAGCTAATCCTATCTAATAGACAAGCACTTGACACTTTTTTTTACTCATGAAACTTTTGGGTATATTCTTTCATTATCTTTCCTTTTCACATCCTTTTTATGAGACAATTTAGTGCCCTTTCCAACAAATAGGATAGAGAGTTGAAGTAAGCTGAGTAATGTCACAATTGGTTGGTATCAAAATAAGCCTCAGAATAGATAAATCAACTTATAATAATTAAAAAGGTGAAGAATGTAATTCAAGAATAACTCTCAATAAAACAACAAGATGTCAATAATCAAGCTAAAAAGCACTTTTAATGACCTTTATTATGTAAAGTCATACCAAGATGTTAACAGACAACATGCCATGCATTTGCCACTACGCCTTCAAAAATTTCTGGGGAGAACCCTGCAACCCTTTCCCGATTTTGGAAATTTTAGACTAGTCCAAATCGAAAAGTTTGCAGACGACAATGAAAACTGGATGCCATTTGAAATGAAACTATCCTATTCGGTAGAAAAATTGTGGAAAAAGGAGAAATTGCTTGTTACAAGCAATTTCATCCTTTTCCACAATGTTTTCTCAAGTATAAAATCAGTGAATCGTAAAATCCCGTATTTGGACGGGAAAGGGTTAAACCCCTCTCAATATGAAAGCTTTGGAAAACATTGTGGAAAATGAAGAAAATTTCTTCATTATCCACAATGATTTCTACCCCAATAGACAAAGATTTCAAAGATTTCATAAACTTTTAATTATCATCTGCAACTTATTTGAATTTGGACTCGTCTAAAACTTTATTGTGTGGGAATGGGTTAAGAAAGAGTTATTTCTTTTTACTATTTACTCAAAGGGAGGCAACTTTCTTTTACATAACAAAAAATTTTTTACCATAGTAAACTAAAGAAGGAGTCAAAGTTTTTCAGGATACTCTGTACACCTTTACTTCTGAAAGTCAATTTGGCATCTGAAAGAGAATTAAAGATATTATTACTTGGTTGTATTCAACCAACACAATCTTGCTTTTTTTTTCAGAGGCTAAAGAAAAAATATTTGTTGGCTGTTTGACTTTGGTTTATGTCCCAAATATGAGCCATGTATCTTAAACAGTATCTGAATAAAAACAAAATGTTAAGTTTTACACAAAGTTTACTGCTCTTAGAGATGGCCAGACATATGAGACCCACATGTATAAAAGAAAAATCAAATATCCCGAATCTTATTCATACGGAGAAAAAAAATCATGGTCCACAACTCCTTTGAATTTGGACCCTTCTAAATTTTCTTCTTAGTAATGATTAACCCATTACCGGACGGTAAAATTTAGACTGGTCCAAATTGAAAGGAGTTGCAGACATCATCTCAAAAGTGATGAAATTTTAGATTTTTCAACTTTCTACATTGAAAAATTGAGGCAAATAAAGAAATTGCACCAAGCAATTTCTTTATTTTTCACAATGTTTCACCGATTGTTTTTTTTATGAAGGACGTGTGTGTGGGAATGGATTAATCCAAAATATTTACCCTGAATGGCTCCTGGAATCTCCCGAAGTGTGTACACTTCATCAACCACATACTGACTGACATTTGTCTTGTTTAGAAGGTCATCTCTAGCAACAGGTATTACAAAATCAAAATCCATATTTGTCTCTCAGATAAAAGCCTGTTGGAGAAGGAAATAAATGTTCAAAGTTCTATATTAAAGAAGACAATTGATGTTTCACTGGCCCCGTCCATTGAGCTTAGACAGGAAGTTCCACTTTGATGTTAAATCATGTATTTTGCAGAATTCATGAAGAGTAACATGTAAAAAATGAAATAGCTTGCGACCTTAACCTTGTGACTACAGCTTGATCATACTGAACTTACGATGTTTAAGTCATCAAACCAACATATATACTTCACAAAAATGTCAGCAATTGTCAGAGTTTAAGATTAACTTCCAGTATAAATGAATGATCCAATTGGTTGACTGATTCCTTTATTAACAGCCACCGTTTGTCGATCATCAATAATGCATGCAATTACATTTATATTAGATACTATGTACATTTCAAACACATGTATACAATTACTGTAAATCATGTAATTTTCGCGTCATCTTTTTTTTCCCGTGAGAAGGACCCGAAGACTTATTAGCAAGTTCATGAATTTGTGAGTGGCCATATGGTATTTCGGTAATTTCCGTAAGTATCCCCGGAAATACACCGGCGAAGAAAAAAATCTATATACGATTACAGCCTGATGAATAGAAAGATTACTGGTAATTCATTTAAGAACATTTCACCTATTCTTTATTCTCATAGTTTGACAATTTCTCTCCTAAAATCGTTGTAAGACCGCAAAGTATGCGTTTAAGTTGCAAAAAAAATTGAAAAGAGCTAAAAACCTTTATCAAAAAGATGTTTCAGGTCATAAGCACTAACCCATCAAATTATCAATACGATACTTAGTTTACCAAATCGTCATAAGATGAAATAATTATATCCAGCAACAAAACAGGTACAATTGTATATGCAATAAAGAGTCAGTTACAACTTTTTAGCTCTTTGTTGTCTGATTGTTGTCACCTAGAATTTTATCACCTTGTCTGGTTCCCATTATGTTTGTATACGTGTTCAATAGACTAAGTGGACTACCTCGGCAAGTTATTAAAATTTGTCATCTGCTAAAGATTCGTCCAGTTCCCAAAATTGATTTATTCCGTTTTTATGCCGAGAAGGTGATTATCCCCTTATGAATGAAATAAAGTGTAATGAAGCCGAAATGGGTGGATTACTTAATCTTCGTCTGTCCACAGCTTACTACGGACATCTCTGTATTTTTCTTTACAAAATGAATTGATCCAATATAAGCAAGATTTGTTGACTCGCGAATATTAGCTAAATAAAACCCTCGCTAATAAAACCCGATTAACAGTATAGTGTTTCAGTAAGAGTGCTTATACCAACAATTATAGGAAGTACAAAGAAAGTGAGACCAAGATATGTTAACTTGTAAACAAAAAAGAAGAATGGGGGAATACATGTATTGTTTATAGTTTGGAGAAAGCGTTGGATTTTAATGTTGAAAGGTAATCAGAACCTCATAATCACAACTCATACACAATGTACTTCTGCTGCTCAGGAAACATACTGTTTTACATGTCCTGTCTACATGCTTTTCAATTTATTACTTCAATTCTTGCTATAAGTGATCATTTTGTGCACAGTATGAATATGTATGATGATTTAACCCATTCCAACACAGCAGAATTTTAGACTGGTCCAAATTGAAAGAAGCTGCAGACGACAATTCAAGTTGATGGAATTTTGAATTTTTTCGTCTTTTTGGATAGAAAACATTGTGGATAATGAAGAAATTGCTTGATACAAGCAATTTCTTCATTTTCCATAATGTTTTCTAAAGCTTTTTTCTTGAGGGGCGTAAAAAGGAGGGATTGTGTGGGAATGGGTTGAAGAGGTTGAAGTAAATCAATATGTTTACTAGCAAGACAGGGGTCGACACTAACTTTGCATCAATGGGATCCCACAGGAATCCCTACTTTATACATCAGGGTTTCCTCCAGATAATCAGGGATCCCTCTTTGATATACATTAACTCATTCACATGCAATCCTGCCAATCTAAGCCTGACTTGGAAAAAAAAAGCTATTCCTTCATTGTGGAAAATGAAGGAATTGCTTGTTACAAGCAATTTCTTCATTATCCACAATGTTTTCTACAAAAACAAGCAAAAAAAGTCAGGAGCTTTATTTGATACATTATGATCTATTGTACTGGAGAAATGTTGAAGGATCTTGACGGAATCCCTAGCCTGAGATGGCTGGTGTCCTTTCCAATTTTCAGGGATGCTTGGGAACACCGGGACACTTTTAGTGTTGACCCCTGTAAGAGCATACTATTCCGATGCTTTTGCTAGAATAATAAGTTGTGGAGTCATTGATGCCTTGACCAATTAAATTCTGTGTGTCAAAACTGATTTGGAAGGGGTAAAACAAACAAAAAAAGCATATCATGAGAATGAATTTATAGGTTTAAAGGCCAACTATCCTTTTCTAGTAAAGATTTGAAGTATATTATTTGTGCAATTTATGTATTAAGTATGTAAGATATATCATATAAATTGAGAGATAAAACCCTGTTTCCATTCTTAAGAATTTCACACAAAGGGTCAACCTAGGCCTAGGGATAAAACTATGTAATAACCAAATACATGAATAAATCACGAGTCTTGGTTGTTATCAAAACCTTTGTGAAAGATAAACATGATCTGATACAGTTTGGTCGATACCTAGCCTCAAAATACAAAGGAGCAAAAGGCCAAACGAGTCCATAATAAGTACGAATGTAAACAATGCCACGAAAATTAGTGACTTCGAGAATTGGAGGGATTCAAATTAATCAAATCGTCATGAATAATCTAGCTTGATCTACCAATCGAATGAAACATAATCTATCGGTTGTACTGGGTTGATACTTAACCGTTCATTACAATTCAAACATAAGTTCAACAGAATATTTTCGAACTATCGGCGCTAAAACTCAATCGGCTGTTTCCGCTTCCGTCCGGAATTGAAATACGAATAAGGCTTCACCCCAGTCCATTTTTTAGCTGGCGACAGAATTATACTGAAGTTGGCTCCAACAACTTACTTCAAATTATAATTAAACAAATTAAACAAAAGACAGTATGATCTTAAACTGATAATACTTTATAATAGCAAATATATAATTAATATCAAAAGAAACTACACACATTATATCTATTGATATCTCTTTTAGTGTTTGCTATTTTCTAATAAATATTTACATACCAAGACGTAGTTCTACACTTACGTACTGTTAAGTCTAAGGGCGGTTCTGTAATAAAGCGCACTTGTGACATATACGGTTATATCAAAATGCACGTGCACATTTAAAATTTGGACAAATTAAAGCCCTTGTGACTTTGTCGTAGTTCTCTGTCTTCATGATTGTCATGATAATCGCAACAGAAGTAAAAAGAAGATGTAGGCTCATAGACCGACTCACACGAACCGAGAACGGGAAATTTGAGTGCTACGGGCAAATTGGACTGTAGGACTGGTGGCAACATTCTTTGGATGCACGAAACTTACCATTTATTCCGAAGTTTTATTACACGTCACCCGGCGTTACGTGACACTGGTAGCACTGCAACATTTTCTGGTCTAAACATCATTTTACATTCTGTCAAGCAAAGATTGTGGGAACATCGTATTCGGACCAGGAGACCTCATCGTGGTTGTGTACTTACCAACAGACATCGTAGATCACGGCTTGACTGGGCGTGTATGTATTTCCATTTATTTATCGTCTCTACCGTAGCACATGCCAAAATAAGTGACGCCCCCCAGAAGACGGTTAATTGTCACGGGGGATAGTGCAGGGATGCGGGAAGAAATTGCTGAGAGTTCTGCCTAGTACTTTAACGTGCTCGATGGATAGCACCGTCACACGGGGCCTCGGTTTAACGTCTCGGCATCCGACAGACAATTAGTTTGTTAGTTGATATGGTCAGCCCAGGGCTCGAACCCGTAGTCTTAAGGCTTGAAGCCAAGTACTCTACCAACAGAGCTAATCGAGCTGACAACTTGAAAGGCAACGTCGTTATTTACGTTATGTACACCAAAATTGACTAATCGTGGCTGTCACTCAAAGGAAGAAAATGGCCAATCAAATCTTTTTTTTTTTTTTTTTTCGGAAGCGGAATCTGAACTCTGACATTGGCCGCCGCTTTATGAAGCATTTTTGTTGGTTTGGCGACTTAAACACCGTAAATACATCTTACTCAAGCTGTAGTTACGACGTTTATGTCACCGACCAACCATTTTATTTTTCTATTACATGCTCCTGACTATATATTTTTCAAATATACGCCGGTAAAAAATCGAAGCAGAATTTCGTGCTGGAGTCAATAGGCGTGGCCAACGGAGTAAGTGGGCGGGACCAGGGATTGGTCAATTTTCCCTAATCACGACAACGTCTCCTCATTGAGGTTACGTCGCTTTGAACCGTCAGAAGTTGAAATGTATCCATTCTATTCGAATAGTCTGCCTTTAAGCATGTAAGGTCTGGGGATTATGAGTCCTCCTAATGTTTCGTTTCCAAATGTGCTCTACAGGAGAGAGGTTGGGCGAGTGTGACGGCCAATCCAAAAAGTCTATGTTCTATTGCTGATGGTATAAATTAGCTCGCCACGCAGTATGTGGCCTGGCATTGTCTTGTTTGATGATCAAATTTCGGTCATGTGTATTAATGAAAGGCAATAAGACTGGCTCTAGAACTTCATCAACGTAACATTGAGCCGTTAGATTACCGTCAACGAAAGAAACGGGAAGTCTACGTCCGCCGCAAAACCCTCCCCATATCATTAGATTTCCACCTCCAAACGTGCCCGTTTCTTCCACACAGTTATCACCTACGTCTCCTGTACACACTTATTCAAGCTGTAGTTCCGACGTTTAGGTCGCCAACCAACTACTTTTTTGTTACATGCTACTGACCATTGTTTTTGCAAAATAACGCAGTTTAAATCGAAGCGAGACTTCCTATTGGAGTCAATAGGCTCGACCAGAGAAGTAAACGGGCGGAGCCAGCCATTAGTCACATATTTATAAATATGAAAATAAAAAGTGACTAAATTATATATATGCCCACTTGTTGTGGTACACTTTCTAGATGTAGTCACTGTATTGATACGATGACTGATCTAAAATCTCATGTTCTCAGTCCCCGAGCTTTTGTCTAAATTCAAAAGCACAGAACTTTCAGTTTGAATAGTTTTCTACTTATTTTCTTAAAAGGAATGTTGCTGTCTGAAAAGTTGATTTACGGGAACCACCAATGCAAGAAACATTCAATACATGTATTCTGCTTTTCGTCTTCAACACACAAAAACAATCTCTCTCGACATACCTCTTTCTTAGATTCTTTTCAACTTGTATTTCAGCTATAGGCTGTTTTCGGAGAAAACCCGCGGTACTGCCATAGCCATTGTGTCGTCTGCGTCCCCATCGTCGTCCAAAAACGTCTAAATGTTGCAATTTCTATGGCATTACTGAACACTTTCGCTTCTCCATCAATGGAGCAGTCGATACCAAAAGGGGAGAAATTCTATGTGTATTTTTGAATGAATAATATCCATTCTTCGACTTAGAAAAAATTACCCATTATCAAATTCTTGAACTGCCGAAATGTGACACCCGCATGTAATGCTCGTGTTGTATTTCTTTTTGTTCTTGTGTCTCTCTCAATCCTTTCGATCATATATAGTTAAATGGAATTGCGCGTCCTTTATGTTTCAACCGAATGGTTTTACCCTTTACATTTTTTCCATGCTGATTCACGAATCGGTCGCTCTATTCTGTCTGCAGATTACATCTTTTTCAATCTAGGCACTATATCCTCTACTAGATAAAACAAAATGGCTATATCGAGTGATCATAGATTTAAGATCTATTTTCTTTTTCTTGATAACGGAAGTTTCTGCCAAAATATTGAAAATTAGACTGGTTATGTACAGTGTTTCGTAATATTTTATATTCCTGTACAAAAAGTGGCATTTACTGCTCTAAGGAATTACATTCAGGAAACATGCAGTTTGAAAACTAAGAAAATGCTCCTTCGAAACAAAACCTTTCTTTCCATCCTGTTTTCTATTCAAACTTTTCACATACCACTTACTTAAAATGCTATTGGTGGCCTCTACTACCTTTGGCCAGTTTAATCCTTTCTTATTTTAGACCTGTCCAAAATCAAAGGTTTTGCAGACGACTTTTTAAAAGTTGATTTTATTTGAAAAATAATCACTCTGTGGGGTAGGAAGTTGTGGAAAAGGAAGAAATTGTTTGTTGCAAGCAATTTCTTCTTTTTCCACAATGTTTTCTCAAGTATAAAAACCTAGGGTCGTTAAAAGCAGGGATTGGATAGGAAAAGATTAACCCTTTAATCGCGTGGTAAGAGAAAAAGAACCGACGACGCCTCTCTGGAAGGATGCTGCTATTAAGCGATTATGCTATCTAAACTGATAACAAGACGTCGTATTTAATAGCAGTCCTGCGGTGAAATACAAATTCGGCTGTCGTGAAAAATGTGTTGGTTGTCTTTTTACATGTTGTATTTTTTTTTTTTTTGTTGTTGTTTCTTGCAGGGTCTAGTCGATACTGCGTTTAGAGGATGTGCAATACATTTCAAACAAATTTATCTTGCTTTCTCAATGATTTCCAACAGTGGCGACGGAGAGCCAGCAAAGTCATTAGAACTACTTTTTAGGAAAAAATCAAATTAGCCCATTCCTGTGCAGTCAATCGGGCAAGACCATCTGCTATCGGATGAATTAGTTTACGAGTGAATTGCTAGCGGAAGCAATGACGTAATTGATACACGTCGTTGAAATCACAGATAAGGCAATAAGACATATGGCGAAAGATCCACAATTCCTGTTCCACTCGGCTTATACTTTGTTTATGTTGAGTTTATAAATGTGGGGGCCAAATAATTTTACTTTTTTCATTAGATGGGCAGTCATTTTCATAAAAAATAGCTTAATTCTATTCTTTCAAATATCTGAAAGCATTAAGTCAAAATTTTTGGAAACCGAAAGCCAAAAATTTTTCACCAGTAGTCTATCAAATAGTCGCTATAACCAATTTCCATTAAATTCTTTTTTCACGCCACGCGAGAACAAAGTTTGGAAAAAGTGTTGATTACAAGCAATTTCTCTATCATCCAGATTGCTTTCTATCCCAAAAGACATAGATATTTAAATTCAAGCAACTCGAAATTTTCCTCTTCAACTTCTATGAATTGGACCAGTCTTAAATTTCTCGTATGGGAATGGGTTAAATAAAAAAACAATATCGACAAAAGCATCATAATTTTTACGAAGAACGTTAAATCAGAAAGCATGCGCATGCCCATTCAATATTTATCTATCTATCTATCTATTTATACTGCCCAACTCCCCTTTCGGGTATTACTGGCAGGTGCGCGTCTGTGCTGGAATAAAAACTGTTAGACATTTGTTAGGGTGCAAAATTTTAAAAGTATTGTGAGTGTTAGATTAAAAGAGCTGATAAAACATATTTTGGTCATTCAGGGACGGCTCACTATCTGAAAAGAATCAAGACTCTTTTTGAATGCTGCAATATCAGGTTGCTGTACAATTGTTTCTGGGAGGCTGTTCCATAGTATCACTGTGTAGGGAAAAAAAGAATATTTAAAGTAGGCTGCATTTGTGTGGATCTGTCTGAAAGATGCTGTGTGCATATGTCGGGTGGTCCTCATTGGTCTTTCAAGATAAGCTGGTACTGGCACTGCAACAAAATTGTTAACGATTTTATAAAACATGGTGACTCTGGAGATGTCTCGTCTGTATTGGAGAGTTTCCCAACCAAGCTCCTTCTGCATGCAGGTAACACTGTCATAATAAGAGAAATTATTTTGAACCCATCTTGCCGCTCTACGTTGTACTTTTTCCACTTTGTTAATATAGGTTTTTGTGTAGGGGCTCCAAACTGTTGAGGCGTATTCTACCTGGGGTCTCACTAAAGTTTTATACGCTATTTCTCTGATCTTCTTATTTTTGGTCTGGATGTTTCTGCGGAGAAAACCTAAAGTTTTATTAGCATTTGATGTTATATTGTCAATGTGTTTGTTCCAGGAAAGATCTCCAGATATTGTAACTCCTAGGTATTTGGCATTGTCCACAGTCTCTAGTACTTGTCCATGTAACCTGTAATCAAAGGAAATCTTTTTCTTCTTTTTAGTAATATTTAGGACAATGCATTTGCTGGGGTTAAACTCCATTTCCCACTTTTTCTCCCACTGCATTAACTTGTCTAGATCTTCTTGTAGGGTCAAACAGTCTTGTCTGTTGTTAATAGCTAAGTAAACGGCAGTGTCATCTGCAAACAAACGAACTTGGGATGTGATGTTATTTGGAAGGTCATTTATATACAAAAGAAACAAAAGAGGGCCAAGTACAGATCCCTGAGGTACTCCAGACGTGACTGGTACTTCTGATGAGCATCCACCTTCTAAAACTACTTTTTGTGTTCTGCCTATTAGAAAAGATTTAATCCACAAAAGGGTAGCATTGTTAACACCATGTTCCTGCAATTTATACAAAAGTTTTAAGTGGCTAACTTTGTCAAAAGCCTTGCTGAAGTCTAACAAAACTAGATCAGTTTGCTTTCCTTCAGTCAGGTTTCTGGCAAGATGGTCGGTCAGTTGAAGTAGCTGGGTTTCGCATGAACGCCTTTCTCTAAAACCATGCTGCAAGTCATAAAGGATATTATTTTTGTCAAAATGTTCAGTTAGATTTGATGCTACAATATGTTCTAAAACTTTACACAGTATACATGTTAAAGATATAGGTCTGTAATTTGCAGGATCTTCTTTGTTTCCTTTCTTGAAGAGTGGAGTCACGTTTGCTTTTGTCCAAACTTGGGGAAGAGTGCCTGTGTCTAGGGATTTCTGAAAGAGAATTTGTAAGATCGGGGAAATTTGATAACATAAGTTTTTTAGTACAAGAGGTTTGATGTTGTCTGGTCCTGCTGCTTTGTCTGGTTTCAGGTTGGAAATAAGTTTTTGTACTCCACTGGTGCAAATAGTAATGTTAGGCATAACTGGGTATTTGCTGAAAGAGGAAGAAAATACATTTTGTCTTATAGATGAAAGGCAGGACTGAGCCAAAGAAATTGGTGTCATTGGAGTGAAGACTGACTGGAACTGTTGATTTAGGATATTCGCCTTTTCTGTGTTGTCCGATTTGATGGAACCTGAAATTTTATCGAGAAGAGGGGCTACTCCGGTTGCGTCTTGCTTGGCATTCTTTATCAGATTGAAAAGTTTCTTATTGTTAAATCTTGTGGCTTTCTCTTTGTCTTCAGTGGTTCCATCTAGGCCTAAAATATATTCAATATAATTAATATAGGAAACTTTTATTTGATTTTTGATGTTTCTTTTTAGAGCCTTGAGAGCAGTCTTCATCTTGTTGTTTCCTTCTTTCTTCAATCTGAAATAGAGTTGATCCCTTTTTCTGATAAGGCGTTTTATAGGCTGTGTAATCCATGGAAGCGATCTCTTGTGGCCAAGTCGTTTTGTTGGAACATACTTCTCGATACCTGTGGAGATTGCATCTGAAAATTTTAACCAAATTTCTTCAACAGAATTAGAGTGATGATCTTTCAAAATTTCATTTTTAATTTGCTCCATGTAGATTTTAAAGGCACCCCAGTCAGCTTTTTTGTACAGATGAACCTGTCTAGGTTGTTGTTTTGTCATCTGTGGCTTTGTATCTGCAAAAATAGAGACAATATTATGGTCCGATATACCTGGAAGACATTTTACATTTTTAATTAAGGTGTGGTTTGATGTTAGGAAGAGGTCCAGTGTATTTTCTCCTCTGGTGTTTTCTGTTACCATCTGAGTGAGGTTGAAATCTGAAAGTAAGTCATTAAATTCTTCATACAAGTTGGTATAACTGCATCCTGACTTTAATACTGGTATATGATCACAGTTCCATGAGAATTTTGGTAAGTTAAAATCACCTAGCACCCAAAAAGATCTGGAAATCTGCAACCGTTTTATCATTACTTTTCAAGGTATTTTATCAGCACTATTATCGGGTCCGAAATAGTTCACGCAAAAACCTCAAACGATAATAAAACACGTGAATCATGAAAATGCTGACCCCTCCCACTTAGTCCGTCGGTCACGCCCACTGACTCAAACAGGAAGTTCTGCTTCGATTTTAAGCGACGTTATTTTGTAAAGTTTATGGCCAAAAGCGTGTAACAAAAAAGTAAAATAATTGATTGAATAAGCTGTAATTACGACGTTTAAGCCGCTTAACTAACAAAAAAGATTAAAAAATGGGCGGCAAATATCGAAGTTGTAAGCGCAGGTTCGGTCTGAATAAATGATATGATTGGTCGGTTGAAATACTTGATTGGCAGCCGCCATTGGTCAAATGAACAAAGTTCTCAAATGAAACAAGACTAACAGCTAATAAGTTAAGAATGATTGTTTTTAGATGATCTAGTAAAAGACGAAAATAGACCACCGATATGCGAAACTATCGATAATGTGTTTAACAGTGGTTCCCATTCTTTCGGTCTGTCATATTTTGCGATAAAAAACGTAACTGATGATCTTCAAAATAATCTTACAATGTGTTTTACGCCCCATACGATTTTTACGTTCTCTTCGTAATTGATGTATAATACTTTAAGTAATTACCACAGGATGATGCTTTCTGGCGTCCCGAAGTTATACAGTCATGGAAAACTTCGTCGGAACAGGAGAAATTACTTATGACAAGCAATTTCTCTTTTTCTCAAAATGTTTTACTACCATATTCGGCACCTATTTCCCATTTAAGCATTATTTGAAATACCGTCTTCAAGTTCTTTCAATTTAAACCAGTCTTACATTTTATCGTTTGGTAATGGGTTAAAACAAATTTACATATAAGCTTTTTAAAACTCGTAATCTATATTTTAGATAGACGGATCGTCGTTTAACCCTTGTCATGCTGAACCCGGAATATTCTGGTTTTGGCAGGAGGTGTAGACCAAGATCAGCCTGCACATAAGTGCAGTCTGATCTTGGTCTACACATCATGCTTGTTTTTTGGGTGCCAGAGCTGTTTATGAAATTGATTTCTAAAAGAAATAATTATTTTTGAACGACAAGTTCTATCAGTGCTTGCAGCCCTTTGATTTTACAGCATTTCAGTAAGGTAATTTATACAGCATGACAAGGGTTAAGTTGATAAAATTGCCTGACCAATAAAATTCACCACGAAAGTGAACCTTTAACTCCGACATATATATCGAACGTTGCTTTAGCGACATAAACGTCTGAACTACAGCTAAATCAAGCTTTAGTTACGACGTTAAGGTCGCAAACCAAGCATTATTTCTTTTACATCATATCCATCATAAATTTACAAAATAACGTCGTTATGTTTTATATCTAAGTAGAACTTCACGTAGCAAGCAGTTTCTTCTTTTCTCACAATGCTTTCTACCTCTCATTGCCACGTTCTTTCAATTTAACCTTTTTTTTTTTGTTTGTTGTCTGCAATCTGTTTCAGTTTGGACTAGTCTAGTTTTTTGTCGCTTTAGTATGGGTAAAAGATTGTCACATTTGAAAAAAAAGTTTATTTATTGCCGCTTTAAATCTCACCCGAAGATTATTTCGTAATCACTGAATAATCTAATTGTTTGTTTCGTCTATCAAAAACGAGCGTTCTGATTGGTCGAAAAATTTAATTTTATACCACCATGAACACAATTTGAGCACGCAGCCATCTTGTATGCTTCCGCACAAAATAGTTCTATACAAAAGGGTATCAAAATTTGAAAAGTTTTACCTTTTTCGCTCGATGCTATCAAATTATAAGAAATGAAGGGCCAGTTTTTGATGGTCGAAACTGAAAATTGAATTATTACTGTGTGACTGAAATAGCATTTTAAAGACCGTTTGTCTGTAAAATCCTTTTCTGTGTGTAATTTGTGGTTTGCACCGAGAAAAGATTTTCACTTAACATGCAAAAAGATGACGACTTATACACACGAACAAACAATTTTGTTTGTGTTCATTAATTTTGTCACATTTGATAAAATAACCACATCAGAGATTTGGTAAGGCAATACATAGTTCAAGAGTCATTCAATTAAAAAAAAGTATATCGAAAAGTCAGAAAGTACAGTATCTGGAAGGAATACTGGCACATAACCCGTTGCGAGTGCGATGTTTTCTAGATAAAACTACTTGTATGTCGGGTCTATAAGAATGACGTCTATGATTTAACCCATTACCAACCGACAAAAATTCTAGACTGGGCCAGTTTAAAAGAAGTTGCCAACAAAAATTTAAATTTTATGAAATTTTACATTTCTGTCTTCGGATGGCTTGTCACAAGCACTATTTTCATATTCATTTCCATAATGTTTTCCTAACCTTCTTTTCATGAGTGGTGTTAAGGAGCTTCCGTGAGAAATGAATCAAAGACTATAAAAAATGTTCCCATACACTGTGATTCCCGTGTCAATAACGGGATCGCTGGTCAAATCCACTGACCTCCGACAAGAAGTTCAATACTAAACGGCGTTATTTTGCGGAGTGTGTGGCCAGTATCTGTAACTCAAAAGTAATTTGTTTGGCTGGCGATCTTAACATACTAACAGCTGCAGTAAAGTCACAAAACCAACATTTATTGATAAGTGTCGACCAGAATCAGAGTTCAAATTTCACTTCCGGTCTAAGTGAATGATTTGATTGGTCGATTTATTCTTTAATTGACAGCCTCGAAACGCCAATTGTGATGTAATGGAAAATTATATAACAATTGATGGCGACTGTCAACCAAGGAATCGAACGACCAATCAAATCATTTATTCAGCCCGGAACTGAACATTCAACTCCAACATTGGCCACTATTTTTGTAAAGCCTTTTCGTTGGTTTGATGACTTAAACGTTGTAACTACAGTAGGGGCAATCCTTTTCAAGCTGTAGTTACGACGTTCAAGTCACCAACGAACCATCTTACTTTTTTGTTACATGCTACTCGCCGAACATTTTGCAAAATAACGCCGTTAAAAATCAAATCGGAACTTCTTGTCGGAGCCAATGGTGGGACCAGCGATTGGTAAAATATCGTGTATGGTTTATTCCAGTGGGCAGCAATTCGAGCAAGGCCCTTATGAGACAATTAGTTGTTACAGGGGAAATTGCAAATGTACTTGTCGAAACAACTGAGACCTCCGATTGGTTCTTCCACGAGCCCGTTGTATAGCACAGTGACACGGGGCTCGCCACAAAGACAATTAGTTTGTTAAATGGCTAAGACAAGCGCTCTAACCTTCGACCTCGATATTTTAAGTCGCATGCTCTACCAACTAAGCTAATCGGAATGACACAGGATTTGATAAAAAAAGAAGTTGTGTAACGTATGTGCTGAAGGCCTGACACCGCGTAATAAGTCTAGTTCCTTTAATGGCAAAATCGTGTAATATGGTCACTGGTAAAAGGCTTGCAAGGCAGGAACTGTAAGAGAAAGGAAACGGCAAGTTACGAATGGAATACTTGTAACGTTTTACTGCACCAAGAAAATACAGTTACATAGAAACTGTATCAACCCTTTCCTATTCAATGCCAGGGTCTTTACACCCCTTTGATTTTATAACTGAGAAGATGCTGTAGGAAAAGGAGAAACTGCTTGTAATAAGCACTTTCGTCTTTTCCTACACTATTTTCTACCCTACTGACTTCGTCTGTAAAAAACTTTGAATTTGCACAGGTCTAATAATTTTGCAAAACAGGAAAGAGTTAGGACATTGACATCCATCTATGTGTCTGTACGTTAGAGTTTGGTCACATTGAACCTAATTTAGTTTACTTTCACTCTTTTGATTGCCGCTGTAAACAATAATAAATAAATAAAATGAATGATTGTCCTTGGTTTTTTTCATGTTGGTACCGCGACTTAAACGTCATAACTACAACTCATTTAATGTACTATTTACTTTTTTATGCCCCTGACCAAACATTTATGCAAACTGACATTTGATATCTTAGTGGACCTGCCTTGTTGTAGGTCAATAGGCGTGGTAAGCGATCTTTCAATATCATATAGAGATGCAGGGGGAACTGTGTTCAATAGGGAATATTACAACAGTGCTTTTCTATTTGTCCGTATCGTGTCCGAGAATCGTGTGTAGGTGTTTTTGTTGGATGAGACCGAAGGTCGCATCCAATAAAAAATACCTACACACTTTTCGAGAACAAGATAACGACAAATAGAAAAACACTGTTGTAATATTCCTTATATTATATACCTTTAGGATATGACATTAAGAAAATTCTCTTAAATGATTAAGAAATGACCAACTTTCCGAAAATACCCGAACGTCATTACACAAAAAAGGAGTCCGCGTTTAACGGTACTCGACAGACACAGTTTTTTAGTACACGCCGAATATTGATTATTTTTTTCTGTCGAGTTGTATTAGATAGCCAGATTTTAATTCATATCATTTATAGGTATATAATAAAAAGAAATATAACTTAATCTAATCAATATTCATCAATATTCCGGCTTTCATGGGCTGAATTTATTTTTCATACTTCCGTGAACAAAGTTTTGAGCAAATAAATATTCTTATGCTTGCGCATGAATTAGACACAATAAATTCTACTCTAGTTTCTAGTAAAGTATCTCCTTTATTTTGCCTGATGGCATTGAAATTTAGGAAATTAAGATGATTTTTTTCCCTTTCAGGTATGAACCTAAAACCTTAATCACACTAATTTATGAATCCGCGTAGCATGTTCTTACATTATTGTGATTACGTTTTTGGGTTCATTCAAAAATTAAAACTAAAAATAATCTCTTCATTTCTTATATGAAACAACAACATCAACAACACACACACACACACACACACACACACACACACACACACACACACACACACACACACACACACACAAACAACGACAACAACAACAAAAAAAACAACAAAACACACACACACACACACACAAAAAAGACAAAAACAAAAAAAAAAAAACAACCCCCCCCCACACACACACATCATTTTCGTGATCCTAATTCACACAACAAAAAGAAATAAATTTTGGTCCTGAGGTTCTTTTTTTGAAAAACATTCTGCGAACATTGCATTCGTATAGAATATACACGTACCTCCTTTGGTCATGGTCTTCCAATCAAATCGTTCATTTATAACGGAGGTGAACTCTGAACTATGACCTTATCCGATATTAATGTGATGCCTTTTCCCGATTTAGTTTGAGTAACTTAAAATTGTCGTCTGCAACTCCCTTGGATCAGTCTAAAAGTATGTCGTATGATGAAGGATTAAGATATAAACTGTATTTGAACATCACAGTGTTTTGTTCATTTTTAAAATTACCGCATGGGTCAATGGGTCCGAGCTAGCGCTTGGACATTATAGCATTACCGAATTTAGTGAAATTCTCCGAATATGATCAGTATCATCCATCAATCGATTGACCAATCGATGATTCCGTCCACTCACCCCGTTGGGCCCCTCATTGACTCCGACAGGAAGTTCCACTTCGATATTTAACGGCGTTAATTTACAAAAATTTTAACCAGTAGCGTGAAACAAAAAAGGACAAAGGTTTGTTCGCGACCTAAACGTTTAAGTCGTCAAAACAGCAAAAGTGCTTCACATAAATGGCGGCCAATATCAGAGTTCTTCTAAGTCTAAATAAATGGTTTCATTGGTCGACCCCGGCTGCGGCGAATATTCTTTCCGGCGTTTGTCTCCAGCCAAAGTGTGGATAACCGTAAAACTATGTGGGATGAGCAGCTTGAGGCTCAGAAAGTATGTATCAGTAGTACTGGTGTGACAAATACCAGGGACCTATGGTTAGGTGTTCCAACTGCCGCGATATGACCAATGTCCGTGGTCGAGAGGTAGATCGTCGGCTTGCCGATCTAGAAGTCCTGAATTCGATTCCCAGATGCTGCTATCGATCTTGGTTCTGTCATTGGCCCGCACTTTCGGCGCAAGTACTGGTGCATTCTCCAGGAAGCACAATCGAGAGGGATTAATCTAAGTTGGAAGAATCGATGTAAAATAAATAGGTTAAACCTTAATATGACTGAAATACTGGCGTTAAAACCCATTCGACAGATCAATCAATTAATACATTTAGAATAACCTCGGTATGAAAAATATGAAAATGTGCGGAATTGAAGAAAGTTCACAAATGATATTAAGTGAACAGCTGATAAGCCAAGAATAATTGTTTTTAAATGATCAAATAAAAACAAAAATAGACCACCGACATGCGAAACTATCGATAATGTGTTCAACAGAGGTTTACAGTCTTTGGTTCTGTCAGATATTGCGATAAAAAACATAATGAATGATCGAAAAAATAATCATACAACCTATTAATTGATCCCGAGTGAATTATGTAAGAATTGATATTTATTGTCCTTTACGAAAGTTATTCAGTTCTAATTTCATTCAAAATAATTCAAATATTCCCAGCTTTTGAAAATCGTTAAAATGTTTTTTTTTTTAAGTTTGTAGAAACGCGATACTTTATAATCGGTCATAATCTCAGGTAAAGGCTTAGAACCCTTACCAGACAATGACGCTTTTGGTCGCCCCTCAAGATAAGCAATTAGGAAAACATTGTGTAAAATGAAGAAATTGCTTCTTCATTTTCGACAATTTATTTCTACCAAGAAGTTAAAACAATGATAAATGAATAAATTAAAATAATAAAGATAAATAAATAAACAACATTTAATTGTCGTCTGCAACTCATTTCAATTTGTACCAGTCTAAAATTTTGCCGTCAAGTAATCGGTTAAAAGATATTAATGCTATTATACGTGACCGGTGAAAGCTGTCCATGGATATGCATAAGGTTTGATCCTACGTGAAAAGTCTACGGACTTTGTTAGCAGAATCTTGTTTTGTGATCCCTCACAAACAGCTGCGTTTCTGTTATTGTCAGAGAAAGGGAAACTGGAAAATAAATCGTTTCAAATCTGCGTGATTTTATGCTGAAAGCAGTTATTTATTTGTGTGTCCTTCCTTTAAATGATGGAAGGACATGTCGTCGGTGTTCTACCGAAACCTCGTAACTACAGCTTAGAATAAGTTGTAGTTACGAGGATTTGATAGGATGCCGACGATATATTTACCTGTGCGTGGGTCTACACGTATGCGTTCGAATATATGGCAAATTAGACTCTTGTCACGTAAACTCCTATTTTGTGTAAATACGTAAAAAAACTTGGAGCGCATTTTCCACTTTGAGCGATACTGTCATGTTCATAAAGGGAAAAGTTACGTATACAGACCAGATAAGCTAGTGCGTGAAATTTCAAAGCTTGAGATATGTGCCCCAAGTAAAGACTCAGATCAGACTACGAAACAAAACAGTCCCTTTGCGCTTCAACTCAAAGCTTCTTTCACGTGATCGGCGAATAATCTCAATACCCTGAGTGACTGTCCAAGCTGATCCGTGCCTGCCCGTTACTCACACGTAAAATGGTTGGAAATATCGTGCAAAGCCTTACATGGCACGAGTGAGCCGACAGTGGTATTTCTACAAGAGATTTCACCATTTATCACATTTCTTCATGACCAATCGCGGCTGTCATTTAAAGAATCAATCGACCAATCAAAAAAGTATTTATACCGTTAGTAAACTTTGAACTCCGACATTGGCCGACATTTATGTGAACCATTTTTTTGTGGTTGGGCGACTTAAACGCCATAGCTATAGCTTATTCAAGCTGTAGGTACGACTTTGTGGTCACCAACCAACCACGTGTCATTTTTACAAAATCTACATTGTGAAGTTTCTTGGGAAAATAACAAACAGGCTATAAGGACATTTACAAATGTTGATAATTAAAAAAGAATATGAGGTAGGGGGTGATTAACCCTTTCTAACACAATTCCGCCTTTTTACGCCCATCAAGAAAATAGTTCCGGAAAACAATGTGAAAATGAAGAAATTGCTTGTTACAAGCAATTTCTTCATTTTTCACAATGTTTTCTACGCTAAAAGACATATATTTTTACATTTCTTAAACTTGGAAATGTTTTTAGAGTGGGAATGGGTTAGCCAGACTGGATATTAACCTGTCTCATGACCAAAAACCAACATCTTTTACAAAGAAAAAGACAGGGATCTTTGCAGATTTCTTAGACTCTCCAGTAGTTTGAAGGATCGCTGGTAACGCCAAATGACCTCCGAAATGGCCGTTCTACTTAGTTTAATAAACAGCATTGTGTTATGTGTTCAGAGACTTTAGATAAATCCTTGGTGTGCCGATATGAACGCTTATTTAAGCTGTAGATACGACTTTTTAGACGACACACCAAATTTTAAGCAAAATGTAAATATAAATGTTTAAAGTTCAAAGTTCAGTTCCGGTCGAGTTGAATGATTTAATTGGTTAATCGAGTTTTTAAGTTGACAGTAGCAATCTGTCAATTCAATCTAAACTGAGGCAAGAATGTGTTTTTCATCTCATCATTTATAAATTATAAGGCACTTGGAAATTGACATTTAAGTGAAAGCCTTTTTTTGTGGTGAATCATCAAGTCCTCTTTCATTTCTTAATAATCTCACTAGTTAAATTAATAAAGAGCGCGAACAAAATTTGTTAAAATTTACAGCAATTCCAATAAAAAAAGGATATTGTACATAAAATATAGAAACTATGTTAATAAATATAAAATGGCCCTAGAATTTATCGAAACCGATGTCTAACACCAGGTTGTTTACGCGGCTCTTGTATAGATTATGAAAGAAACATTTTGGCTCTCAATTTCCTAATTTCTATCTGAAATGCATTCAGACATTTGTAAGAACGTTATTAACCCATTCTTACTCAGTGACGCTTATAAACGTATCCAAGGAAAAGAACTATGGTAAACATTGTGGAAAGTGAAGAAATTGCTTGTCACAAGCAATTTCTTCATTTTCCACAACGTTTTCTACCCAGAAAGTTGAAAATATCCAAAATTTCATAAACTTTAAATTTTCGTCTGCAAATCCTTTCAATTTGGACTATTCTAAAATTGTGCCGTCTGGTAATGGGTTTAGCCGACTAAGTAATGAATAAGACTCTTCATGATTTTAGAAAAAGAAAAAAAAAGCAAAAATGTTTGGCGTTACGAGACGCAAAAAAAAGTCAGCGAAGTACAACCTGAATACGTTAACTGTCGATTGCACCGAATATTGCCTTATTTGTAGTGTCTGTGAAGTATTCATTAGTTCATTAGCTTCCGCTATCAATACAGCCGTTACCGACATCACCCGAAGACAAACGATCTCACCTGATAAATTCCAATGTATCAAAGTAGGTCATAGGGGATATATCTTATTAAATTGAATTTATAGTGAATTTAGTAGATTTAAGAGGAAGATAGAACATTTATCGGGAAAATGACATTAATAACTAACGTAAGGCCAGATAATTTTCCTACATCAAACTTTCATGAAAACATGTTCAAGAGCCGCTTTAAACCAATCATCTAGCTTTACCAAGCGCTAAAGAAATAGAGAATTTTCAAAATGTCTGTTTGTGTAGATAGTCATTTTTTCTACAAGAAAACCTAACAAACTATTTACTGGTTTTCTCTACATATCCAAAGTTACAATACAGAGAAATATATATGTTGAATATTTTTCATATTTCATAAGGTTTCATTTAAGAGTTGAAGAGAATATTTTTGTTTCCATGGAGGTATGAACCGAAAAAAACTAATCACACTGTATGAATACGCGAAGCTTGTTACAAGCAATTTCTACTTTTCTCACAATGTTTTCTCAAATATAAAAAAAAACACAGGGACGTAAAAACCACTGGTTGAATAGGAAAGGGTTAACAAGCTATATCATAGAAACAGACAAGTTATATCATGCTAGGATGCATCACCAGATACATCAAATATATCAGAAATGTGATCTCCCGGATTCGGCAGGGAAAGAATAAACATATGCGGAAATGGGTAATTCTTGAATTCAAAGTTTTGTTTTTAGCCCATGAAATGTCATCCTCACGAGTGAGGGGATATCGAGATCATCTTTTTCTCTAATATAAGTAGAACGGTCGCCTCCCTTGGTACGACAAGATGATGAAATGTTTTCTTCAGCTGCAAGTATTTTGATAATGAACTTCCTTAAATTTTACAGTAGGTGCTCCAGCTGTGATTAGAGCAGATTCCATTGAATATATGTAAATACTAATAGTCACGCCTTTGGTTACCAACGTTCAAGAAACCTTTCTATCAACGAAAAGCGATTAAAAAAGTTCGCATTTATTAATCATATAAAAAATTCGCATTTATATGCACGTCTATAACGAAGATTGGGTGTGAATATAGATTTTGGTCACTGGGGGATTGAAAATGTTCTTAATATCAAGTTTCGTCGTATTACAAATAAGTCGATACATATTCGCAAAGGAAAAAGAAAAAACACAAACAATTTAAAATCATTGTCAAAATACATAAACAAATCTATATTTGTATGAAAGAATGCAGAGGAAATGATATTGAATATTTACACATACTCTTCCTATCAATAAGACAATTTACGTTTAGCACTGTTCAAACTTTTCGTCAACTAAAATGCATTTCTATTTATGACAAATAATTGCTATTTATTTATTGCATGTTAACTTGAGTCGAGTGCAAACGTGGGAGGCATACAAATAGAAGTGATTCTGAATGAACAAAAGGGCAATTTGTAAAATAAATATTGCCCAAATTCATTCAGTGAATGTTAATCCTTTCCTGTTCATCCCTGGTTTTTATGTCCCTTTGCTTTTATACATGAGAAAACATTGCGGAAAAGTAGAAATTGGCTGTAACAAGAATTTTCTTCTTTTTCCACATTTTTGCTATATAGAAGGATTATTTTCAGATAAAATCAACTTTGTACTGTCGTTTGCAAAACCTTTGAATTTGGGCGATCTTAAATTTTATAAACATGAAAGGGTTAAATAGATTAAAGTTATCAGATGTTGGAATATAGTTTTTTCCTGGTTAGTGCGCTCTCTTTTCCACTAGACATTCTTTTTTTAATCAGAGACGCATGAAAAATTGTCATCGTTTTGGTGGTTTTGCCTAAAAAGAAATTCTTGAAATATCACCTGAAATGGGAATACCTTTCTTCAAATTTACGCGACCATTTCAGTCGATTAGTCTTCAAAATAATAATAATAATAAAAAAAAAAAATGAAACAGTTTACTGAAAAAATGACATTTCCAATAATAAAGAGAGAATAATCGTTGAAAAAAGGGTTTTCTCTAAATATAATCCTGACAAAATATTGTTTTATTTTGTGTTAGTTTATGTACTTGTATATCGTCGCCTGATAACTCCAGTGAGCAATGAACAAGTTGGAATAATTGACCTTTCGCTATTCCCACCAACTGACTCCTATGGCCATACCCACTGATTTCTTTGGCCCCGCCCACTGACTCCTTTGGCCTCGCTTCGTTTATTCATACAGTGTGATTTTTTTTTTCAGTTCATATCTCCATGAAAGCAAAAATATTCCCTTCATCTCTTAAATGTAACACACACACACACACAGAGAGAGAGAGAGAGAGAGAGAGAGAGAGAGAGAGAGAGAGAGAGAGAGAGAGAGAGAGAGAGAGAGAGAGAGAGAGAGAGAGAGAGAGAGAGAGAGAGAGAGAGAGAGAGAGAGAGAGAGAGAGAGAGAGAGAGAGAGAGAGAGAGAGAGAGAGAGAGAAGAGAGAGAGAGAGAGAGAGAGAGAGAGACAGACAGACAGACAGACAGACAGACAGACAGACAGAGACAGAGACAGAGACAGAGACAGAGAGACAGAGACAGAGACAGAGACAGAGACAGAGAGAGAGAGAGAGAGAGAGAGACAGAGAGAGAGAGAGAGAGAGAGAGACAGAGACAGAGACAGAGAGACAGAAAGACAGAGAGACAGAGACAGAGAGAGACAGAGAGAGAGACAGAGAGAGAGAGAGAGACAGACAGACAGACAGAGAGAGAGAGAGAGAGAAATTAAAATAATTCACTTTCCACATTACACAGACACGCATGATATTTAAGAGATGAAGAGAATATTTTTTGTTTTCATGAAGGTATGAACCGAAAAACCTAATCACACTAATTGTGTGATTAGTTTTTTCGGTTCATACCTCCATGAAAACAAAAATTATTCTCTTCATTTCTTATAATTTAATAGCATCGAGCGAAGAATGAAACAACTTTACAAATTTTGATACCTTTTAGTATGGAACTATTTTGTGCGGAAGCATAAAAATGGCTGCGTGCTCAAAATTTTGTTCATGGAGGTATGAATTATATTTTTCGGCCAATCAGATCGCTCGTTTTTGATAAACGAAACTGACAATTAAATTATACGGAAATAACATCGTGAAGTAACTTAAATGCATAAAAACCAAACAGTGGTAGGGTAATTAGATAGGTGCGGTAATTTTGGTCGGATAGATTTTGTGTAAAAGACTATAGCTTTCTTCATGTGGATTATATATTCGATATAAATCGACATTTACAACATTTTGATACCTTAGATATCGTTGACAAAATTTTCGGGGAGAGGAAGAGTTAACCGTTTATAAATTTAAATGACAAATAACATATACAGAGGTTTGGCTTTACAAAGAAACGGTATTACTGCTCGCAGAAACATTACAAAAGATGTAAGACAGACAAAATTTAAGCCTGTGGATACTTCTGTCATATACTTTACGACTTTTCGAGCAGATGCACTCGATCGTTGCAACAGGTATCGTGGAGAATCTCTTTGTTGTATTTACATGGTACAAGCCCGAGAGCGTGGTCATGCCGATTTCTGACATATAAGTCCCTAAATCGGCTCTTGTACAGATTATTAAGAAAAAAGAAAGGTTATCAATTTGCAAATTTCTAACTGTAATACTATCAGCTATTTGAAAGAATGTGTTCATAACTTTGAAAAGTGGGAAAAAAAAAGAAGAAAAAAATATTTCACGTTCCGAGACGCCAAATAAGTCATCGAAGTACAACCCGAAAATAACTGGAATTCATCGGCTAGATACGTTATCTGTCGAATGCATCGAAAATTGTCTTTTTCGTGGTTTCCATGATGTATCAATTACGTCATTGGCTTACGCTAGCAATTCAGACGTTATGTATATCGCCGAAGTATAACGACTTCACCCAAATTACGTTGATTGGGAATAACTCACATTAAACCAAATTTATAGTGAATAAAGTAGATTTAACCAGAAGAGAGGATATTTATCGCGAAATGACATAAATAACTATTTGAAACTAGATGATTTTCTTTTATAAAATTATCATGAAAATCTGTTCATAAAACACGTATCATACAGCGTCATAATACACGTTACATGTAATCATCTAGAATATATAAATGTTCATGTAAATCCCGGGCGGTGCTTTTTCGCCTTAAAGAAAATATAAACTTGTATTTTATGTGAATTTTTATACCGTCCTAACTACAGCTAATTGACCGATCGCAGGCCCCACCTACTGACTTCTTTCGCCCCGCTCATTGAATCCAACAGGAAGTTCTGCTTCGATTTTTAACGGCGTTATTTTGCAGAATTCATGGTCAGTAGCATGTTATAAATAAGTATGAAGGTTGTTTTGCGACCTAAACGTCGTAACTACAGCTTGAACAAGCTGTAGTTACGACGTTTAAGTCGCCAAACCAACAAAAATGATTCACCAAAGTGATGGCCATAGTTGGAGTTCACACTGATCTTGCAGTCTAAATGATTTCATAGGTCCATTGATTATTTGATTGACAACCGCGATTAGTAAATTGTAGCTGTAATTCAAAGATTTAGTCATCCGAGGAGATATATGTAAATATCGTGACGCAAACAAAAGTTCTAAATTCAATTTCGAAAACCATGGGGACTGATGGGGAAAGCTGGTAATCCATTCCCACATGACCCCTTTGTTTTTACTCCCCCCCCCCCAATACTTTGGAAAACATTAAGGAAAATAATAATAATAATAATAATAAAAAAAAAAAAAAAAAAAAATACTGTAGCATGTAATTTCTTCTCTATCCCCAATGTTTTCTACCCTAAAGAACACAGATTTTTAGAATTCCACCAACTTTTAATTGCTCTAAAATAGTTGAATTGATTTACTATGTAGCTTACGGATAGCTTGTCATGCCAACTACACTCCAACAGGAAGTTCGACTTCGATATTAAACGGCATTATTTCGTAAATTGTATGATCAATGACATGCATGTAGCAAAAACTAAAAGCGGTTGGTCGGCGATCTAAACGTCGTAAATGCAGCCTGAAAAGCTTTAGTTACCACTTTTAAGTCGCAAAACGAATAAAATTGCTTCACAAAATTATCAACGATAAAGGAATTGAAATGACGCTTCCGGTCTAAATACACTATTTGATCGGTGTATTGATCTTTTGATTTGACAAATGCGATCCGTTAAATCCTGCATATACGTGGAATGTTGGGAGTTTGGATTCTAGCCCGTTACTGTTTCTCAAAATTTTATACCTGACCAAATTCAAAGGTTTTGTAGACGTCAATTTAAAGTTGATTTTATTTGAAAATCAATCTCATAGTCGGATAGATAATGTTTTGGAGAAAGAAGAAATTTCTTGTTACAAGCAATTTCTTCTTTTTCCACAATCTTTTCTCAAGTATAAAACCACGGGGACGAAAACATCAGGTATTGAACAAGAAAGGGTTAAGGAGAGGGTAAAATAGTAGATAGAAGTGACGATAAAACACATCTCTTTTGTTCCGTTA